>JBAWJV010000034.1:0-191786 GCA_037356075.1 Neofusicoccum sp. Z40 | reverse complement strand
CACTAACTAACCAACCCCCTCCCCCAGTAACCGGCCCACCCCCCTACGCCGAAGACGACTGGAAACGCATCCGCATCGGCAGCAGCGGCAGCGACACCGACACCGACACCAACACCTACCACGTCAGCTGCCGCACCGCGCGCTGCCCGCTTCCCAACGTCGACCCCGCGACAGGCCAGCGCGACCGCCGTAACGAGCCGTACAAGACGATGGCTGGTTATCGGAAGATTGATCCGGGAGCGGCGAAGTGGCCGTGTTTGGGGATGCAGATGGTGCCGATGATGGCGGGTGGGGGAGGAGGGGTGCTGAGGGTGGGGGATGAGGTTTTGGTGGTGGAGGTGGGGGGGCATGAGTATGTTCCGCAGGGGCCGTCGTGAAGGGGCTTGGTTTTGGTTGAGGTTGGAGAGGAGCTGTGTGGAAGGGTTTGGTCTGCTGAGTGCTGTTGCACGGTCAAAGGTTCTGGCATTATCGAAATGATGTCTAAAAAGCGGGCGTGACTATCTTTTTTTTCTTCTCTTAGAGATTCAACAGGGCGCTACTGTTTACTCTTCTTCAATCTCTTCAAGCTAGTTTCCGAAGACGCCAAAGAGATACTTGTTTCATATTTAGAAGCCTGCGAAAGTTTCATGTAGAGGGTTCGAAGTTATCTAGTCTTCACGCCAGCATTGTCTGCAGCTTGGGATTCCTGGGATGAGGAGCATGGCATAGAAGGATCGCAAACCCGGACATTCTATTCTATCAAACGTATCCCTTCATAGCAGCTGAAGTATGAGAGAAAAAAACAAGGTGTAGAGGTCTAAAGCATGATTGATAGCACCTAGCCCAAGTGGGAAATGCGGGTAGTATGTACATACAGTAGCTACATAAAACTCCCTTCTTCAAATCTGCCTACACCACCTCTCCAACACCCTATCCAACCCCACCCCCACACTCGGCGCAATCTCCTCCAACGCAACATCGCACCTCACCATCACCGAATCCGCATGCCCACCCCCAATCCCACCACCACTCCCCCCGCCCCCGACAACCGGCAACAACAACTCCCACCTCACAAGCCTCTCCCACTCCCCCCTCGCCGCCTCCCTGCCCCAGACCTTCGTCCCCGTTGCTCCCGCCGCCAACGCGCCGCCCGCCGCGGACGCGATTTTCGCGCGGGAGGCCAGCGAGACGTATTCGGCGTAGGCCATGTTGAAGTTGCAGGTGTCGGCGTCGTGGATGATGTCGAGGCGGGCGGTGGCGATGAGGAGGGCGAGGGCGACGTCCGAGAGGGAAGGGAGGAGGGAGAGTTTGGAGTCAGGGGGTGCGAGGAGGGTGGTCGTGGAGGTGGAGAAGTGGGAGGGGTGGAGGGGGAAGGTGGTGGATGTGAGGAGGGAGATGGGAAGGTGAAAGGTGGAGAGGGCGGAGGGGACGGACTTGTTGAGGTGGTAGTGGGGTGCAAGGTGTGTTTGTAAGAAGAATGGGTCTTCAAAAACGGTCTGTCTACTATGTTAGCTTTTTATCTGGTTGTGATGGTGTTGGAGCGGGTCTTACCAATACGGAGTCGTTCCACGCCGTTAGGATATCTGTGGAGTGATCCGCCTTTTTACCCTTGGGGGTGCGATTTTTGTATCCAGTGTTTCCTTTTGACCTGGATGGAGGCACATTGCCTAGCGCTAAGCGCTCTGCGTCGCTCAAGTCTTCAGGTTGAAGAATCAAGGCCGCCTTGCACATTTCTTGAAACGAAGTAAAACTTTTGGCCAGCGAAAGGTGAACGTATCGATGACTGAATCTGCTCTTGACTCGCTTCTCGAGATTCTCTGCAACACCTATGCGAGTGGTCAAGCCGAGAACGGTGATAGGTGCTTTTCTTGACTGTGCAATATCGAACAAGTTGTAAAGCAACGTCTGGCGGGGGTGCGAGGCAAACAGGTCAAATTCGTCCATAATAAAGATGACTGCCTTTGCGACCTCTTCCGACTCCTGTCCAACCAGCTCCGAGGGATGCGACAGGAGCGCCAGCAGAGTGGACAGCGTATCAGCATAGTTCTTGCCCATACTGTCCTCCTCAACATCCATCTCTTTACCGAGTTGCCTCCAGATTTCACGGAGAGCCAGCTTGTCGTCCGTGTGAACAAAGCCATTGAGCCGGATGATGTGGAAGTCCTGCCGTTGCTCCTTGGAGAGCTCAGAGAGGACTTTGTTGACCATTGCTGTCTTGCCGCTTCCGCGGGCTCCGATGACAAGCATGGAGTTGCCTTCACCGGCACTGACCGTCTGCTCAACCAGCTGGTAAACTTTCCTGTACTCGTCTTCCAGGCCGATCAGTGGAATTGGCTCTTTTCCGGTGATTCTGTCCAAGATGATGGCCTTCAACATAGTCAGAGCATCATCGGCTGGATGCTCGCCCTGCTTTGAAGGCTTCAGATCCTTTGTAACAGACGTGGTTTTAGCCGGCGTACGCTTCATCGAAATCGGAAGACGGGCAGGCTCGGGAGTCCTCTCTCTAGTGATGTCGTCGCTCACCACCAGATCAAAGAGGCTTGTCTTCTCTTGCTGGACCTTGTTCGTGGTAGACCTCGGCTTGGTCGGTGTTTTCGCTTTCACAGCCGGTTTTGTGGTCGTTGAATCATGCTTGTCTTCCTGAGACTCCTTCTTGCGCGTATCCTTCACAGAAGCACCACTCTTGGCCGTCGCGGCTGCTCTCCCACCTCTGCGCGCACGCGCCGGTGCAGATTCAGCCTCCTCGGCACCCTCGGAGGGCTCATTATCCCCTCCTGCGCGGGCTACTACAATCTCCTCATTGTTCGCTCGCACCCGCGTGTTCCGCGCACGTCTTGCCGGTTTTGCAGGCGCATCCTCCCGATTCATAGTTGCGCCATCGTCCTCCGGGACATTCTCCTTCTGCGAATCGCTCGCCTTTGTAGGCTTCGGCCTGCCACGGGCCGTCTTCTTCGGCTGGGTTGCGGTCTGGCCTCGTTTCACGGCGACAGCAGCCTCGTTCTGCAGCTGGCTAGCGGGAGAGCCTCCGAAGGCGCTGTCGAAGTCGTCGTAGACATCGGGATTGTCCAGGTCCTTCGCGGCGCCTCGTCTTCCAGCGAGCCTGGAGCTGGCGCGGCTACCCTCTGCCGAAACCAGAGCGGCGCGACGCGTCGGCCGCTTCAGTGTGCCCTTCGCAGGTTTAGGAACAGGCGTCGAGGCCTCAGTGTGGGCAGCAGATGCGTCTTCTTCGGGCGGGCTGAGCTTCCTCCGCTTCGCAGATCTAGCGCCGGTCGCCATGGCTCGAGCGTGCGGTGGCAGTTGTCGCTACGAAGTGTAGGAGGGGCAATTGGGCATCGGCGGGTGGTGGAAGGGCGAGCAACGCACCAGAGGAGGGTGGAGCAGAAAGTTGTGGGCGCTGGCGGTGTTGAGCGCAGGTGTTTACGCGGGCGGGTCGAGGGCGCGGCAAAGCGGCGCGCTGACCCTTGCCGCAACACGTGCACATGTGAGAGCGCGCCCACGCGTCGCGGCTTCTGTTACGCCATATGACACTCCGTCTGCAAGCTTCCCGCTCGAGGCGCTTCCTACGACCCGCGCGCTGAGACGTTGCAATCACGATTCCCCGTGCACGGTGTTGACATGCGCTAAGTCGTCGCCGCGGTCGCGTCTTTCAGCGGCGTCATCGATTCCCGCCACCTCTGCCTCCGCAACACCATGGTGAGAATCCAGGCAGCGACGCTGTCGAACAGAACCCTCAAGCGGCCGCGCAAGAGAAAGGCCCCGGAAGAGCACACTGCCGGCGAAGAGCAGCGTGCGCAGCCTAGCGACACAACTGAGACATCCCCCGCCGCCGCATCCGCCTCCACCTCGACTATCGTCGCAACCAAGACTCAAGATGGAGGAAAGAAGCCGCGCCGCTCAAAGAAGCCCGATGTCGGCGCTTCTAACCCTACGCTACGCCGCCAGGGCTCGTCCACCTTTGTTGGATCTTCCATTCCATGGCCGCCGCACTTCACGAAGCTCCAGCAGACATATCGCGCGTTGAATCTCGTCTACACCTTTTGTTGCACCCGCAAGCACTTTGCTACCACCTTCGATAACATCAAAGGCGCAGTCGAAGGCCACATCAAGCGTGAACTGCTGGTCGATGACATTGCCCAATTCAAGGCCCTATTGCCATCGGCCATCAACTTCGTCTACGTCGACGAGGCCATGCTCCAGGTGAACCTGATGGGCTCCGAAGACAACATGGCCGGGAGGAGAGCAAACGAATTCCGCCTCGCCGATCCCGAAGAAGGAAAGGAGAATGACAGCAGCGAGGTGCTCTTGTTCGAGTTTGTTGATGGAGACTTGAAGCGCCAGGTGCAACACAAGAAGACTGGAGAACCGACGAAGGTGACGAGGCCGCCGAGAGGAGAGGATTTGAAGGTTCCTGTGTACAGCCAGAAGCAGATGATGAATCTCATCGAGAAGCGGAATGCCAAGTTTACTTCCGCCGTCAATGCGTTTCTGAACGAATGCGCTGAGCTCGAACAGGACCCAGTAGAAAAGCTCAACGACGAATATGTCGTTTACGTTCCCACCCCTTCCGAAAGCCGAGCTGCCACTCCCGGGCCCAGCAGCCGAACGAGGAACCTACCTTCGACCATCCCCACCGAGCGGAAGTCCGTTCCGGAGATAATAGAGGAAGTAAAGAAATTAGAGTGGTACACCGGTCAGATTGTCCCTGACGGCCACAGGGTGTTCGACCCGCAACAGCCTATTTACGGAGATCTAAACTTTCAACTCTCACAAAGCCTGGTCAATGCTCTTTACAACACACGCAACATCACACAGCTGTACGCTCACCAAGCAGAGGCTATCAACAACTTGTACGACGGTCATAATGTCATCGTTTCAACATCGACCAGCTCGGGGAAATCCTTGATATACCAGATCCCGGTGCTCCACGAACTGGAAAAGGATCACAACACGCGAGCGATGTACATCTTCCCCACAAAGGCTTTGGCCCAAGACCAACGGCGAAGTTTGAAGGAGCTCCTCCGTTTCATGGACGGCTTGCAGAACATTGTCGTAGAAACCTTTGATGGAGACACGGCCATGGCAGACCGCAATTACATCCGCGACGAAGCGCGCATCATTTTCACTAACCCGGACATGCTCCATATTACCATTCTTCCCCAGGAAGAGTCCTGGAGGTCATTTTTGCAAAACCTGAAGTTCGTCGTCGTTGATGAACTGCATGTTTACAACGGCCTCTTCGGTTCCCACGTTGCGCTGATCATGAGAAGACTTCGTAGAATTTGCGCCGCACTGGGGAATCATCATGTCAAGTTCATTTCCTGCTCGGCAACCGTCTCGAATCCGGAAGAGCACATGAAAACCATATTCGGCGTCGAAGAGGTCAAGTTAACGGATTTCGATGGTTCCCCGTCCGGAAGGAAGGAATTTATTTGCTGGAACACGCCGTTCAAGGACCCGGGTGATCCCACCTCAGGGAGAGGCGATACCATGGCCGAGGCAGCCAAGCTATTCTGTCAGCTCATTCTGCGTGGAGTGAGGGTGATTGCATTTTGCCGGGTCAGGAAGCAGTGTGAGGGGCTCCTCAGCGCCGTCAAGACTGAACTCACAAACCTTGAGAGACCGGAGGTCATGGCGAGAGTCATGGCATATCGAGGTGGTTACACTCCACAAGATCGAAGACAGATTGAGAAAGAGATGTTTGACGGCAAACTTGTGGGCATCGTTGCCACCAACGCTCTGGAACTTGGAGTCGATATTGGATCACTGGATGCCGTCGTCACGGTCGGTTTCCCTTACACAATTGCCAACCTCCGACAACAGAGTGGTCGTGCAGGACGCCGCAACAAAGACTCATTGTCGGTTTTGATCGGAGACTGCTTTCCGACGGACCAGTACTACATGCAGAATCCGGATGAGATTTTCACCAAGCCCAACGCTGAGCTGCAAGTTGACCTGGAGAACATGCTGTGTCTTGAAGGACACATCCAGTGTGCCGCTCACGAAATGCCGATCAAGCCAGAACAAGACGCCAAATACTTCGGCCCACTTCTGCCCACAATCGCCAATGAGCGCATGCGTAAAGACGCGTTAGGCTTCTACCACTGCAACGAACGCTTCTTGCCACATCCGTCCAAGCATGTCTCCATCCGCGACACCGAAGAGGATCACTTCGCCATCATCGACACCACCAACAACCGCAACGTCGTGCTTGAAGAGCTCGAAGCCTCCCGCGCCTTCTTTACCATCTATGAAGGCGGTATATTCCTGCACCAAGGCAACACCTATCTTGTCAAAGAATTCTCGCCCGACTCCATGCTCGCCAAAGTTGAGCACGTCAAAGTCGACTGGACCACCCAACAACGCGACTTCACCGACATCGACCCCATCGAAACCGAAGCCATCCGCCGCATCCCCGGCTCCGCCTCCCGCGCCTTCTACGGCCCCATCCGCATCAAGCAAGTCGTCTTCGGCTTCTTCAAAGTCGACAAGCGGCGCCGCATCCTCGACGCCGTCGCCGTCGACAACCCGCCCATCGTCCTACACAGCAAGGGCATGTGGCTCGACGTGCCCAAACACGCCCTCGACATCCTCCAATCCCGCCGCCTGCACGTCGGCGGCGCCATCCACGCCGCCGAACACGCCATGCTCTCCCTCATGCCCAACTTCGTCATCTCCCTGCCCGGCGACGTCCGCACCGAGTGCAAGAACGCGCTCAAGGAGTTCGCGACCCGCGAGTCGTCGCGCAAGCGCCCGGCCCGCCTCACCTTCTTCGACGCCAAGGGCGGCGCCGGCGGCGCGGGCATCAGCACCAAGGCCTTTGAGTTCGTGGATCTGCTGCTTCGGCAGGCGTGCGAGCGCGTTGCGCAGTGTCATTGTGTGGAGGGGTGTTTGGAGTGCTGCTGCGATGAGCGGTGCAAGGAGGCGAATATGGTCATGAGCAAGGCGGGTGCGGAGGTTATTTTGAAGAGCTTGCTGGGGTGGGAGATTGATGTTGAGGCGTTGCCGATGGGGCCGGAGGAGGGGGGTCCGGCGGGCGTGGAGACGGTGGTGGAGGCGACGGAGGTCAGGCCGGCGAGGGGGAGGAGGGTGGAGGTTGTAGAAGTTAAGAGAGAGGGGGGTGGGGTGGTAAGGGTTGTTGTGGGGGATGTGGAGGGGGAGAGTGAGGGTGATGGGGATGGGAAGGGTGGTGCGGAGAGGGAGGGTGGTGCGCAGAGGGAGGGTGGTGCGCAGAGGGAGGGTGGTGCGCAGAGGGAGGGTGGTGCGCAGAGGGAGGGTGGTGCGCAGAGGGAGGGTGGTGCGGACAGGGAAGGCAGTAGTGGTGATGATGCGGATGGAGTGGCCGTGAAGGTCGAGGATGGTGAATAGGATGAGGAAAGGTAGGGCGTCATCTTACAAAGCACCCTCAATCTGGATTCGTTACTGTCTCCCTCTCACCTGCGGATATATCCTTCAAGGGTAAGCGAGCCTCAGCCTCAGCCTCAGCGCCACAGAGCGGGGTATTTAAGGGCGAGCTGCCCACTTAGACCTGCCAACAAGGCTGACAAGGTGCTGCTTTCCGTCTTCTTCGCTATTCTTCCAAGATTTCCAGCATAGGGTCCGTCCGGCGATGTTTCCTATCCACAGCAATCTGAGCTTTCCCTCAAGCGACAGCCTCGTCACTCTTCACGTTTCAACCTACCAGCGGCGAGGCTTATTATCACCCTCGAGGAGACCATAATCATGAGCACGAGTCATATTTTGGGTGACTGGCGACCTGGAAACATCTCGGCTGTACCTCCGAAGCGCCCAACGGCCATTAGACGTTGGACAGGTACGTGCAGCTCCTGTCTAATAGATAGAGCCATCGAATACAAGGTGGCATCATAAAGCAACTCATCACTAACATTGGTGCGACTGAAGAATCTTCAGCCGATTATTCAGAATGCCCCCACTGTACAAAATTCATACATTGGTCTCTCACATGGGGAATACCGCTCGACCTCGAGTATTTGCAAAATTTGGCTAAGGAGCTCTTCCATAGCGCTTGCAGCCTCTGTCCCTTTCAATATGAATCCGAAGAGGCCCTTTGCCCGTCTTGTCGTCACTTGCGCCTCGGCCACCTATCATCTTGCCTACGCCGTGACAGTCCGGATGCTCATCTCCTGTCGTTGTTCCATACCCAGTCGAAGGATAAAAAGACATACGAGAGTTGTCAGTTGTGTGGCTTGATAGCTCATGTCGGCGGCCTCAATGTCACGCACGAAAGATGGCCGATCTTTACAAGTACCGTGTGGCCGTCAAGGCTGGTGAAAGTCTCCACTCAGAAGATCGAGAACGGATCAATCTGGCAGGTTGAATATGCCAATGGCGTTCCAGATAAACCGTGTCGGCTTTTCATTCAGAACATCGAACTACGCCATGTTGGCCGGTTGGAGTCTGTCAGGGTACAGCCGTATTCTACGCCAGTGCAGTCTGAATTCCAGAATTGGGATCTGATCAAAGAATTGCTGGATTCATGCCGCTCATACCATCCTGAATGCAGCGATCCAAAAGGGAGACAGCCCAAAAACACCAACATCCCAACGGATTTCCGCTTGATCGACGTTCAGAAGAGAAAGGTCTTCAGCTCAACTCTACACCGCCGTTTTGTTGCTTTGAGCTACGTGTGGGGCTCGGAGCTCGATAGAGAAATGCTGCAGGCGACCAAATCATCAGTTCGGAGTCTCGAGAAGCCTGGCTCCCTGGAAACTTCAAAATTGCCGCGAACAATTGAGGACGCCCTGTATGTTTGCGCGCGCTTGGGTGAAGAATACCTCTGGGTGGATCGACTGTGCATAGTTCAGGACGACGAAGAAAACAAAAAGCACCAGATCGAGGCAATGGATATGATTTTTGCATCAGCCACGCTCGTCATCGTTGCAGCGGATGACGAGAACATGGATTCCGGCCTCAGAGGAATCAGTCGCAAGCGGACAGAGTCAAAACAAATAGTTTTCTCTGGCACCCGAGCCACCGAAGTACTGAACACCTTCGACAAATCAATGATCAAATCCACATGGAATTCCCGCGGATGGACCTATCAAGAAGCCGTTCTTGCAACACGGAAGCTCTATTTCACTAAGCATCAGATATTCTTCGAATGCGAAATGGAGATAGTCCGCGAGGATCTCCTCGAAGGCTGTTTCCATCTGAACGAAAAGAAAAAGTCCCAGTGTTCAACCAGCCTCCTATCTGTAGGTGAACGTCCCGCAGATGCGTTCTTCAGGCATTTATCAACATATACTGGACGTACCCTCGGAAGTTCATCCGACATTTACAACGCTTTCAATGGAATCCTAAACGTCCTCTATCCACATAGTGCTCATGCGTACGGCATGCCGTTCCCCTGCTTCGATGAAGCACTCTCACTTTCCGACCAAGAACCCGGGAATCATATACGCCCCAAGCGCCGCCCGATAGACGGCAACAAAGATGTGATTCGTCCAACATGGTCTTGGTCCTCCTTCTCGTGGAAGGGAATCAGCTGGCTGAATCGTGGAGAATTTCAGGGTACCTTGACCCGCTGGTTCATACCGAACGACGAAAACCCACGGGATATCCGTGAGATTCGAGCCACAGAGCAACCGGTCAGATGGCATAGGAGAGCGGACGCCGGCCTCGGCGGACAAAATTTTCACCCGCGTGTGTATCTTGCCATTGCTTGGATAGACGGTTGCATGGAAAGTCAAGCACCCGGTCCGGGGTGGAAAGATTTCTCTTTCGGAGACCTCGACAACGCTTTAAGGTTCAGGTGGCCGAGATACAGCGACTTTTGGTCAGAAGCATTCCAGAACTCTGATCAACTAGATTTGAGTGTGCTCCCACGGATGAGTTTGAGACCTGGGGTTCTTCTCACCCGCACCCGGACAGCAGTCTTATTGGTGTCGGAAGAGTCATATATTCCGGCTTTTCGGACCATTTGCAACCATCAAGAGGACCCGGTTGGTTACGTCGACAGCAGATCATCTCAATTCCAGCGATATGTCGTTCCTCCATTAAGGTGCCAGCAGAATGGCTTCGAATTTATTGCTGTCTCCTTGTCTGTACTTCAGGCTTCCTGGTTCTACAAGGGCTTTTTGCACAAGAATGATGAGAAAATCCACGACCACAGCCTCTATCGAGACAAGAAAGGTGAAGCGTTGGATCCTATTCCAGTTGTAAACGCATTCTTGATTCGTCGAGATGGCGCCCTAGCCTATCGCGTCGCCTTTGCGCAAATTGCACTCAAAGAGTGGGTCAAACTGAGTCCGCAATTCGCTACAATTGTACTTGCGTAAATGCGCTTGCTCCTTGGCAACGAATGCTTGTTTCCTCTTGAAGATCCAAGATGGACCAATATGATGAAATCTACATATTTCTCTATTGAGCTTTCGTCATTACGAAGTCTTGCCTCCTTCTACTACTCGATTCAATTCTACGTTCGTAGCACAGCTACAGGAATTACTCTTCTTTTAGGACTTATTTTCTAACACAAATTGGAGTGTTTCCAACCACGTAGATACCTGATTTACCGCAATCTATGTTTTTCATTTAATTGGGTGACGTATACTTCGAATTCAAGAAAACATCAGCTTATTAGACATTATCAGGCAAACACTACAGCAACCAGAAAGCAAGTCCACATCCGCGACATGACACCTACCCAAAGAACAAGAACAAGGAATCAAAAAATGCTAAAGGAAAAGAAACAACCAGCGAAACCGCGCTGCTCCATAGCATATGTCAGGAAACAAGCCATTCCAGTCCACAAATTCGTCATTTCACACCCCCCAATGCACACTCACCAACTCCCCCCACGATCCTGTTCAGTGCACAGCCGTCGGCGTGAACCTCGTCGACAGCCGCCTAAACAACCCAGCATTCAACCCCAACCCCCCATCATCCCCCATCGCAACCTCAGCCATATGCGCATCCTCCGCCAACGGATCATCCTGCTGCCTATTCGCGCACCACACACATCAGCAACACAACAACCAACAACCTCCCTCCCAAACATAACCCACCACTCCAGGAATCCACGTACACAGAAACCCCCCCCAAAAAAACGCACTCCAACCGGAGAGGAAGACCTTACATAAACAATAAATCATCGAACACCGGCCTTGGCTCCGCCACATTCGAGCTCCGTGGTCGAAGCTTGCCGCCGGCCCCCGTCGCGGCAATGGCGTTGTTGTTGGTCGTGGATGGGTCGGGGGAGCCGGTTGTACCGCCGGGTTGGTTGGAGGGGGGGCCGGCGGACGGCGGCGGCGGCGGCGGCGGGGCGCTTTGTTGGAAGTGCGCGGCTGGGACGGGGGGCACGTCTTCGCCGACGGTGAAGTATTGGTCGCCGCTGGGGAGGGGGAGAGGAGGGGGGTTGTGTTAGTAGGAGTGGTGATGGGGGGGAGAGGGGGGTTAGGTAGGGCGAGCTGGGAAGGAGTGGGATGGGGAGGTGGGACGGCTCTCACCTGCTGAAAGACGTGTCGAAGGGGTTGGTGTTCAGCATTGCGGCGGCTGGGGTTGGGGGGATGGTCGGCATCAGCTCCATTGGGCCCTTGCTGTGCTTCAGTGTGCTGGTGCGCCACCCACCGCGCATCGGCGGGCCCATCTGGGTCGAGCTGTGTTGGAGTGGCGCTGTGGGGCCCGAGGAGACGGACATGACGGACTGGCGGCGCGAGGGCGCTGCTGAGTTCATGCCGGACGTCATGGCGGTGCTCATGCGGCGGAGCATCGAGCGGACGGTGCCTTCGGTTGCCTCGGAGCGATGCTGCTGGGCCTCGGGAGCCTCGCATGGGGCCATGAGGTTGAAGATGCCCTTGATGGCGCCGATGGAAGCGCCGACAGCGCTCTGGACGGCGGACCAGGCGTTCTCGAGGCGGATGAAGTCGTCGAGGCAGACTTCGATGGCGTCGATTTGGGCGAGGCATACCTCCATGGCGTCGGCGACGAAGGTGGTGCCCCAGATCCAGACGTTGGCGGCCTCTTCTTGGCAATTGACCGGCTGCGCGTTGATCATGGTGATGGCGGAGTTGATCATTTTGTCGATGGCTTTCTCGGCCTTTTCCTTTTGCTGCGCGGCGTCGACGTAGTAGATGGCGCGGCGGTCGTGGTAGCTGCCCGCTTCCTCTCGCACTCCCGTCTTGACGCTCTCATAGACGTTCTTGAAGGCGTCCTCGTGGACGTAGGCCATGACAGAGTTGTAGTTGTCCAGAGAGGCCAGCACTTGATCCGCTGCGTCGCCTATGACAGCATTGAGGGCTGCAAGATGGTCCGTACCTTCGAGGAGACGGTGGGCTTGGAGAGTCTTGAAGAAGGTGAAGTCACCCGTGCGACTGGCGGCATGGAGGTTGTGCCTGATTAGTGCCACACGTTGCGTCCAGTGGAGTTTCTTCTCGGCGATCATCTTGGGCAGTTGCTGGAGGGAAGGCTGGAAGTCTGGGTATGCGTTCTCACTTGGCAATGTGGAAATATTAGGAGACAAGAGATTTGGACCAAGCCCGTGGAAAGACCCAGATTTAAGGAACACGGGAGAGACGGGAGCCCAGTAGTCATAAGCCACGGGAAAATCAGCCATGGGTACGTCCCACATGCCGAAAACGCTGCGAAAGATGTTTGTGGCGTGGTGACTGATTGTTTGCAACGAGATTCTCCGCCAGAAGTGCGAGGTAGCGCTGGTGATCGACCTGGCTTGATTGCAAAGCTGGAGTCCAGACGAGTGGAGGAAGATCTAGATGGCTTCGACCAGGTGTGTCCCCGGGTTATATGGTCTAGAATATGATCATGAGAGCCTCGTCCTCCATGGAAACCCATTGATGTCATGATTAACGCTGGGACCATGATGATAGCGGTTAGAGTGATGCAGCTTTGTCAATGAGCCCTTATTCTCCAGGGTCCGTGGCTTGAGACACCTCGATACCCAGACTTCCGCCCAACAAGTTGGCAGTCGAATCTGTCTGCGCCAGCTGAAATGCTGCCAGGATTGGTCAAATGACTGTTATTTCAAACAAACGAACGTTGCAAAGCATAGTATATACAGCGTGGGAAAATCAAAACTCCCGCTTCAATTCAACACGACAAGTCCGACGTCTTCCAAAAGTAAGACAACCGTTGAAGGACCGACGATCTAGAATCGATAGAAAAGGCTTGCATGGCAAAAAGGCCTAAGGTAAAACAAGCGTGACGAATTTCGAGAAGTGTAACTTGACTAGCCCACGATGAGAGTGCTGTGTGGTTGGTGGTGTAGCAAAAGTTCCTGAGCCTGTTACGGTTAGTCGAGGCTCTTGTTTCTTTGTTAGCTCCGCTCCCAGCCAACGGATGGAAGTCTGGACGCAGAAAGAGAGACATCTTAAAAAATTGAGAAGTAAAGATAAAGGTTGATGAGTAGGGAGTGATTCTCTTTGGCGGGATCTGAACGGTGATTTGTCCTTGAATCGGCATTGACTACAGTGTGGCTGGCGCGAGAGTGGCAGCTTTGGGGCAGCATCGGTTGTTGCATCTGGATTCGTTGAAAAGATACCGATGTTCCATATCAAGAAGGACTAGATGTCGTGTAGGGCAAAATCATGGCTAAGGTGCGCCAGAAACGGCCAACACAGTTCCAATGGATGCCGCTTCAGACTCACCGGGTTGAGCCGAAATCTCAAGACTCCAAGTGGCCGCGCTTGAAAGCTTTGAGATGTCACTGTGCACACACGTGGTTGAAATATTCATCCGGATGTGTGTATATGTCCATTTTCAAACCGAGATGAATGCTTCGAGTCCGAAAGCATCCAGAACCCATTAGAGAGGTGGTAAAGAGAATGATCCTGTACAGGGTTCTTGTGCACGGCTTTGAGGAACTGCCAGAAAATACTATCCGGATCTCAGGTTACCCCAAATTCTTTCAGCTTATATGTAGAGAGCCCAGCAGATGTTCTTATTCAAGATTGAAGTAAATATGCGCCACGGTTCGGTAGGCAGCAATGTGGTAGTAGCGACGAGACGATTGGTGCGAATAAGAGTCTCACCGGCCGCTTTGTTGAAGCTAATCAGTCTGCCTTGTTTTCGAATT
The DNA here is from genome assembly GCA_037356075.1 of Neofusicoccum sp. Z40. NCBI lineage: Eukaryota > Fungi > Ascomycota > Dothideomycetes > Botryosphaeriales > Botryosphaeriaceae > Neofusicoccum > Neofusicoccum sp. Z40. The sequence continues at coordinate 177,763 of JBAWJV010000034.1, read as the reverse complement.
AGAAGCAGAGGGTGTTGCAGCCGAGGCTAATTAAATTACTCCCGACAAGCAGAGTGAGATAGGGAGGTGAGAACGTACCAAGACAGCATTGCCGTGTATTTCAGAGCACTTCTTCATCTACATGAATACTTCCGCCCCAAAGCCCACACATTCTTTCTTAATCGTCTTGCCAGTTCGGATTCCTAGAGAATTCGTCTGGACTGCCCTGCACGATGTCCACTTTCCGCAACCCTTGTTCGTTGCAAATTGTTTTCTCTGTGGTGCACCCTGGTATTGCTTATGCTGTGACGCTTCAAATTTGGCCTCATATGTATCTATATATAAAGTGTTATCCTATATGCCAACTCCGCGGCGTATATGAACCCTGGTAATCAAGCTTCATCGTTCCAACTCGCAAACGTCTTGATCCAGCTTTAGTACCGGACAAGAATTTTGCTGCCTTTGTATGAGTTTTTACTTTCGAAGTGCACGCAGGAGTAGGATGGCTTTCTCGCCAAATTTGTAGACTATATAATACAAACTTGCTAGCAAACGCCTCAACCAACTGAGAGAGTTACTCGGATTTCCGAGTAGATTTCAACGGTCATACTTCCGTTGTGGTCTAGGGGCTAGGATTTGCCGCTCTCAGTCGCAGAGCACTCCTCGCATTAAGCGCCGGCAAGGCCCGGGTTCGATTCCCGGCGACGGAAAGGAAGTATCTTTTTGCGTTTTCGCTGCATCTCTTTTGCCCTAGGAGTCGCTGGACGTCGAAGAGGAGGCGGTGGTGGTGGTGGTGGTGGAGGTGGAGGAGCACGTGCGGGGAGTTGAGGAACACGCGGCCGCCGGGTGGCTGCGGTGCCTTTTTGAGTACCTCGTTCTGTCGCAAGAGACGAGTGCCAAGAGACGAGCAAGTCAGGATGCCCTGCATCTCAATTCAGCCGTTGAGGTTCTTCTCGGATCGTTCGAGAGCATTGATGTTGGCACCGGGATCCAGGGCACAATTCCACAAAGACCAAGATGCAAGGCTGCAATTCTGGCAGCAGGAAGGCGGCTCTGATCGAAGCGTGCCTGATCTGACACGGGTCGTGGCACGTCATCCGTCTGGGGCTGGGGCGGCGGGGAATCAGCGCAAGGGTCCGAGGAGGGACCGCGAAACCAGCTGTCCAGACCGCGACCGCGCGTGCCTTGCCCGCAGCTCCCGCCGTGCAGCTGTGTGCCCGTCCAGCTTCTGCGTTTCTGCACAACATCGTGCATCCAGCCTCTTCCAGTCACCAAGTACTACAACCAGCCTCCCCTAATACTTCTTTCCAAAAGCGCCCGCGGGCGTCACCGGTTCAAGCTGGCGGGCTTACGACAGTCTAGGCTCCTCCTCATCAGCTTCTTCCTCTTCGTCACCATCTCCCTCATCTTGGCTTCCTCACGCTTTGGGTATCGGCTTCAAGCGGTACTCGGCTCCCTGCGCCCTTCGAGGATCTCGTACCAGTCCGCGAGGCCCTTGACCAACGCCAGCATGGCCCCGCCGCAGTACCAGAAGCCGCCGCAGGCTCCCCCGCTCTTCACCCACACTCCGGAGTCGGTCATCGAGGAGACGAAGAAGCTGGTACATCGCTCCAGGCTGACGCCATCTGCTCCAGTGCTGACGGGCCGCACAGATTGCTAGGTCCCGCAACGTCCAAGATGAGGTCGTGAACAACGTCACTCCGGAGAAGGCCACCTTCAGTAACGTCTTGCTCCCCGTCGCCCAAGATGATAACAAGATGGGAATTGAGTCGCACATCCTCGGTTTCTACTCGGCCGTTTCCACGAACAAGGCGCTGCGTGATGCCTCCAACGATGCCGAGTCGATGATGGATAAGTTCAGCATCGAGATGAGCATGCGCGAGGACTACTTCAACCTCGTGGATGCTGCGCTCAAGAAGAACGAGGCACTCGATCCCGAGTCGAAGCGTCTGCTCGAGAAGAACCACAAGGCCTACATCCGCAATGGATTGGGCATTCCGGCAGGACCGAAGCGAGACCGCTTCAAGGAGATCAAGGACAGGCTGAGCGAGATCAGCATCGCCTTCCAGAAGAACCTGAACGAAGAGAATGGCGGCTTGTGGTTCACGCCCGAGGAATTGGCCGGCGTGCCGGAAGACGTGGTGTCGAACCTCGAAAAAGGCACAGGCGAGAACGAGGGCAAGATCCGACTGACGTTCAAGTACCCGGACCTCTTCCCGACGCTCAAGTACGCCAAGAACGAGGAGGTGCGCGAGAAGGTCTTCGTAGCCAACGAGAACAAGTGCAACGACAACGTCGCGCTTTTCGGCGAGGCCATCATCCTGCGCGACGAGGCCGCCCGCCTGCTGGGCTACAAGAACCACGCCGAGTTCCGCATCGAGGACAAGATGGCCAAGACCCCCAAGACGGTCAACGACTTCCTTGGCGATCTGCGCGAGCGCCTGGCGCCCGGCGGTGTCGAGGAGATCAAGAAGCTCATGGCCTTGAAGAAGGACGACGTCGAGAGCCGCGGCGACAAGTTCGACGAGCACTACTACCTGTGGGACCACCGCTTCTACGACCGCCTCATGCTCGAGAAGGACTACCAGCTGGACCAGAACAAGATTGCCGAGTACTTCCCGCTGAGCCCTACCATCCGTGGCATGCTGCAGATCTTCGAGGAGCTGTTCGGCCTTGTCTTCGTTGAGATCACGGGTGAGGACCGCAGCAAGATCTCCGAGACTGGCAAGGGCTCCGATATTGTCTGGCACGAGGAGGTCCAGGTTTTCAGTGTCTGGGACGACGAGGGTGAAGGTGCTGGATTCGTCGGATATCTGTACCTGGACCTCTTCCCCCGTGAGGGCAAGTATGGCCATGCCGCCAACTTCAACCTGCAGCCGGTAAGTGAGGAGATAGCTGTAGTGGCATCGTTGAGTTTCATGCTCTTCGATGCTTTTTGTATCAGCCTTTTGCTGTGTTTCCTAACATCGTATATCAGGGCTACATTGATGAGAACGGCAAGAGGCGGTACCCAGCGACGGCGCTCGTGTGCAACTTTTCGAAGCCGACGCCGAAGAAGCCTTCTCTTCTGAAGCACGACGAGGTCGTGACGCTGTTCCACGAGCTGGGCCACGGTATCCACGACCTGGTGTCCCGGACGACGTACTCTCAGTTCCACGGCACCAACACGGTGCGCGACTTTGTCGAGGCACCGTCTCAGATGCTTGAGAACTGGTGCTGGACTCCGTCGCAGCTGAAGTCTTTGTCGCACCACTACTCGTACCTGTCGGCCGACTACAAGGCTGCGTACGAAGAGTCGTCCAGCGGCGCGGCGCAGCCCGATGAACGCATTCCAGACGCGCTGATCAACAGCCTGATCAACACCAAGCACGTCAACGATGCGCTGTTCAATCTGCGGCAGCTGCACTTCGGCATTTTCGACATGACGGTCCACACTCCGGCGACGCACGAGGATGTCAAGGCTCTGCCCGTCAGCGAGACGTACAATAAGCTGCGTAAGGAAATCTCCAAGATTGACGGTCCAGAGGCGCTCTCCTCCACGAAGAATAAGTGGACGTGGGGCAATGGTCAGGCGACGTTTGGCCACCTGATTGGCGGGTACGACGCCGGTTACTACGGGTACCTGAGGTGAGTTGTTGATTTTCTTTCCCCATTTCCCGATTCCGCATTCCTATAATTGCTCCCCTATACCCCTCATCGATCACCCGCCTCCGAAGCTCTTTCTTTTTTTCCCCAAATGTCTCGTTTATGCATCATTGCGTGAGTTGTCCCGCTGGCGCGTGGGTCTTCCTCCCTCGTGGATGCTCACGGGACGAGCATCGCGGAGTGACGAGGGAGAAGAGCCCAAAGCGGACAATTTATCAGCAACGATGCGCGCAATTCTTACGTCAGTTGCCTCCCTTGTCCATCTCCGCTTTTTCCCGGTTCGAGCCCGATCGGATCAGAGAACGAGATCAGAGACACGCACCAACTGCACGAACCGGCGGAAGCAGGCCCGAAGAGAGGACAAGGCGAGGATAAGGCAAAGAGCCAGGGCTTGGCAGACAGCAGAGTGCGGCAGCGGCGGCGCGCATGCCCGACGCCGCGAGCAGATCACAGGGAGGTGATTGGATGGGAGCTTGCTCCGTGGAAAAGCCCCAGCCATTTCCACTCTTTCTATCCCTCTCCGCTGGGGCTCTGGTCTGGCTGCTGCTCGCTTCTTTTCGGCCTCGCCTCGGAGGCTGCTTGGCACGGGCACCACAAGGGGCGCTGGCGTGGCATCGAAGTTCCAGCACGTCCCGAACCCACATCGGGTTTCCCGCGCCCGCCCGGATGACTTTATCCTTACCACACTACCCCGACGACGGGCGGATTCCGCACCGCCCACCGCGTTCCATGCTTCTTTCTCCCCCTATCGCAATCCTTCGCCGGCTATAGCCGGGTTGATGGCCCGATGGGCGTGGCTGTTTGGCGGTGCGGTGCTTCTTCACCCCTGCTCCTCAACCGATCGTCAAACACCAGTCGTTATCCAAAACTCCTCCACACGTCATCGTCCGCATCTCGGCTCTTACGGCAGTGCGTGCGGGCGGATAGCGGCGACGGCCGTGTTTCCCCTTCGCAATCATCCGAACGGGGGAAAACAAGACAGATGACTGGAAGTACGGATCGGGAATCTTGATGCGAAAAAGGCAAACAGGGCAACAATCATGTGCCCCGGGCTTACGTACTCCGGACTGCGCTCGTTCCTGTCCGCCATCTCCTTACATCCACCGGAGACTCCGACCAAGCGGGCAGGAATGCAACGCAACGCAACGCATCAGCATGCAACGACGATCAAATCCAGCCAGACAGCTAGCTCAGCAAGCTAGCTTAAACCTGCTGGAACAGGCCGACACGCGCTGCACTAAGAGCGAGCTAGTTCGGCAACTACGGAGAGGTCGGAGTCGCGTCCGAGTCTCGCGCTAGCCGCTGCGTCCTCACCTCCGCCGTTTCGCGGGTTCCTGGGCGGGTGCAAGGAAGGCAAGGCAAGGCAAGGCGCCGCACAGCTTCCTCCTGCAGCACGCACATCATCCCGCCCGCCTGCACGCATCAAGCGCCAGTCACGTTACTTCCCGCCTGCTCCCTCGCTCGCTCAACACCACCGCTCATCCGTCGGATTCCCCTTTCCGGTCATTCCGGACATCCGTCCTTCTCCCTTCGGCCGTTACGTCCACAACGTTCGTCCGTCCCACCACACTACGCGCAGATCGCGGGCAAATCTCTTCGAGATGCCACCGACGGGCGGCGACACCGAACGAATGATCGCCTTGCGCAATTCCTATCCCTTGGTTTCTCAGTTCCTCGAAACAACGTCGACTTTCGCGCTACGACCGCCTTTTCTTTTAGCCTCTTTATTTTGCCTAGTCTCCTTAGCGCACCGCCACAGCACAGCACCTGCCCCCAGTTATCTCCGACCACCACCACCCCATACACTCACACACACACACACACACACACACACACACACACACAAGTAACCCATATGATGCATGGCTAACCGAGAAAAACTTTAAAATACCATAGCTCCCAAGTCTACTCCGCAGACATGTTCTACACGGTCTTCAAGGCCAACCCGATGAACGGCAAGGAAGGCCGGCGGTACAGGCACACGGTGCTGGAGCGCGGCGGCAGCCAGGAGGAGATGCAGACGCTGGAGGATTTCCTGGGCAGGAAGCCGAGCACGGAGGCGTTTTACAAGGAGTTGGGGTTGAGTTGAATGGATGCTGCTGCTGCTGCTGCTGCTGCTGCTGCTGCGTTTGGCGGCCGCGGTGGGGGGGGAGGAAATATAAATACGGGGGGAGGGTCGTGGAGATGCAAATGTGTTAGTGGGAGTTCTTAAACCTCGTTTATAAACGGTAGAAAGAATTAAAGAAAGAAAGTAAAAAATCGTTTTTACTGCGAGTCTGTACAGTTCGTAGAGTGACGATTCAGAGAGCCGGAGTCAATTGACGTCACTATAGGGACTACAACCAAAGTCGAGCAGATCGAGAAGAGAAAGTAGGTAAGAGAAAGCGAAGAAAAAGCGACAACCACCAAACCCCTCGAAAAGAACAAACAGCGAGACCTCCCCCACGCAAAAAATGAATGTTTAGTGAACACCCAACGATCCCAGCGAAGATCTCAAGCCAATCCGGCAACCTACATATGTATATCCCTCCCTCCGCATACCGCATACCTGCAACCAGAGGTTCGCCATGCATTGCAGCAAGCCACACACACACAGACACACACACAGACACAGACACACAAGTCATCCAGTCAGTCAAGTACAGTACCAACCACGCACACCGCTCCCCGCACAAGCGGCCGCACGTCTAAAACAATAAAAGAAAATGTAAAACAGGTTTCCGCCTACGTACCATTGTTCTATTCTGCGCAGTTCACGACGAAATCTTGGCCTACCTAAGTACCTAGCTGGCGTGCCGTGCATGCGTGGCTCGATTCCGATTCGTCAGCCATCCACCCCTCCTGCACCCCCCTCCTCACCCACCTTCCCCCTACCCCACCAACCCCACCTCCCGCACAGCAAGCAAGCAGGTTAAGCGGCGGAGTGCGTACCGAGAAGTCTAGATTGGTTGCAAGGGGGTGGTGCTGCGTCGTCGTCGTATTGTTCGCGTGGAGCTGAGTGGCTGGATGATCGAGATCTGAAACTGCCATTCGCATTGATTCGATCAATGTCATTCCGTGCAAGTAAGTACAGTACGTACATACATACATACATACACAGGCAAGCGAGCGATAGAGCAAGCAAGCAAGCCAGCAAAGTTGGCAGGCACAAGTGGTGAGTGAAGCAGAATGGTGGTCAACGCAGGTATGCAAGTTTGCGTCCCCGCTCAGGGATTGAGTGCGCCCAGCAGACGGGGAGGCGGACAGACAGGACAGGTAGACGGGGCGGCGGACATCAGGTCCGGCAGGTACGAGTACGCACATATGTTCTGTATGTACGTACTACGCATGCATGTCTTATGTACGTACCCCCATCGTCCTTTCTTCTTCTTCTTCTTCTTCTTCTTCTTCCTTTTTACCGGCTATTGGGGGTGCAAACGCAGCACGCGAGATATCCTCACGCCTGCATGCGTATCTCGTACGCGATACCGCAGACAGCCAATTCGGTGCAAACAGTGACGACCAAACCCCTCCCCCGGGGGGGAGTCATGCCCGCTCGGCGCTCGCGTGCGCGAGGAGAAGAAACAGGGAACAGGGCAGGGCGGGGGATCTGATCGAGATCCGAATTGCCGGATTCAGACAACGCGGTTTGGAAGGGTGCTTGGCAGGAGGTGTTGATGTTGTACAGAGAACGTCACTTTCCCATGTTTACCCCTCGCGCGGGCCTGCATGCATGTGGGCTGGCGTGCATGGATGGGATAGGATGTGCAGGTATACCGGTGCGGCCTTTTTTCTTCCCTGCCTGATGGTGTATGTATGTATGTACGTACCGTTAGGTGCCCAAGGCAACCAGGCGAGGTCGCCGCCTATTTGCGGCTGAATGCGTCGATGCCGCTGATGAGGATTGTCATGATGATGAGGGGTAAAGGCAGGTGATGAGATCCAACGAGCAAGGGTGATCCCAGACGGTCGGTCAACCGGGATGTCGAGAAAAAAATAGTCCCTCTCGGAGCTCGACGTCATTTTCTCTCGCAAGTTACCCGATGCACCTACCTTTGACTGCAGTGTGCATGCATTTATGAAGAGCACGCGGTCTGGTCTCTGCCTTTCCTCGTACGCCCTCAGATCGGGTTCTCCTGAAGGATTACTCAAGTAGCAGGGATGCAATGGAGAAAGAGGAGAACCCAAAGATGCCCTGTTCCAAAGGATAGTGAATTGAGGAAAGTCCAGTCGCTGCAGGCCAAGTGCTTGAAAGTGTCAGCACGGCGGCAGGTTCCTGTTTGAGACGTGTGAAGGCTGGCGCTGAGTCGAAGGCAGCAGCAGCAGGTCGTCTTTGTCATGCACCTCAGCCTGTGTCCATGCCATCTCTGCTCGACGCAAATCCCATCTGCACGCTGTGACAAATAATGCCCGATACGGCGCAGGGCGGCGATCCGGGATCTGCGTGTTCAGCCCGTCAAGCGTAGGGCAGCAGCGGCAGGAGATGGGGAAGCAAATGCCGTGGTCGTCATTCGGTTCTTTCTGCTGGACGATGCGTCACCGCCGACGCAGAGCACGACGCCGTCACCATTACCGGCACCCATGGCACTGGGAAGCGATGCTTGCATGCGGCGAGTAAGCTTATCCGCGAGGGGAAACGAGTCGGGAGCAGTAGGGTAGGGCTGCTGCTGCCGTGGAGCAGAAACGCACGCCGTTCCAGGGGCGATCCACGCGGACCGTTGGGATCGGAGCGCGTCATCGGGACTCCCTCCGTGCAAGAGGCGGTCTGGCGGACGACGGCGGGCAGGCAGCGCGGAAGACAGGTCGTCACGCGTGGGCGGCGCGGCGCGGTCAGCGGCACGGGGCGTGCGGGCGTGATTGGGCGGGCGGGCAGCGTGCGGACGCTGGTGGCGCTGCTTTGGGGCGCGCAGACGCTGTGCAACGGCGGGCGCGCGGTTTGCGATATCTTCAGGCGCGGCGCGGGGTGGCGTGAGGAGCGTGGGGACGAAAGGGGAAGCGGCCGGTTGCCTTGTTGTTGCCTGCGGCGCGGCGAGGGAGCTGTCTCCGGGCGCGTCCCGATCGATCAGCGCGCGGCGGCGGGAATAAGTGCAGACGCAGTGGGCCGCGCAGGGAGCGGCGTCGACGCTGATGCGCGCCGCTTGGCGTGCAGCCCGCGCGCGCATGCAGACGTCAACCGCGTCGCCAACGACGCCCGCCGGCCGCCCCTCCGCCCGCCCGCACTCGCTCGCCCGCCCGCGCGCGCGGCGGTGCGGTCCGCAATGGCGCGCGTCGCCTCGTGGCGCCTCAGGGGGTGCAGAGATTTTCGCAGCGGTGGAGCGCGCCCGCTAGCGCAGCCTGGCGGGGGATCGCGATACACGCTGCCCGTTGCGCGCCGCCGTGAGATGCGAAATGCGACAGCCTGCATGTGCCGCCCGGCCTGTGGCTGGACCACCAAGCAGGGGCTGCGCCCGGCTGCTCGTGGCCAACCTCCACTGCCCGATATAAATCCCGTCGCCAAGCGCCCCGCGACGCCGACACCTCTCGGGCGATCGCGCGCTGAAACATCACGTGCGTTCCCGCGGACATCCCTCCTCTTCCCCGGCCGTCGTTGCGGCTGATATAAGGCGCAGAGCGCGCTGAAACTCGATCCCGCCTCACCCCGTCTGTTGCCGCTCTGCCCGGCCAATTCGTCCCGCCGTGGCTGCGTAGCTGTGACGCCACTCCCTGCTATGGCCGCCTTCCGTGAAATCCGGCCCTCGTCCGACCACGTCCACTCGCCAGACGCCCAGCCCTCGTCCGCCGCCAGCAGCGAGGCCGGGGGCCCCAGCGACCCGCCCTCCGCCAATCCCGCCAGAGTGAGGAAGCGGCGAGCCCCGGCCCACGTGTCGCAGAACGCGTGTACCAACTGCAAAAGAGCGCGTGCGAAGGTAACTGCCCCCCTCTCTCTCTCCTGCCCGAATCTGCAACGCGACCCGCATGCTAAGAGCCCACCCGTCTACGCCAGTGCGACGGACACGAGCCGGACCCGTGCAGCAGATGTCTTATGCGCGAGCTGGCTGACCAATGCCACTATGAGGTGCATGTCAAAACAGCCAAGGAGGAGATGGTCCGCAGGATCAGGAGCCTCGAGCAGCAGAATGCCGAACTCCAGGGATCCGTCAAGGAGAAGGACTACCAGATCGAGGCCATCTTTGAAGCGTTGAAGAACGGTGAGCGCGGTCCCGAGGCCATCGCGCGGTTGCGCTCGGGTCAGTCGTACCACGAAATCGTCTCCTGGCTCGGTGCTCCTCCTGTGGGCGATGTCGGCCGTCTGTCCCCGGGCTCCGAAACCAAACTGGCCGATATTGTGCAGGACTACGAGGATTCCATGCGTCTCGAGGCCGATTCGCAATCCCCAGAAGCCGAATCCCGCGTGCGGTGGACTTTTGCCAGCGTCGGCCTGACCGACCACCTCGTCAATCTCTTCTTCACCTGGGTCCATCCTGTGCACATGCTTTTCAGCGAGCAATCTTTCATGACTAGCTTCAGCGAAGGCAACCACAAATACTGCTCGCCAGCTCTTGTCAACCTGATGTGCGCCATGGGCTGCTTCTACCACGTCGATCAAGGTGGAGACGAGAGCCAGCCGAAGACTCTCCTGCAACGTTTTTACGCAAAGGGCCTTGCTGAAGTTGCCAAAGAGAGTCCGAGGTCGTTGACTTTTGCCTCCGCCTACGCCCTCCTTTTCCTGGTCGAACTGGGCTCCAACCAAGCGCGGAAGGCTTCGTCGCACTTGCGGCTGGCGGTCGAGAGTCTCGCCAGCCTAGACAAGTCCGCCTACTCGGAAGTGGCCGTCGAGATCACTCTGAGGGGGGTCCACACCTTGAGCACGTATGTCGACTTCTTTGCTGCGCGTCAGTCGGGTCTTGGCTAATCTTTCACGGTAGGTTATGGGCGTCGTTAACGTACCAAAAGCCCTTGTCTACTCTGTCTTCGACTTTTTCCATGTCGCACCTGGTGGAATTGGACAAGGCCGATGCATATTGGCAACCGTATCGATATCTCCAAGACAAGCCCTCGGCCCGGGTACCCAGTCAAGCGATGGCAACGTCGGAGCAAATGACTAGACTCGGTCAAATCATACACGAAATGGTCGGCATTTACTTGCGCAGGGAAAGTGTGACAGCTCGCTCGGTCTTGAGCCTGTGCCGGCGCTTTCTCGATTGGAATGGGGCTCTTCCCATGCCACTGACCGTCACGAGTGACGGTCTCACGTTGGCTCACCCGCTGCCTCACGTGCTTTCCCTGCAGTAAGTGAAGCGCGAGGATGCAATCGGCGAGAGATTGCTGACAGGCCGATAGCATTCATTACCATGTGGCCCTGTGTCAGCTGTTCCGCCCTCTTCTTGAGATCAGGGATCTTCCGGAGGCTACGAAGGCCCATTTGCACAACATCACAATCCAGAGCGCTCTCGACGGGCTGAAGCTGCTCGAGCGGTACCGCAGCTTGTACACGCACAGGTACCAGAATCCGTTGCTGGCCTTCTGCGTGGTGCATATCTGCGAGACGCTGGTGCGAGCGGGCGGGGCAGTGCAAGCCAGCGCTCGGCAGCAGGCAGTGCGGTTCGCGTTGGAAGCCACGCACGAGTCTCGGGCGGGCTTCGCCTACGTGGGGCCGCTGCAGTACATGTTTTGCCAAAGAGCGGTGGAAGAAGGCGTGGCGCTGCCAGGCAACGCCGAGCAGCTTATGGGCGGGCGGACGGAGTACGGGACGGAGGAGATGCTCGACGCGTGCGAGAGAGTTACGTATACCCAGCCCTGCCGGATGCTCCGTGACCGGGTGGACCGTAATCTAAGCGTTGACTTCGAGAGAGAATGGAAGCAGTTCATAGAGACTCATGGCGCAGGACCCGGCCAGTGGGCCGGCGGAGGGACGTTTCGAGAGGCAGGGCTTGTGGCGCGGCGGTCCGACTCGAACAGCAGCTCGGCGTCAGGCGGCAGTAGCGCGAGGTCGATGCACATCAATTCGGTGGTCAATCCATGACTGTATCGCTTGAGCTCCTTCGGCAGCTTCCAGGAATATGACGCCCGGTGAATGTGCCTGTGGATCCGGCGCGGATCCGCAGAGGGCAGCGAAGAGCGGAGCCGGGGCGGGCGGGGCGGCGGGCAGCGAGCTCGAGCATTGATTGCCGTTGCGGATGTCGTGCGGCACGGCTGTGGCTGCGGGGAATGGACGGGCTGCTTCCGATGGGTCGGCTGGCTTCTTCGAGCGAGACGAGGCTGAGGGACTATCACCGTCCGTTCGGCAGCGGAGCCTGCCACCCACGCCTCCGTGGACGCGGGAGCGAGCGAGGGCTGTGGCACAGCCGTCGTAACGGGCGGCGCCCGCAGCGGGTTCTGGCCGTTGGCTGGGCCGGGCGGACGGCTGGGGACGCGGTGACAGCGACGGCCCGCGGCGCGAGATGTGGAGCGCGAGAGGAGGGACGGCGACGAGGACGAGGAGTACGAGGAGGAGGTGGTCAGGCAGGACGCGCCTCCGGGCCTATCTCCGCCGAGGATCCGCGCACAACACGAGTCGTCGGGAGCTTGTCCTTCCTCGCCCTCTCTGCTGCTGCTCTCCAGCACCAGGACAATACCACCTCCTGCTGCTGCTGCTGCTGCTGCCGTGCCCTCCTCGCACGCACGCACGTTCCCCCGCGCCCCCGGCCCGGAACTGCTTCCGTGCTGCACTGCACTGCACATCATCATCCATCCATCGCCGCTGTTGTTGTCTTCCATGATTTGCCCGATGCTCTGCAGCCGCGGTGGCGGCCTCTCACCCACCGTGATCTCGTCATGCAAATCATGCCCGCCCCCCCTCCCTCTCCCCCCTCTCCCGCCGCCGCCCGCCCGCCCTGGGCCCCTCCCTCCCTCGCTGCCGGTCGTGTTCTCGCCAAGCGCGGCTTGGCCCCATTGCACCGCATGGCCAGTTTATGCTTACTTGCACGCCCCGTGTCGTGTGCGCCGGGGCGAGTGTGCCTGCAGTGCGCGGGCATGCACGGTGAGGTGATGGTCACTTCTTCGTCACATGTTTGTCAGCCTCCGTAATAATTTGCTCCCGTCTTGTCACCGCCTGTTGCATGTGCCGCGGGTGTGAAGGCACAGGTCTCGCCCTGTTGGTGTCGACGGGCAGTCTGGTGGTTTCCAGCATCCGATCCGATCCCTGCACCGAGTGCATAGCCCGCATGTCCTGACCGGGTTTGCTCCTGCAGACGAGAGTTCGTCCCGTGGGTGCGGGCCCTAGTCTGTGGGTGCAGCTTGGGCGAGTGATGGACAGGGGCCAGCTAGATAAGTCAAACATGTGTCACTGGAGAAAGCTCCGCGGAATGGAGAATACCACGACTATCATGCTCCTGCCCGAGAGCTCGAATCCATTTTTGCAGTGTTCCGTTTAGTACATCATTCGTTCGAGAGCCCGCGCCCCGTCACCAGAAGCGGCGCCAGCCTCTTCGAAGAAAGCCCCCGGCTGTCCTTCGTATCCACCACGCCAGTAATCATGTCGAAGCCAGTATTATCGCAACAAAGAGATAAGTCCATCGAGGGACGGTCCTGTGCCAGAGTAGCTCACAGGGCAGCTGCCGGTTGCGTCGTGCCCAGCCGTTGATCGAGATGGTCGTAGTTGAGCAGCAGCTCCCGCTTCAAGCGAATTAGTGTATTAGAATCGTGCGTAGCAGGGAAGGGAGTTTTGATGGCTCACCCTCTCTCTCCTCCAGTTGTTGACGTCAAAGAAGATGTAGCATCCCCGTTCCTGCTTCTCGCTAATGCGCTGCGGCTGCGGGAAGCTGGTGTCCTTCATCATCCACTGCCGCAGCTCCTTGTGCCACCGCCAATCGCGGTTGAAGCTGTCTTGGCGTTAGTATCATTGGATGTCACGGATCGAGATCTGATTCTTGGGTGACCACTCACAGCTCCTGAGCAGCAGCCTCCTGCAAGATATCCCTGGGATACTGGTAGAAGATCGCGAAGAGCGTCTCATCCGAGAAGCTTGACATCTTGGTATGCAGCGGGGGGACGTTCGTAACCGTGTATGCAGCAGGCAGCGTGAAGTCCGGAATCACGGGCCGAGAGCCAGCCTCCGCAAATGGAGAGCCAAAGGTAGGGTACAGGGGAGAGTTGTCCGGTCGGTTGAGATCCAATCCCAGCACGGTGAGGTCTTGGCCCACGGCAAGACTCGAATGATCTTGACTATCCGGGGGTATCATGGCGAGCAGGCCAGGAAGGCCGAAGCGATCTATCTCACTCATCTGGGAAAGCCGGGTCTGCTCGGGGTGCGAGATCGAGCCTGGTTTCGAAGGAGGCTGGACGGGCTGGCTTCCATACGAGGCGGTGCTGGCCTCCCTCGCTCTTCTCTCCACCTATGCAACAATCAGCTCACCAAAAGTATTGCCAAGGTCGAATTCGCACTTACCGTAGCCCTGTCGTCCCGCAACACAGTTCCACCTAACCTCTCGCCCACCGAATCCTGCTGGCTCTCAACAGGACTGGACATGCCATTGCGGCCTTGGTGCATGCTGGTGCCGAATCCACCCGCGCTCGCATTGCCACCATACGCCGCATTCTGGATCATGCCCGTCCGCCTATCTTGGCCCATCTCTCCCCCACCGCCTCCTCCCAGAGGCGGGAATTCTTCGATGTTCACCTGCTGCTGTTGCTGAGGCGCGCCAGACAGCTGTCCCACACCCGACTGGCCGCCGAAACGGTAGTCATCCATTGCGCCACCGTACTGCGAGTGTGCCGAGGAAGCCTCGTCCTGAGACTGCTGCTGGTGCTCCTGCTGCGGTCGATTTGCTTGCGCCGAAGGGGGTTGAGGAGTGGCGCCCTGGCCCTGCGCACGCTGGACGGGAGTGTGCTGAGCCGCCCTTATGGTTGGGTTGGACCATATCGCCTGGGCTTGGCTCTGCTGCTGCTGCGATTGGGGGGTACCGGAGAGCGAGGGGAATTCCCTATACCCGTGAAGACTTTACATTAGTTGGCGTCGCCACGACAGCCCCAATGGCCTTTCCAGGCCGTGTCTGGGAAACGTACGAAGGATCCAAGGGAGTGTGTGCCTGAGAGCCTCCGCCTATCGTCTGCGCGAAACTCGACATGCCCGCTGCATTGCGCGACTGCACGCCCGACAAACCCGGTGCGCCACCCATCGGACCGCTGAAGCCCCAGCCAGATCCGTTGCCTATGCGAGGTATCGTCAGCCGCCATCCCGTGTGGGGCGGAGGAGAGAGGTACCCAGCTTGCCGCCTTGCAGCCGGCCGGATTGCAGTGGTGCGCCACGACCGGCTCCCGTCTGTTGTTGTTGTTGTTGGAACATGCTGCCAGGCATGTTGCGTAGCTGTTGCGGCCCTACTCCTATTGTTCGACCCGGTTAGCTACCATCCTTGCTCTTAAAATGTGAATCGCCAAGCCCAGAGATGTGTTTTCCCAACCCCAGCCCGCCAGCTGCGGCGCGGACCCACAGGCCAGTCCAGAGATTCCAAAAGGAGCAAGAGCGAGCTCTCAAGCACCTCGGAGCTCGCGACGGTCGGGATAGCGGCACAGCCCTGACGGAGGGTGCAGCGGAAGCTTCGCGACAGCGGAGGGCGAGGCAATGCGGCGGCGGGGAGGGTCAGGCAGCGCATGGGGGAACGAACCTGGCCGATTCATGCTTGCGGAGTGAGGATAGCCTGCAGCAGGGCGCTCGTGGAGTGTCGAGGAAGGAGTCGAAGTGGTCGGCGAGCGTGCGCGGCGTCGTTTGGGTGAGGTGCGGGCGTCGTTGACGTTGCTAGGCGCGGCGTTTGGAGACTGTTCGTTCACCTGCGAGGCCCCGGCACCAGCGCAGGCCGGCGGACGCGATTTTCCCGCAGATGCTGGAACCTCTCCCGCCAGCACCGCGCCCTCCCAACCCACGCACCCGCAGCCAATTGACCGGTCGCGCGCTGCCCATCATGAACGTCCGCTCCGTCGCCCGCATCTCGCTGAACGCCCGGCCCGCCATCTACGCGGAGCCGTTTCTGCCCTCGCTCGCCGCACCCAGCACGTCCGTTTCTTCGTCCTCGATATCGCAGCACCGATGCCTCCATCGCGATGCAAACAAGAACCGCGGCGTCTCCGCCCTGAGGAAGACCGGCCTCCGCCCCCGTCAGACACTATCTGCGAAGAAGTTCGACCTGCCCGTGCCGGTGCTGGACCCGGCGAAGCGGCGCAAGGTGCAGGTGGACGAGAACCACGGCTTGTGGCAATTTTTCCACCGCGAGAAGAAGCTGCTCTCTACCCCCGAAGAGGACAGCGCACATGGTGCGAGATTCTGATAATCACCGGGCTGGCGCCAGGCTGACGCTTTGCAGGCCGTGCATGGACAGTGACAGAGCTACGGCAGAAGTCATGGGAAGACCTGCACCGTCTCTGGTGGGTCTGCGTGAAGGAGCGCAACCGCCTGGCGACCGAGGCCTACGAGCGGAAGCGCGTCGACGCGGGATACGGCGAGCATGAGGCAGAGGCGCGGGATAAAGAGGTACGTCATTGGCGAAGACTAGCACCTGGCACGGCCATTGCTGGCCGCCACGGGGCGCCCTCGTATTTGTGCGATATTGCACGCACTGGAGCTACTTTCGGAATCGAAATCACGGCTTTCAAATGCGGTGCTGCCGGGCGAAGCGAGCCTCGCTGACGGATTTCGGCCACAGATCAAGCTTACGATGCGTGCAATCAAGCACACCCTGACGGAGCGGTGGTACGCCTGGGAGAACGCGCGGCAAGAGGCCGTCACTGATCCAGAGATCAATCTGTCGGGCACGGGACCGGCATTCACTCCTACTCTCGAGGTGCGTGTGGGCAAAGTGTCGAACGAGGCGTGCACTGACGGCAGACGACAGGACCCGTTCGAGGGCGAGGCGGAGGAGAGCATTGCCGAGGCGGCTGCTGCGGAGGCGCAGGAGGAGGCGGAAGCGGAGCAGAAGAAGGACGCGAGAAGACAACGGCAGGGCGGCGCGGGATCTGGAGCGCTGACGGAGCAATAATTGGGAGCTGAGCCGCACGGAGGACGGGCGGGGCGTTGGGGGATCCTGGGCGCAACCCCGCGAAGGGCACGGGGCGAGGCACGCGTCCTGAGCAGCGTGGCGCGGCGGGCCTCGGTGTACATCATGTGTAGAATACCAAGTTGATTGTGAGCTGATGGTGCGGGCGGCATTCAGGGAGTCTTGGCGGCGCGGGCGGGCCGCGACGCATGCACGAGCGTGGCTCAAGCTTCAGCGCGCGCCCCCCTCAATTACCATTCACCGCCCTCGACCACCAGCGCACCCTTCGAGTCCGACTCCTATATCTTGCCCACCCAGTCCCCTCGTCCCGTCCCCAAGCACATAACCGCACAACACACGCCACCATGGAAGAAGTCGCCCCCGAGTATGATGTCGTCGTCCTTGGCACCGGTATGCCCTTACCCCGCCGCAGCTCCTCGCCGCCGCCCACAGCTAACACGCCGCCGCAGGCCTCACGGAATGTGTGCTCTCCGGGTACGCCTGCTCCGCCGCGCTGCTGCTGCCCTGCCGCTGACGTGTCCGCAGTGTTCTGAGCGTGAAGGGCAAGAAGGTCCTCCACATGGACCGGAACGACCACTATGGCGGGTGAGTTGGCATCCCTGAGTTGCTGGGCCCGGACGCCCTACTGACAGCTGCCAGCGAGGCTGCTTCCCTGAACATCGAGACGGTACGTATCCCACGGCCCGCCCCGCTGCCGCCCGCCGCATGCTCACGCCGCGCAGATGTTCAAGAAGTACGGCAACTACAAAGAGGGCGAGGAGCCGTGGAAGAAGTACGGCCGCGCCAACGACTGGAACATCGACCTCGTTCCCAAGCTCCTCATGTCCAACGGCGAACTCACCAACATCCTCGTCTCGACCGACGTCACCAGATACCTGGAGTTCAAGCAGATTGCTGGCAGCTTCGTCCAGCAGGGCAAGGGCCCCAAGGCGACGGTCGCCAAGGTCCCGTCCGACGCCGGCGAGGCTCTGCGCTCGCCGCTGATGGGCCTGTTTGAGAAGAGGCGCGCGCGCAGCTTCCTCGAGTGGGTTGGCTCCTACAAGGAGGAGGACCCCGCCACGCACAAGGGTAAGTACCTGTTCCCCGCAGCTGCCCGCCAAGCCGCACCGCTAACGCACCCCGCCAGGCCTGAGCATCCACAGCTGCACCATGAAGGATGTCTACGACAAGTTCGGCCTCGAGGACTCCACTCGTGACTTCATTGGCCACTCCATGGCCCTCTACCAGACCGACGAGTACATCGGGGCCGCCGGCCAGGCCAACGAGACCATCGAGCGCATCAGGCTCTACGTCAACTCGATGGCTCGCTACGGCAAGTCGCCTTACATCTACCCGCTGTACGGTCTGGGCGAGCTGCCCCAGGGCTTCGCCCGTCTGTCTGCCATCTACGGCGGCACCTACATGCTGAACGCCGACGTTGACGAGATCCTGTACGAGGACGGCAAGGTTGCGGGCATCAAGGCAACCATGAAGGAGAGGGATGCTCCTGGCGAGGGCATGAAGTTCACCACCAAGTGCAAGAAGATCGTTGCCGACCCCAGCTACTTCCCCCAGAAGGTCAAGCCTACCGGCCATCTGCTGAAGGCCATCTGCATTCTCAACCACCCGGTCCCCGGCACCGATGACTCCGACTCTCTCCAGCTCATCATCCCCCAGAGCCAGGTTGGCCGCAAGAACGGTAAGTTTGTCCAAGGAAGCCTTTGCGCTCAACACTAACGAGCTCTATCCAGACGTCTACGTCGCCGTCGTCTCTTCGGCACACAACGTCTGCCCCAAGGGTTACTACATTGCCATCGTCAGCACCATTGCTGAGTCTGACAGCAACCACCACCTGGAGCTCGAGGCCGGTTTCGAGCGCCTCGGCAAGATTGAGGAGAAGTTCATGGGCCCTCCCATCCCGCTGTACGAGCCCATTGCAGACGGTACCTCGGACAACATCTACATCTCGAAGAGCTACGATGCCACGAGCCACTTCGAGACCACGACCGGTAATTATGGCCCCGTCTTGGCCGTTCCCATGAGTCGAAATGCTAATATCACCTCGCAGATGACATCAAGGACATCTACAAGCGCGCCGAGGGCCAAGAGCTGGTCGTCGAGGGCCTCAGGGAAGTCCAGGTCGCGGCTGAGGAGTAAACGTTCAGGGGTAAGGGGGTATAGGGGCAGTCATAGAGGAATTAGGATGTACATGGAGATCATAAGACTGCCAATACTTCGGTAGGGAATCAATTTTACGTCGCATACATAATCAAACACGAGATCAGCTGAACAGCGCGTCGCTCTGGCATTTCTACGCCGCCCAAGCTCTGGGAGTCCTATGACCACGTTCACTCTCCGACTCGGAGATTGGATATCACGCAAAATTACATTTCCCCTTTTTTTCATTCCTCCAAAGCCACCCAGCCCGTAACCCGAAATTCCAGTAAAAAGCCCGTTCACATCTGAGCGGCGATCCACTCCCACCAGCCATTGACGTCAGGCCCCTCACCCTCCTCACCCACAACGCTCCCACCCACCACCTCAACCGGCACATTCATCTCCTCCATCTGCTTAAACTCAAACGTGCCCTCACCACCCCCACCCAACCACTCAAGCTCCTCCCCCACACTATCCTCACTCAACCCCACATCCAACACCCCCTTCGCCCTCGCCGTCCGCACCTTCTCAATCTCACCCTCCAGCCGCCTCGCCACCAACCCCGCCGGCACCGCCGAGAACAAATCCTGCTTATTCGCAGCAACCAGCACCGGCGTCGCCGCGGGCCCCTTGCTCGTCTTCGCGGCCGTGTACCGCTTCTGCAGCGCGAGCAGCACGTCGTGCAAGAACTCTGCCGCGTCAGCTAGTCCGGCTGGCGTCGCCAGCGCCGCTGCGTCCACGAGGTAGATTATCCCGCGGAGGTTGCGGTTGGTGGCGGAGGTGAGTGCGGCGGTGAAGGCGGCGGTGCGCAGCTTGCCGTGGCCCGGGGTGTCGGTTAGGGCGAGTTGGCGGGTTTTGTGGTTTGTGGGGTCGTGGGCGCTGCGGTAGCGGGCGCTGAAGGGGGTGAAGGATTCGGGGAGGAGGAGGGTGGCGCGGAGGGGGGTTTGGGAGGG
The DNA here is from genome assembly GCA_037356075.1 of Neofusicoccum sp. Z40. NCBI lineage: Eukaryota > Fungi > Ascomycota > Dothideomycetes > Botryosphaeriales > Botryosphaeriaceae > Neofusicoccum > Neofusicoccum sp. Z40. The sequence goes on along the minus strand of JBAWJV010000034.1, from coordinate 158,067 downwards.
GTGTGTGGGGCGGGGGGTGCCGGTTTCGAGCTGTTGTTGGGTGTGTTAGTGTTTTTTTTTTTTTTTTGGTGATGGGAAGAGGTAGGGTAGGTTGGGAATTTGAAAACGTACGGCCGTGAGTAGCGACGTCTTCCCCGCACCGCTAGGCCCGACGAGCAGGAATGCGGCGGCGTTGACGGGCGTGCGATGGCGGTATAGCCACAGGTGTAGTAGCAGTGGGAGGCCGAAGGCGACGACCAGGGTGAGGATGAAGGTGCTGAGGTGCGGCCCGAACAGCTTGGTCACCCAGCTGTCCGGCTCATACCACTCGGCCATCTTGTGCTACGGGAGGAGCGGGCGACACGATGGCGAGGGAGTGGGGAGAGTTGGACGAGATCGAAGACGGGTGGAGGTGTTGGACAGCTGCTGCGGTCTTCGGAGCTGGGCTGGGCAGCTGGTGCAAGGTGTCGGTGTCGGTGCGAATGCGGCGGCCGGGCTGCCGGGCGGTGAACATGAGCTGGTTTCGCCGCGCGCTGTTCCGCCTTCCGGTGCAGGGGCCGGCGCGCTCTCTCCTCTCTCCTCGCTGCCTCCGCTCGCTCGTGCGGGTGCGCTCTCATGGTGACGCAAATGGATTCCGGCTACAGCCAAAGAGGCAGCCGGTCTCGCGATGAACTGGATGTTGCCCGAGCACGCGATGGATGCGCTTCACACTCGCCCAAAAGGGAAATCAGCTTTAGACGGTTGACATCATTCCATGTCATGACGCTCACATGTGCGCTTTGAATGTAAGATGTAAGGGCCAGCGCGCTCTTTGTTATATTTCTCCAATCCCCGGTTTCCCTTCGAGAGGAGAGCAGTCTTCGTTGAATTTCGCTGCGTATCGTTTCCACCATGGCTATCCTAAGCTCCAACAAGTTTGATCCGAGTACAGACATCCCTGACCTCACTGGCAAGGTATGAAATAGTACTTCAATCTGAGTTGCCTTACCTCGGGTCTCCTCTTGTAGACCTTCCAATTTTGTGTTCACTTTTCCAAGAACGCTGTTGCGGCTATTTTTATGATATACTCACATGCCGTTACAGGTCTATATAGTTACCGGTGGTTCGGCAGGCATTGGCTTCGGCATTGTTGCCCACCTCCTCCAGCATAATGCCGCCAGCATCTATCTCCTCTCCAACAAGGAGCAGCACGCCGAAGAAGCCCAAGAGGAGCTCAAGAAATACGGCGACACCAGCCGAGTAGAATGGAAAAAGTGCAACCTGGAGGACCTAAAGCAGGTCGACGAAGTGGCCAAGGAACTTTCCAAGCTGCCCAAACTTGACGGACTGATCCTCAACGCCGGACTAGGCGTTGGTCCCTATAACGAGACGAAAGACGGCATCGGTACGCGCCTCAACCGCTCCCACCGCAAGACCGCACATCCCTAACCCTCCCAGAATCCCACATGCAAGTCAACCACATCTCCCAATTCCACCTCGCCATGACCCTCCTCTCCCTCCTCCAATGCACCCCGCACTCCCGCCTCGTCCTCCAATCCAGCGAACTCCACCGCCTCGCCCCCTCCTCCTCCTCCATCCACTTCGCCTCCCTCGCCGAACTCAACACCGACATCGGCGCCGCACACCTCTACGCCCGCAGCAAGCTCGCCCAAATCCTCTTCGCCCGCTCCCTCGCCCGCCACGCCACCAAAGACGAGCTCGGCTTCCGCGGCCACGGCATCGACGCCGGGCCCTGGATCAACGCCACGCATCCGGGTGGCGTGCGGACCGATCAGCAGGACCAGGCGGTCGAGGCGTACGGGGCGCTGGGGAAGGTTGGGGTCATGGCTGTGCGGCCGTTTATGAAGGATCCGGTTGATGAGGGGTGTAGGGCGGCGTTGTTTGCGGCGACGAGCGAGGAGGTGGTTAAGGAGGGTATTCAGGGACAGTATATAGTGCCGGATAGGGTGGTCGAGGAGCCGTCGGGGGAGGCGAGGAGTGAGGAGTTGGAGGAGGCGTTGTGGATGTTGATGGAGAGGTTGTTGATGGATAGGGTGGGGCCGTTGGGGTATGGGCCGGTGCATGTGGATAATTTGGCGAGGGAGGGGTTGCATGGGGATGTTAAGTGAATGGTGGTGGTGGTGGTGGTGGTGGTGGTGGTGTTGTTGTTTTGTTTCTAACGACGGGGAAGGTGAATGTACGCCGGACTATTAAGGCAGTTTCTATAAAGCATGACTGTCTCCTTCGAAGTGCCTACTCGTTTCTCTCATTTCATTGGAATCATATGTGAAAATGTATTACTCTGTGTGTTTGTATGTGGTGCTAAGACGGCCATAAATCTCCTAGGACACTTGAGTATTTCTTCGGGACTAGAAACATGGAAGCAATTTTCTCGATCTGCTACACTAATGTTTGTCGTGGTACTGAATTGCTTTGCCACCAATAATCTCTAGAGGCCATGGTCTAGGTTCAAGAGTAAGCTCCATATTTTACGGCGCGGACGTGGAAAATAAATCATTCTTCAAGTTCATGGACTGTCAGTTTCACAACTGCTCATTTTTCACTTGAACGAACAACCTTGAATCTCAAGCATGCTCAAGGTTGTTAGACTTGAAAACGTAGGCCATTCAACTCATGTTCATCTATTGAAAACTACCTCTAAGCCTCTATGACAAGAGCAACCGCTAATTAGATCTAATCTAATATCGTTCGTCTATCAGTCGACATACTGGCTCGCAATCAAGCTTGTACATAGTAGAAATCAATCCGTGAATCGCCACAATGTGGTCTACAGAGCAACAAATAAAAGCGATGAACGATGATGACAGCTGAATCCAATAAGCAATAAACGAGCGCTCAAAATCATGCTAAAACCCGTGTGCAATGCCGTCTCTCATGCAGATATTGCTGCGATCGTCTGATTCGTTCCGATATGCCCATCCACCCACTGCATGATTGTCCCACTCTCCTTGCTGTACCCCCACCGTTGCCTTTTTTTTTCCAGTCAACCCACCACCAGCCCAGCGAAACGAAGTTCCCCGTTTATTAGGAAAAGGATTCCCCCACATCTCACTCCAACTTCTCCATCAACCCCTTCCTCACCCGCATATTCACCACGCCACCAAACCCAAACGCCGGCACAATCCTCGCCATCCGCGCCAGACAGCTCATCCCCCACTCGCTCCGCACCTTCCTCGCCCTATCCCCCCACCTCACACCCGCCGCCCCGCCGGCGCCGCCAACCGGCCTGTTGTACAAATCCAGCCCGAGCAGATGCAACGGCGTGCTGAAGATCTGCACGACCGCCGGCGCCGCAAACTGCGCCGCACTGGCCGCGTCGACGTGGTTCCTCAACGCGCTCGCCACGGTGCCCGTCGCGCCGCGCAGCTTCTCGGAGAGCAGCGGCGTCAGCAGCGGGGGCAGGTTGAAGCTGGCGAAGACGGTGAGGCAGTCGCGGAGGGCGAAGAGGGCGTAGGTGGCGGGCGGGACGGGGCGGGGCGAGGACGAGGCGACGCCGAACATGCGCGTGAAGCGCGAGTCTTTGTAGAGGCAGAGGGCGAGGTTGGCGGTGCTGGTTGCGAAGAATTTGGAGGGGCCGGCGGTGGTGGTGGAGGCGGGGGAGGCGTGGAGGGTGGAGGTGGTGGTGTCGAGGGTGTTGGCGGTGAGGTAGGTGCCTGTGTAGAGGGTGAAGATGAGGAGGAAGGGTTTGGAGAGGAGGTAGGCGTGCGGGCGGAGGAGGAGGGTGCGGAAGCTGCTGAGGAGGCTGGTGCGGAGGGTGGAGCGGCCGGAGGCGTTCTCGATGATGGCGCTGGAGCGGTGTTAGCAATGGGAGGGCAGCGGGCGAGGAGTGGGAGGTCGTGAGAGCAGTCCGGCGGGCGAGGAGATGCTGCGCCGTAAACACCGGCGAGAGTGGCCTGATGCTACCCCGGATTTGCACGACCCCTGCCCATCCATGACTTACCGGTCAATCGCCGTCACGACGGGCGCGACGAGCACGCCCGCGCTGGCGGCTGCAGCGCAGTCGGCGGCCGCTCTCCAGCCAAGGTTCTTGACGTTCCACGACGAGCCCGCCGTCATGCCTGGTGTGTTGCTTGCGGCATTGGCGGCGGCAGGACGAGGAGGAGCATTGGGCACGGCGGGCCGGGCCTGCTCCACAGCTGCTGCGTATCGCGCCGACGCTGCTCCGCGCGCAGCTGCTGTCGGCGCCAATGGCGGCTGGTGGTGTGCGTGGTGATGCGGCGCGCTGCGATAGCCGTCCGGTGGTGGTGCTGCGTCTCCAGCTTGCGCTTCTCGCATGGCGGCTGCTGCTGTCGCTGCGGCTGCCGGGCAACTCGGGCCTTAAAAGGAAAGAGGCGACAAGGGACGATCGCTCGGGTTGGATTGGCAAAAGGCGGACGCTGACAAGCTGCCGTGTTTCCCTCGACATGAATCATGGCTGGCGGCCCGCGTTTAAGCGCCCGATATCGGCCCTGCGTCCCGTCCAGGAACGCGGCGGGTGGAGGGATTCCCTTTTGGGCAATCTGCGTTCCCGTGCTGACAGCCACGCTCTGCGGTGAACAACTCAACCTATGCATTGCTTGACTCGTTTCCTTTTCTTTTCATTCGTAAATCTTTGGTGTTTCTTGAAGCTGGTACAGTCGATGCCCGTCTACTCAATGCCTTCAACCATGCTTTCTAGAAATAAGTCAAACCGGACTCCCGGCCGCGAGCGCCTGTGACTACACTACTCTTCCGTGATGGCGTCCTCTATCGGCGGCAGTTTGACAAGCCAGTTCTCCCAGAACCTCATGCCATCGAGGCCTTGCTCGCGACACAGTACTCCCTTCTCTTCAGCCATCTCCAGCTCCTCGCTGGCAACACCGACACTCCAGCCAAACCATTCGGCTGCTTCCTGTGCAGTGACCCCTCGGCCGTACTTCTCCCAGTCCCAGCCAACATCCCCCGCTGGTGGAGCAGCATGGAGCTCTTGAAGCCAGCCAAGTAAGCTTGCAATCGTCTTCTCATCTGTCCTGTCCCATCCCTGCACTACCAGGAGGCCACTCTTGAAACGTCGTAGGCGTACAGGTAACTTGAGTTTATCCCACATGTGAGCGGCCTTCTCGAAGTCTGTGGGGCTGACGAGCTCCACCCCTCCTCTTGCTCTGTTGAAAACCGCCCACAGATCTACCAGACTTATAATGCCTCCCTCGCGCTTAAGGATGCCCTTTCGATCGTCCGTGAGGAATTCGGCAATGTTGCGTGAGAGTTCTGAAATATATAAAGAGTCCGAGCCGGAGCCGAGCATGTCCTTGGTTGTGACCAGTCCAAGGGCAGATGCTGATTGTGAGAGCAATGCATTCGCTTCCGAGTTGCCGTTGCCATTCAAATTTGCTTGGCTGGCGAATTGCTCAGCCAGCGCTATGATCTCCTTGGCCGATATCATCAGCGCTTCAAGGTCCTCAAAAGCGCTGCCAATCATGACTTCGTTGTTCTTGCGCTGTTCGATGCCTCGGCGTTCCAAACCGGCAATCCCGACGACTTTATTCCGGACAGGCAGCTCACTCGAACCTTGTGCTGACTGAGTCGAGTCCTCGATGGATTTCGGAATCGGCGGAGCGCTCTGCAACAACCATTTCCTCTGCAGCAGGGCGCCCTTCAGCCTCTCGTAGAATATTTTCTCTCCACCAGCGCGGAAGGAGAACTTGATGCATTCGGGGCCGTCCTCGCTCGGCAGTGCTCCGCTGAGGACTGGTGCTGGCGATTCAGACCTGCCCAAGGGAGACGGGCTGTACTCCATGCGTCTGTCCGCAGCGTTGACAAGAGAAGCACCGCACATTTCGCAGCTCAACAGCGACGGGTGGTTTTGGAAAGTGCATCTCGGGCATTGAAATGCAGCGGGCCCAGGCGAGGTGCTGCTGTCCCGCCCGCCAGCCAGCCATGACCCATGGTCGTACGCATTCTGAACGCTTGTCACCTCATTCTGTGGTTGTCTGTTTGCCGCTATAGCAGCCTTGATAAGATGCACCAGCGGCGGCTTCAGCCCGCAGGCCAGACACGGCGGCAGAGGGGTGTTTGTGTTTGCCACGGCCGGGTCGAAGTTGGACGGGACCGGGTTGGAGAAGGAGCATATCGGGCAGATCCACGTCGCAGAGGCACTTGGAGGCGGTGCGGGCGCTGGCGGCAGCGGACGCAACGGGCTTGCGTGGCGCGGGGGCGTTGAGGTGGGACTGTAGCCGGTGCTGGCACCGCCGACCTGGGCGGGGCTGCGCGACACAAGGTTGGGGCGTTTGGAGGGCTTCGGGTAGAGGGTGATCTTGGCTGACGACTTCAGAAAGCCGGCCTGGAGGCGAATCAGCGTGCTTGTCGCGGCGCACCCCCCGCTCGGGCGCGTACATAGAACTCTGGGCGCTCGACGTCCTTCAGGTTGACAGCGACGGAGAACCTGCGCGGCTCCTTGTTGTCGACATAGCAGGCGCGGTGCGAGGTCAGATAGGCGTGGCCGTCCTGGAAGTCGGGTATCTTGTACTTGCTGCAGCGGCGGCGCATTAGCAGGTGGACGAACAGGCGGCTAGGGCGCGCTGCACTCACCCCTCGTACAGGCCGACGGCATCCTGGACGAACAGCAGCGTCTCGTCCGGCAGGAGCTCGGGACGCAGAGCAGTGGTGAGGTCGAGCTGGCGGAGGAACATTCAGCGCATGGGGCCCGGTGCGGTGCAGCAGCGCAGGACGAGTGCAGCTCCCCGCGGTGTCGCTCGGCCATGCCGTCACCGCCGCGCTGATTGGGCGCCGCTCACGTGCCGGCACCACGCCAGTAAGCGATGTCGTTTAAGGCGGCATTCCACCGACCGACCGCCTCGCCCATCCTCACCACAGTCGCCCCCTTCCCCGGCCTCCCTTCTCGCCCGCCAGCACGTCTTGTCGCCGCTTCGCCTCCCCTTGCTTCTGCCCTCGTTCACGCCTCCACCAGCTGCCGCCATGTCTGCCTCCGTGCCCTGGCGCCCGCCGCCCGGTGCTGCGGCCATCAACCGTAAGCTCAGCGCTGCCCCCGTCGTCGCCGCCGCCACGTCTATACTGACGACGCGTCGCGTCAATACAGCCCCTGCACCCGCCTTCACCTCCGTCTCTGCTCGTCGCGCGTTTGCCCGACCCGAGCCCGTGTCCTCAGCGCCCCCACCCCAACCCCAACCCGCAGCAACGCCCACACCGCCCAAGAAGGTCGAATGGCCCAACTCCGTCCGCGAATACGTCCAGCGCTCCTTTGCCGACCTGTCTGCTGTGCCCAGCATCAGCCGCAAAGACATCGAAGACACGCTGAAGCGCATCATCACCGAAGCCACCGAGGCCAACCTGCTGCATTCCACCGACTGGGACAAGCACCCGCTCCCGCAAGAAATCATCGTGGCCGAGCGATCCAAGGCCGCCCCCGTAGACAAAGCACCCTGGAGGATTCACTCGACGCCCGAGAAGAACATGACGGATGCAAATGGCGCGTTTCCGAAGAAGCGCAAGTCTCCCGATGCGAATCACGATGCTGACGATGACTCACTTCCACCGTGGCGGAGAACTAACAAGCGAAGACTCGACGACCGCAGCGACCACCCCCCCTCGCCAGGCGCCGTCCGAAGCCTGGCTGACCGTATGGACAAGACGCACCACATCACCCCCCAAGGTCTCCGCGACAAAGGACTCAGTAAGTACGACTCGGACGTCGACAAGATCGAGAAGCGACGACAGCGATTTGAGAATGGCAAAAATGGAGTGCGCTCTCCTTGGAACTCGTCGCGGGATGACTCGCCAGCCGAGGCCAACGATGGACCCGTTGTCGGCACCTGCCAAGATCTAGAGAAGAGGTACTTCCGGCTTACGTCGGCGCCGAAGCCGGAGGCCGTCCGTCCGTTGGCTGTCCTCGAGAAGACGCTGGAGCACCTGAAGAGGAAGTGGAAGAAAGAGAGCAACTATGCGTACATCTGCGACCAGTTCAAGTCGCTCCGCCAGGACTTGACCGTGCAGCACATCAAGACCGAGTTCACCGTGACAGTGTACGAGATCCACGCCCGCATCGCGCTGGAGAAGGGGGATTTGGGTGAGTATAACCAGTGCCAGACGCAGCTGCGGGCACTGTATTCGCAGAAGCTTGGAGGGCATCCCGCGGAGTTTCTGGCATATCGCATTCTCTATTTCATCTACACGCAAAATCGAACCGATATGAACGAGGTGCTGGCCGATCTAACCCCCACAGACAAGACACAGCCAGCGGTCAAGCATGCCCTGGATGTCCGATCCGCGCTGGCCTTGGGCAACTACCATAAGTTCTTCAGATTGTATCTCGACACGCCCAACATGGGAGCGTATCTGATGGACATGTTCATCGTGCGCGAGCGTCTAGCCGCCCTGGCTAACATTTGCAAAGCGTGAGTGCCCCGGTCTGTCGGCTGCTGACAAATGCTGACACGTCGCACAGATACAAACCCAACCTCAACATCAAGTTCCTCACGGACGAGCTTGGTTTCGAGTCTTACCAAGATTGCGTGCAGTTTCTGTGTGACCATGGCGCTCAAAACTTTTTGGAACAGAAAGACGACAGTGTGATCTTCCATACGACACCGCAATCCGCGGCGCTTTTCGAGCAGATGAAGGCGGGCGCGTTCCGTCGGGTCGACATCAAGGGCCAGATATGAAACCCCGGGCTAGACTGTTGAGGTATCCGCCTTTCCTCCTTCTGTAGGAGGGTTTCGCACGCCGGATGTTCAACTCCTTCGCGACGACGGTCGGCGGGCTCGTAATGTCTCTTCGGCGAAGCGAGCGGTCACATGCAGCCGCTCCTCGCACTCGCATGCAGACGCCGCCAATCGAAGCCGTCTCTGCATGGGCGCCACCAGCAATTTGCATTTCTTTTCATGATCCGTTTTTTCGTCGTTTCTTTCTTCGATCCGTCATCCCACCTTGCGGCGCCGCTCAAAGCCTCGACAAGCGCGCCGGGCCCCGGCCGGATCCCCGCCCGAGGAAGAGATATCTTCGCGTCCCGACGTCCCGAGATGTTTGCCATGCGGGGAAAGCTTCACGATTCAGCCCTCTCGCAATGGCAACGCAGCTCGGAGACGACGGCGAGTCAGCGGTGGGGTCGCGTCTGCGACAGGCGAGGCGCGGCGGAGGGAGAGGGCACGGAGAGGGTGGCGCGCGGGTGGAGCGATCGGCAACGGCCGTCTTTGTTCGGAACTAGGACCGGGCGCCGTAAACGTGGCTATGCCTGCGGGCGCGTCAATGCGGGCTGGCGGCAGCTTTGTCCGAACGGAAGGCTGCAGAGCCGTTGCGGGCGTCATGCGGGCGTAGGCGGGCATGACAAATGGGGCGGCGTGCTGGGAAGAGTTTTGAGTTAATGGATTTTACGGGCTTTTCACGTGGTTTTGGGCGACGGGGTTCCCCCCAGCGCTTGGCCTGCAGCGGGCGGCGCAGGTACGGGGCTTGGCCAATGGAGGCGGTGATTGCTGCAGGTAGCGGAATACACTAGCATCTGAGCCGGAAGCTACTCTGTCGCCAGTAAGGCTGATGTGGTCGGGCGGCGTCGAGGACACGAGCCCGGCGGCGCGGATAGCAACGATCATCGGCCTGCATCGCGCGCCGCACAGACAGGCGCATCCCCAGCGGCCCTGGCGTCTCCCCGCCGCGCGCTGACGCCTTGCAGTCTCAGTCTCCGGCACGGCCAATAATTACGCGCCTGCTGCTCGAGCGGAGCTAGTGTGCCATCTCATTGTCCGCTGCGGTGGCGCGCTGCCACGAGGAGCCGGCCGGCCAGGGTCTCCCAACGACGTCCGCCGCCGCCATTCCAGCCCGACGCCTGCGACTGCGCCCTCGCTCTGCCTCTGCTCCTCGCCGCCCTCGACGCCCGCTCTCCTGCGCCCCCCCCGCCAGCAGCCCGACGCGCGCCGGCCAGCACCGCATCTCGCTCCGCCCCGGGCGCGCTAGCAGCGATTCCTGGAGCCTGCCCGCCCAGCCAAAAGCTCGCCGCCAGGCCTCGAGCAGACGCCCGCTCTCCCTCGCGCTCCCACCCGACCGTCGCAATGGTCAAGGTGAGCCCGCCGCGCCCCATCGCGCGCCGTGGCCGGGTCGCCGGAGGGCCCTGCCACGCCCTGCCCCAAGAGCGCTGCGCTGACCTGCCGCCTGTCTAGTTCCGGAGATCGCTCAAGAGCGACAAGGCCGACTCGAAGCCGCACCACATCTCCATCCCGCCCAAGGACGCGATAGCCATCGTGCCGCCCAAGAAGGTGCGTCGCCGCCGCTGCCCGCCGCTGCCCGCCCGCCCCGCCCGCCGCGCCAGCCTTACGAGCGCGCTGTCATCTCGCCGAAATTGCCACTCTCGCTAACAGCTGCTCTTGCGCAGGTCATTAAAGCCCTCTACGACTACCACGCCCCCGACAGCGACCACTACCTCAGCTTCACCCAGGGCGACTTCCTGCACGTCGTCGGCCGCGAGAACGACCCCGACTGGTACGAGGCATGCAACCCGCTGCACGGCTCGCGAGGACTGGTACCCGTCAAGTACTTTGACACGGTCGGCAAAACCGTGCGCGACAGCGGCAGCTCCGCCCACTCTGACCTCGCCCACCTGCCCACCAGCGCCGGCCACGACAGCGGCTACGCCGAGAAGACGTCCGCCGAGCACGAACAATTCCCCAAGCCCGCCCGCATATCCAAGTCGATGAAAGGCACCGGCGCCATGGTTTACGGCGTTGTCATGTACGACTTCAAGGCCGAGCGCCCTGACGAGCTGGAGGCCAAGGAGGGCGAGGCCATCATCGTCATCGCCCAGTCCAACCCGGAGTGGTTTGTCGCCAAGCCCATTACCCGCCTGGGCGGCCCTGGCCTGATCCCCGTGTCCTTCATCGAGATTCGCGACATGACCACCGGCCAGGCTGTCGCCGACCCCCACGAGGCTGTGCGCGCCGCCGGCGTGCCGCGCGTCGAAGAATGGAAGAAAATGGCGGCCGAGTACAAGAATGGCAGCATCCCCCTGGGCAAGCTGGAGTCCAACTCGCAGCAAACGCTGCAGCAGGGCATGGAGCGCATGAGCGTCCAGAGCCGAAACGGCCAGAATGGCTACGCAACGGTAAGCTCGACAGAATCGCCCGCTAGCGCAAGGCTGAGTAGTAATCGGCCCCCACAGTCCCATTCACGCACCGGAAGCCTGGCCAATGCCCAGGGTTACCGCCAGCCCGGCCAACAGGAGCCCAAATTGCTTGCGCCGATTAACGCCAGCGTCCCCCGATACTGCTTCGCAAACGATATCTTTTGGTTCATTGTGGAGTGTCAAATGGAGGACGGATCGTACTGGGAGCTTTCGCGTCTTTACCAGGATTTCTACGATCTCCAAATCAAACTGATTAACGCCTTTCCCTTGGAAGCGGGCCAAGTCGAGGGTGTCGAGCGGACTTTGCCCTACATGCCCGGCCCGGTCACATACGTCACGGACAACATCACAAACGGCCGTCGAGCAAACTTGGACGATTATATCAAGAACTTGCTGAAGTTGGGTGCGCACATCACGCGTTCGGACTTGGTTTGCGAGTTCTTCAAGCCAAAGGAGAATGATTACGAAATCGACCCCAACATCAGCGCAGATGGCTACAGACTTTCTGGCGCTTCTCAACAATCCACCGATCCGTCTGGAGGCGCTTCGCGCCAGTCCTCTACTGGAAATCTACAGCAAAGCCACCACTCTCACAACCAGTCGCAATCCGGCTATCCCAATCACCAACGTCAGACTTCAAAGGCACAATCACTGCATCCTCAGCAGCACCCTGGCGTGCAGAGAAACAACAGTGCCATGACGCAAGGATCGGCCTCGTCTGCCGGCACCAACACGATAACCGGTACCGGTGTAGGAGCTCACAAGATCAAGGTCTGGTTTGAGGAAGACAATTGCGTCATCATCCGTATGCCGGCGTACTTCCGTTTTGCAGACTTGTACAAGAAATTGCAGGAGAGGCGAGCACTCGAGAAGGGAGTGAGCCCGCAAGAAGTGGCCAACGAGGCTCTGCTGGTCGAATACAGAGATGAGGCGGATGGACAGTATTACAGCATTGGAAACGACGAACAGCTCGAAGACGCGGTGGCTAGAAGCCCGAAGCTTGTGCTCTGGGTCAGTGCAGCACAGCAATAAGCGGATTAAAAGTCCGTCAATTGGGCCGAAACTTTTTATCTTTCCACGCAGGCATTGGACACGTCAAAGTGACGGGACTCTGATCTCCAGCGGAAGAGACGCCGCGCCGCTGGCGTGGACAGGTCGAGATGAAGGAGAAAACAAGCAGCGAAGAAAACTTTTGCAAGGTGCACATGATAAGACGGACATGGGGACTCAGATCGATTTCGCAACGGACATACTAGGTGGGCTGCATCTTTCCCTTTCTTACCTTTTCTTTTCCTCCTTTTGACGACGAATGATCCTAAGATATCACATTTCTGTTATTCCCCTTCCCTTTACCCGACTTTTCCTTTCTTGCGCATTCGGTTCTTGCAAGGCGCGGAAGGACAACATGGTGTTTACTTGGATAGGCGAGGAGGAAAAGTCATCCCCTGTCTTGGCATTGTCAACCCGAACCTCCTTCCGTTCCTTGACGGTTTTTCTTCACCAAAGTTTTTCTCATGGCTTGGTCGCGGTCTTTCTCCCGGGGCGTTCTAAGTGCGTGTGGTTTTTCCTTCCTGGACATAAAGAAATTGGGTGCGTTGTTTCTTTTCCCTCTCGGTCTTTTCGGTCCTTGTTCTATCCCTTCCCAACAACCCCCCATCCGTTCATTACTACCATTTCCCCCAAGCCTTTTTGGAAAACGGCTCCGTTTTTCCCGAGCCTTACCTTCCAGGGCGTCGCGCTGCGTCGGGGCTGTTTCTGTATGCGAGTTAGGTAGCTGTCTAGCCTGTTCTTGTTTCCCCTTCCGTTCTTCTTCTCCCCTTTCTCATCCCGCGTCTTTGCCCACCCCACCCCCAAACCTACCAATGACGACGACGATCGTATGTCCGTTGGTTATTGATCTTTCTTGATTCCTTGCTTTTGGACGAAAGTAGTGGAGGAGGGGAGGGCGTCGATGGGTTTTGAGAGACGTGTTGGAGAACAACAGGAGGGGAAGGTGTTATTGGGGATAAGGGAGGCATGGCATGTAGTAGTTGGTCAAGGCGAGGCGGGATGTGGGGCAGTCAGACCGGCTAGCAATAGTAGTAGTTCGTAGTAAGAATGGGGGCATTGTGGTGGTGGCGGCGAGGAGCAGCCAAATCTTTTCTCGGGAGTATCATGGATGGATTGGGTTCGGGAAGTGAATGTGGTTGTCGGTAGGGCTGGCTGGCGCAATGCAGGCAGCTGGTGTGTTTGTGTTTGTTAAGGCTACTGGTATATCACACTAGTCTCAATGACTGTGCTACCACTACTGATACTACTACTACTACTACTACTACTACTACTACTACTACTAATACTACGATTGGTTCGTCTCGATAGCATTTGGTTGATGCTTTGGTTTTGAATTGGACCATGACTGATGATAACTAAAATTTGTGAATGAGTTGCATTAAGTTCAGACTTTTTTTTTCCCAATCCATGTTCTTTTTCTTGTGTTAGAATGCGCGTGTATGCACTTTCCAATGCGCATTTGATCACAAAAGTTTATTGCGCAAGATTGAAATGATATGTATGTATGCCTGAAAGATGAATCCCACAACCAATAGTAGATCCATTATGCTTTACATCCCTCATTATTCTGCATACACGAACCTTTCTCTCCCATCGTGCAGCTCAACCCCTGTTACCAATATAGCTTTTCCAGCCGCCCTATAATCTCCGTCTAGCCAAACCAGGAAAACACCTTGCTGTCGTAGGTACTCCTCTCCCCCATCCGCAAAAGCCAAATCACCAACGAAAAGATCCAGAAGCAGACGCGCAGACGAACTTAACCCCCCCTCTCTTCACAAACTCACCGACGAGGCCCCCAAACCCCTCCCCTCCCCCTCCTATCAATCAGCCGGGCACAAGAAAAAAAAAACTCAATTCGCAACACAAGCTCAACAGCAAGCCGCCGACCAGGCCGGCCAGCCTACGTCACCAGCGCTGTGAGGTCTCGGCCCTACCTACCCTACCCTTGCGGCGGAGAATCTAGAAGAAGGGGGAGGGAGGGAGGGAGGGGGGAAAAAAAAGGGAAAGTTTGTTTCGTTTCATGTTTCAGGAACGGGTTGGACGGTGTGGGTCTAGGCTGGGCCCTGCAGGTGTGTCTGGCGGTTTGGGGATGATGATGACGTTGATGACGAACGATCGGGAGGTCAGGTCGCCGGCTGGTTCGGGGGGGAAAAGAGTCATGGGGGTGGTTGGTTGGGCTGGGAGGGGGGGTTTGGTTAGATGGACGGATGGTTAGGCGCGAGGGGCCTCAGGTAGTCGGTCGGTCGGTCAGGGTCGTCGGGCAGGGTTGGGGGGTTGGTGAGAGTCATGGCTCTTTTTTGCGGGTGAGATTTTATTCAGGGTCTGGGAGGCTCGGGGATGATGGAATGACGTGAGATTTCGGAGCTGGTAGGCGGCCGGGTCGGAGTCGGAGGCGGAGAGGTTTGGTGGGCGGAGGGCGTGGGGATCGAGGGAGGTGGTTAGATATTATTTGAGTTCTTGAGATGTGGGAGGAGGGGAGAGAGAAATTTGTAGGTCACATTTGGCATTGAGTATATCCTGCGAGGGTGGGAAGGTATGGATGCAATCTTGCTGGAGCACTGCAGTACAGTTTCCCGGTTCAGTCATCTCCACCAGTCCTTCGTGAGAGGAGCAGGCAACGACGTTAGATCCTGAAAGGACAGTCAATTACTACTCCAACCTATAAACACTCGCTGGATCGATGATCAACCTCTCTCCAAAAACACAAATCAGCAAACTTTATACATCCTTACGCATTTCCCGTCTTCCCCACGGACAAACCCTTTCCGCTCCAATCGTCCATTCCTTCCTCGGCCAACAGACTCAAGAAGCGCGCACGTCACACGTCGATTACAAGGGATCGCCGCCGCGGCTGCTCGGCTGCACAACGGCGAGATATACGCAGTGTGCCTCACCAGCTGCACGAGAAGCTTCCGAACCGTTCCAGCAGTCCGCCAAGCAGTCAGTGTGTGTTGCATTCGTATTGGAGTCCCATCTCGGCAATCTCCTTACACCGAATCCGACAAACGGCGAGCCCCTTCGTCTTCGTCCCCGACCGGCGGGACGCGGAAGTCGATCGCTCTTCTTCATCCTTCGCTTACGTCCCTCTCGCCTCGACCTGCTGCTGCAGTCTGCAAAACAAACGGTGTCAGAGCTGGTGTTCGTCATCTCACCCCACAGCTCGCCCCTCCAATCAGTCAAAAGTCCACACCCCGACCCACCACCAGGGTTCGGAACACCCCCAAAAGAGATCATCCCCTGGAGCGAAGACTAACCACCGCGAAAACGCAAAAAGATACTTCCTTTCCGTCGCCGGGAATCGAACCCGGGCCTTGCCGGCGCTTAATGCGAGGAGTGCTCTGCGACTGAGAGCGGCAAATCCTAGCCCCTAGACCACAACGGAAGTATGACCGTTGAAATCTACTCGGAAACCCGAGTAACTCTCTCAGTTGGTTAAGGAATGCAACAGACGTTGCTGTATATATACTAAGAAAAAATTGAAGCATGTTTCTATAACACAATCCGACTAGGCCGTTTAGCAGCGTTCTAGAACAAGTACGGGAGCTGAGAAACGTCTAAGCAGATGGAGAGCTCATCTTGTAGTAGTCCATGAAGGCACGCTGTACTGATGGATGATCGGAAGGTGTTGAAGGCCAAGATGACTGCTTGCAAGGACCCTGAGTATTCGAACCAGAGCTCCGGTACCTCAGATCCAAAGAATGGCTGATAAATGACTGAGCTGCCCATCAGATTCCCTTGCGGTCATTGTGACTGTTTGAAAGCGCTTAGTGGATTACGGTCGCTGTGCAGAGTTTAGATGTATCCAGGTAGACGGAGGCAAACAAGGGCCTTCCAGGCCAAAATTGGGCGAGACGAGTCTGGGTTATTGGTATATCACTCGCTTATTCGACTCAAGGGCGACTTTAGAGGCGCATGATGATTACTGTTGGTAAATGACAAGCATATGGTAAACGATAGGAATCAACAAATCGCGCAGAAAAGAGTCCGGCTGAAGAGGAACGGCAAAAGTCGTGCAAGCGGCGAAATACAATAATACGGGTGCAATGATTCTAGAGAAAAGAGACGCATAAAGAAAGGAGATGAAAAGAACAAAATTGAAATTTCGACTTGAAAGAAAGCGGCAGCCTACGGTGGCAGCAGAGAGCATGGCCGGAGTGTTCGTCATGCCCAGGGTCGATTACAGGTCTACCTTGCCTTTGGATGGATACTGAGACTCGACCTGCATTGTCTGCACCTGGAGACCGTGTCTCTGAGGTGTTGTCAATGCCGCAAGCCCTAGTTTGTGAAGTAGTGTTGTTCAAATTAGCGAAAAGCCTACGGGAGGAGGGGGTTTGAATAGACGTCGAGGACCGAGTCAGCGAACTTCTGTGGCGTTGTATGTTAAAGCGGGTGGCGGACTCCCCGGACCAAGGACCTTGCCCGAGAGTCGCCAACTTAACCCGGAATCGACAGAAGCAGCCACCGGCATGTATCAGCGCGCGCTGGATTCGAGCAGTGCCGGTGCTGGACGTGCGTTCGGAGTCCGCCGGAGATGGTGGGCGCTTCTAATTTGGAGGCAATCATCACAATCCAGCTGGTTCGCAGGCAGTTGGAAGCCGACAGCAGAAAAGCGAGCGTTCAACGCAATTTCCGGGGCGTCAATGCACGAGGTCACGCTGGTGGTCGGTGGTGTCGAGGGAGACGCGCATGGGCTTGGGAGCGTTGACGCGTGGCGCGTGACTGCCTGCTGTGGCGCAATCGCCGAGCGTCATCGCAGCTTCCGTATCAGCTATCGCCCAACCCCGACATCATCACTCCTATCACCACCACCATGAAGTCTGCGACCATCCTCTCGTCTTTCGCCGCCGCCGCTTCGGCGCTGTCTATCCTGCGCGACGGCCAGGCGCCGCTCAAGCAACCCACCCTCAACCTGCCCGAAGAGTTCCTGATCGAGCTCTCCCCCGGCGAGACGCGCTGGATCACCGAAGACGAGAAGTGGGAGCTCCGGAGGGCAAGTCCACCCCTTTGCCTGCCTCGCGTTCGCCGTGCTAGTGCTAACAGCTGCGCAGCAAGGCGTCAACTTCTTCGACATCACCGACACCCAGGACCTCGGCTCGGCCCCCAAGACGGCTGCCACCGTCAAGTTCCCGCCCACCACCGCTCACAATGCATCCGTCAAGCCGCTGCTCAAGCAGCTCGAGAAGAAGAATATGCGCAAGCATCTGGAGACATTTACATCATTCCATACCCGCTACTATCGCTCGCACTACGGCGCCGAGTCTTCTGCCTGGCTCCTGTCTCAGGTAAACCAGACCTTGGCCGACGCGGGCGCCCTGGACCATGGTGCGACGGTGAAGCACTTCGAGCACCCGTGGGGTCAGAACAGTATCATCGCCACCATCCCCGGCAAATCCAACAAGACTGTCGTCATTGGTGCCCACCAAGACAGCATCAACTTGTTTCTGCCTTCGATTCTGGCGGCCCCCGGCGCCGATGATGGTAAGAAGCTTGCCTCGAGATTTGGAATCCTGCTAACCGGCTCTGTGTGAAGATGGCTCCGGCACCGTCACCATTCTGGAGGCGCTGAGGGTGCTGCTTACGTCCGACGACATCGTTTCTGGCAAGGGCGAGAACACGGTCGAGTTCCACTGGTATTCGGCGGAGGAGGGCGGTCTCCTTGGATCGCAAGCAATCTTCCAGTCGTACGAGAAAGAGGGCCGGAACGTGAAGGCGATGCTCCAACAGGATATGACGGGTTATGTGCAGAAAACGCTGGACGCCGGCGAGCCCGAGTCGGTCGGCGTCATCACCGACTACGTCGACCCCGGCCTAACCGAGTTCATCAAGGAGGTCATCACCACCTACTGCGACATTCCCTACGTCCTGACCAAGTGCGGTTACGCATGCTCGGATCATGCGAGCGCCAGCAAGGCCGGCTACCCGTCAGCTTTCGTCATCGAGAGCGACTTCAAGTACTCGGACAGCAAGATCCACACCACGGAGGACAAGATCGAGTACCTGAGCTTCGATCACATGCTGCAGCATGCGAAGCTGACGCTGGCCCTGGCATACGAGCTGGCGTTCGCCAAGTTCGATTAGACTGGTCAATGGGCCGGTAGGTGGGCCTGTTTCTCCACGTTTCTTGCTTGTTCCCCTGTCCGCATGATTCACCTGCCGGAGTGATGAGGAGGCGCAGAGAGGGGACGCGAAAGGGTCAGGGGTACGGTTAAGCTTGAATGGGAATAGAGGCTGTTCACCACTTCCACGTGCATTTGATTTTCTACCGAGATGAGGTTAAGCTTCCCCCGCATTCGGCCCCAGACGCCACAACTGATCTGCAGGTACTAAGCATGAGCTTGGCCTTGAGTGGCATTGGCCCCGTCCTTATTTTATTGTTCTATTCCCCAAGTGTCGAGACCCATGTGCTTTTAGGCGTTGTACCGAGGACGGCTGGGGGCTGCTTGTCGGCTTGAACCTAGTCAGGCCAGGGACACGACCATGCTCGGTATCACACCGAGCCTAGGTAGAGCGTGGGTGCGTGTGGAGATGAGGAGCTGCGATCTGCACGGCGTTCCCACAAGACGGCGGAGGGATGTTTCTGCTCGGCGACATGTGCTTCGGCGGTGACGAGAGGGGAGGCTCTCACGTATAAGAGCTGGGAAGGGAATGGTCAAGTCACATCCAGCAGCAACGACAAGTTCCCAGCAGTCAATCGGCATCTCCAAGTAACTGCTCGCGCACCAATTGCTCTCTCCCGGCTCTTGCAAGACCAACACCACCACCATCATGAAGACCTTCGCCATCCTCGCCGGCCTCTTCGCCGCCTTCACCACCGTCTCAGCCCAGGCCGGCTGCGTGTCGTCAGCATCGTCGCTCGTCCCCTCCTGCGCGCAGTCCTGCCTGCAGTCAGCCAAGTCCGCCATCGGCTGCACCGTCGAAACCGACTTCGCCTGCGCATGCTCCAAGTCCGCCCAGCTCCAGAGCAACTCAGCCCTGACCGCCTGCGTCCTCTCCGCCTGCGACAACAACGTCCAGACGGCCCTCGCAGCCTCGTCCGGCGCCCAGGAGATCTGCTCCTGCGTCGCCACCGCGGCCTCAGGCGGCGCTGGCCCCACCACGTCGGCCGGCGGCGGCGGCAGCGCTCCGTCCAGCACGCCCGCCAGCTCTGCTCCCGGCAGCACTGCCCCAGGCTCCTCGGCTTCACCGAGCAGCAGCCCGGCGCCCACCGGCGGTGCCTGTCCCGGCCAGGTCACTAAGACCGTCCTTACGACGATCACTATTTAGAGAGGTGAGCTGATTGAGCGCTTGGTGTCGACGCCAATTGAGCTGCTGGGGCTAACACGTAGCAGTAGTCGCCGAAGACGACATGACTGACGCCCGGTAGCAATGTGGTTGATGGGGGCGTGGGGCGGCTGGTGGCTGTTCGCGGGGACTGGTGCAACAGCGAAATTTCATGGCCAGGGAAGCGGTTGGTCATGCATGACCGGAATGTGAACATGGCTGTAAATAATCCAAGTCCGTGAGTAATAAACAACGCATGTGCATGCAAGACGAATTTTCGCCGAGGCTACGGTTTGCAATGTGCGTGACGGCGTGAATGAAAATGCGGGGGAGAGGCCGGGTGGGAACTTGCGGGGATTTGGCTGGATGGAGGACGTGCCCGAGCGGGTAAATGAGGCCGTGTCCGCGGGCGCGAGAGGGCATATGACGGCATCGGCAAGGTTGAGGCAGAGGGGCTTCCAAGTGAGAGTTCTTCCGATCCCGGGCTTTGCTGAGGCTTGCCGTTGAGCCGCGATCCTGGGCAGAGGAATGTCATTTGTGCGAGTGCGACGTCCCTGCATCTTCGCCGCAGACGCTGACCGGAGCCGGGGGTTCTCGCCTCGTGCTCTCTTCGCAACTACGGCGTCGGAGAGCGGCGACACGCGGGCGCGACCAGAGCGGGCTGAGCGGGCTCGGGCGCGATGGCGGGTGTTTCGACGATGGATGCTTCGGCGCGGCGGGCGAGGGGTGCCGCAGGCTGAAGCGGCGCAGAGCGGGCGGGCAGGCAGCAGCGGGCACCATGTCGGCGGCCAGCGGACGCGGTCGCAGCAGCGCCAGCCGCAAGCAGCACGCGGTGAGGCCGGGTCTGCCTCGCGCTGGCCGGAGCCCTGCGGCGATCTCCCGCTGGCGAGCCACGGATGCGCGTCCCCACCACCGCGCAGCTCCAGCACTCCACTCCACCTCCTCCGCCGCCCTGTCAGCCCCCGCCCTCGACGGCCTGCGCGCTCCAACCAGCGCCGTCCTTGGCTGCCTCCTCCCAGGGCAAATGCGACATGTAAACCCATCCGTCGCCCCGAGCCCTCCACGCCGCGCCCGCCACGGCTCCTAAGCCATGCTGTCCGGTCTCCCCTTTCGCGCGAGCCTGCGCCCCCGGCAAGGCGCTCCCGAGCCTGCCCCCGCGGCCCAGACGCCCGCCCGCTGCCAGAGCCAGAGTCCCACGCCCTTAGATCCCGCCCTCCCCCGCCCCGCAGCCGACGACCCGGCCATAGATCTCCTCAACGCCCAGCTCGACGTGCTCCTCTCCGTCTTCCCCGACGTCCAGCCCGAGGTCTTCCGCGAGATGTTGACCAGTTTCTCCGAGGAGAGCAGGCTCGAGGTCGTCACCGAAGCCATGCTCAGACAGCCCGACCGCTGGGTGCGCGGCCGCCACCGCGCCCTGCTGCACAACGCCGCCCGCGACGACGCCGAGCTGGTGCCGCGCGCATCAGATAACGACGCACGACTGCCCGTCGAGGACAAGTTCCGGAACGACTCCTACAAGCTCGCGGTCAAGGAGGCTTTGTATCAGGAGTTCAAAGGCCTGAGTCACTCGACAATCCGCGCTGTGCTGGCCGAGTGCAACTACTCGTACACCCAGGCCCGCCCGACCTTGTTGGGCCTCGTTTCCAAGTCCTGGAGGTTCTCCGTCACTAGCTTCTTCACTAGGCGCAAGCCGCCCTCTGCCGAGGACCACCCGCTTGTTACCTGGCAGAAACCCGACCCGAAGACTGGAGGCGCCCTCGTCCCGCGGCTGGTGCCGACCAAGAGCGCCGAGCTGAACATGGAGCTGCACGATACCTTGATAGCCCCGCTACTGGCCAAGCAGAACGAGGAGAGGATGATCCAGGACCGCGCGCTCGCCGAGCAGCTCAACGATGAGGAAGCCGAGGCTGCCGGTGGCATGTACGACTGCGAGTGCTGCTTCACCCCGAGCGCGTTTGAGCACATGACGTCTTGTGACCAGGGTGGACACTGGATCTGCTTCCGCTGCATTCGCTTCTCCATGAACGAGGCTCTATACGGGCAGGGCTGGGCTCGCAACGTCCATCCGGACAGGCTGACCCTCACGTGCATCGCCCCGGTGTCCCAAGGCCAGTGCCAAGGCTGTCTTCCGCAGCATTCCGTACAGCGCGCCCTCGCCGAAGAGCGTGACGGCGAGGCAACCTTCCGCAAATTCGAAGAGCGCGCCGTCACCGACTCTCTGCGCAAGAGCAACCTGCCCCTCATCCAATGCCCCTTCTGCCCCTACGCAGAAGTCGACGACGTCACGCTCCCCCTTCTCTCATGGAAACCCAAATCCCGCCGCGTGCTCGGCCTCTCCCTCCTCTCCGCCGCGCACTGCCTCTACCTCAAACCCGTCTACATGCTTGTCCGCTTCCTCTCCCTCTTCACCTTCTTCTTCATCACCCTCAACTACCTCCTCCCCACCCCCTGGCGCATCGACCTCCTCGCCCCCCTCCTCGCCTCCCGCACCCGCGTCGCCCGCCGCCGCCGCGGCCTCCGCTTCCAATGCGGCAACCCGCACTGCGCCCGCCCCAGCTGCCTCTCCTGCCACAAGCCCTGGCGCGACCCGCACATCTGCCACGAATCCGCCCTCGCCTCGCTCCGCACAACAGTCGAAAACGCCGTCTCCAACGCCGTCAAGCGCACCTGCCCCCGCTGCAACACCTCCTTCCTCAAATCCGGCGGCTGCAACAAGCTCGTCTGCGTCTGCGGCTACGCCATGTGCTACGTCTGCCGCAACCGCATCCCCCCCGACGAGGGCTACCAGCACTTCTGCAACCACTTCCGCGGCACCAACCCCGGCACCGATACCCCCTGCCGCGAATGCGATAAGTGCCACCTTTACGCTGAGGAGGACGTCGAGAAGGTCATGCGTCAGGCGGCAAGGGAGGCGGAGAGGGAGTGGAAGGCGAGGAATGAGGAGGGGGCGGGGGTGCAGGTTAGGCAGGGGGCGTTGTTGGCGGGGCCGGTGGCTACTAAGGGGAAGAAGGGGGGGTCGGCGGGGGAGAAGGAGATTGTGGGGGTGATGGGGGTGAGTGAGTGGGAGGAGTGGTTGGATTGGGGGGTGGATGCTGTGTTGGCTTAGGGAGGGTAAGTCTGAATTTTTCTTGTTGTTTTTTCTTCTTTTTAAGGCGTATTCTGCTTCTCGTTATTGATACGTTGGGATTTTCCTTTCATTTCAGGGTGTTTGGACTGGGTTGGGATGGTGGGGCGTTTTGGAACGGCATAGCGATGGCGCCTTTTCTTTATCTTTATTTTTTTTTCTGGGCGCTTCGAGACTCACCTCACCACCTGGAGACTGAAGACTTGTCTATTTCTTTTTGGGGGGTCTTTATTTTCTCGAGGCGTTTGAGAAGGGGGTATATATTAGACGGATGGGGAGGAGGAGGGTATCGAAGGAACGGTTTTTCGGGCGGCTGCTGGTTCTAGTACCTCATTTAAATTTCTGTTATTATGACAGCTCTTTGTGAATATGAAGAGATATGATGAGATGGTATCATTGTTGCGCATTCTGGATTGCAGCGTGAGGTCTCCTGTTGTCTGATCTTTTGAAGGATGCGTATTGTGGACTCCGTGGGAGGTTGCCGCCGGAGGACGGTGCGTATATATCCGGCGGATGCCCCGATTGCATCTACAGCATGAACCCATAGGTAAATGGACATGAAGCCCCTGCCGTAGAGAAGATTTCATTGTGCAGGTCGTTCCGCTCTTATACAACACCGAGGACAACGGAAAATGCCCCTATACTCGATGCGGAGGGGTTGAGGTCTGTGTCCACGGGTCAGTGTGGAAGTATGAGCTCGCGGTGCAGTGCATCCAGCCATGCATGCACCTTCATCTTCCCTCCTTGTGAGCTTTCCACAACCACGACTATTACATGACCTGTCTTGACGACTACCGTCTGGTCCTTTTCAGAGGGAACCCCCGTCAGCGCAGTGACGTCCTTCACCATTTCCTTCTTCACCACGGACGAGGCGCGGTTCTGGGCTGTGATTGCAGAGAGGACGGACACCGTCAAGAGCACGGTGAGCCCGGTGGAGAGAATCATGCCGCCGTAGAATATTTGCATTCACATGTTCTAATATTCGCAGACGCGAGTTCCGTATCATAGTCACATAAGCGGATAGTAGAGTATATATAAACAATGATCCATTTCCGCGATGGTGGTACTCCAAGAGCGGGGAGCCCACCGGAGCGGACAATAAGGGATCTCCGTGTGGGATATCCCGGCACTGACCCCTTTTGTCGGTTCCATATGATCCAAAATATGTTTCATCCAAGATCTGGAAGGTACATGACTTCTAGGAGGAAATCTCTCCGTGAATTTGTCAGAATGTAGCCTCTGCAGGTAATCTCACGGACCCCTCTGTTACCCATATTGGCAGAGCTTCCTTAAGCAGAACATCCAAATACGTGGCTCAATATGGGTAAAAGTTTAGTGCGTTTAGTAGGATTGAAATGGCAGACTTGTTCACAAAACCAGCCTGCCCCAGGGGTGGATATAAAAACCGGCCTGTCCTTGTTGCCGAGACAGTACTTTGAATTCACTGGAGCCTCGTCAAGTTGTCATTGCCACAATGCGCTCTCCCACTGCATGCAAGGTCCTTTCTGTTCTCGCAGCGTTGGTTAGTTCCGCGAATGCTGCGAACGGGCCAGCATTCAGCACCGGCCCAGTATCTTCTGGAAACTTCATTCGCGAGGCAACTTCTACCCTCATTGTCCCAGCAGCTCCGGCGCCTGCCGTTGGAAACACTGTACTCTGGGTTGGCATGGGCACTTCGAACGGCGACTTAATCCAGGGCATCAACAACAATTACCCAGCGGACAATCTGTTCGTATTCATCACCTTAAGTCAGAAAGACTGCAGCATACTGACGTCTGTCCAGAGGTTCTCTATGCAGTAATCTTGGCGGGAACTGGTGCGTTGCTGCCTATACCCTTCACAAAACCTCAGGTCAGTCGCTTGCCTCGATGACTCTGATATAATGCTGATGTGCTTCTACAGACACTACGCAGGAGAGTATCTCAGGCCCTCTCTCGATTAGCCGTCCTGGTGACCGCGTGACAATGCACTGTACGATTGCTGGAATTACCTGCCTCTCGCTCCAACCATATGAAACTGAAGCTGCTGCAGACCGATTCGACGATGCTACTGGAAATTACACTCAGATCGTTTCCGTCAACGGTGCATCAGTCTCCCAAATTTCCACCAGTAAGATCCCCCACACTAATGGCCATGAGTGAACAGCGCGAGCTGACTCGGCTGTTTCATCCTAGGCTCCGGACAAGCTCAAGGATGGGGCACTGCCCTTGAATGCACCACTAAACCATGTGGGGCAGTTCCTGCGCATTGTACGTCACACACTCGAGCCCTTTGCTGCAAGCCTGAGAGAGAAAGTCAACTGATGAGATTCTGCACAAGCGTGGGTGGACACGGTCATCACCATGGACGTTCCAGATCCCAACTACATTCGCACTAATTGGAAGGGGCCTGGCGTCACTGGAGCTCTAACAACCGCTGATGGAGGCTTGACGTGGAAGGTAGATACGATTTTGATCCCTGCCTACACATTCACCACGGCCTAAGCGCGATGAGACCTTTTCCGCGAGTGGCAGGAAGAATTCTTCACGCTGTAGCTCGGGATGTAGGCCTCCGCACTCTTTTAGGAACTTGCAAACTTTATCGTTATTTCGAGTACCATATTTAAACCGGGACTGTCGATCCGCCGCTTGATTAGTCTGAATGTTGAAACGTATTTCTTCCGTGCCGCGTATAAAAAGCTATATGTGCTACCAGGAATAGGGAAAACGGAGAACGCTGCCGGAACTGTTGAATCACATGACAAGTCCCCCGCACCCCACCCGTATTCGCAAAAATGTATAGACCCGCAGATCTGGTCTGAGTACTCCAGCACTATGTTAATAGCCGGCTTGCCGATCTATTCGACTATCTGTGATCAATCAACACAGCCATTGGAGGGCGTGCCTTAAACCTTTTCCTGATGGCATCGTTATGAGGTTGGGGTTTTCCCGCAAACTTGTCCACCGGCCAGGGAACTGTCAACTTGGTCTTCTCCCCTGGCGCTCGTTGCATCTGCCAAATTCCATATACTTCTCGTAGTCATCCGCTTGTTTTTAGAGGTAGTAGATTTTCAGGGTAGGGTTTAATGGTGTTGGGATACTTTCTACATCGCCCAGCACAAGACTTTACACCGCCATTCGGAGATTGACTAATGCCTAGATATGCAAAGGTACGTAGTAAATGCGTATTTGAATTTGAGTTGAGCGAGACAGCAGAGAGAGCGCGCGGGGTTTCCTCGGGCCCCCCGGCAATTGACTGCGTCATCGTACGGCTGCCTCCAACCTTTCTCAACACCACCACTCCCCAACAGCACCGTCCTCATCACTCTCGTTCTCGCGCCGCGCACTCTCTTTCTTCTGGATCTGGATTCTGCTTGCACACAGCGATATATCCGGCGCCCTTGGGGCCCGCCGCCTCCCACGACTTCACCCGCTAGCCAACACTCCGGAGGCTGCGGATATTGTTGATACCCCAAACCAGACCCCAAGGATTCTATCTTTGGCTCTCATTAATACTTTGATTTCCATGCCCGCGTCTCAGTGGCTCTGCAATACATAGAGAGCAATACTTCGTAATGTCTAGTATGGACGACCACCATTCGGCCGTCAAGGCCATTGCCTCTCAGGTCCAAGACTTCTACCAGCGCAAGGAGGCTTTCCGGATCTACCATGGATCCACCAACAGTACCCGCATCGTCCACTTTGATCGAAAGAAAATGGTCGACATGAGCAACTTCAACCACGTCCTCAAGGTTGACACCGAACGCAAGGTTGCTTTAGTCCAGCCAAACGTACCCATGGATACCCTCGCTGAGGAGACTCTGAAGCACGGCTTGATCCCGCCGGTAGTCATGGAATTTCCCGGAATCACCACTGGCGGTGGTTTCTCCGGAGTTGCCGGCGAGAGCTCCTCCTGGAAATGGGGATTCTTCGACCGCATCGTCAACTGGTGCGACGTCGTCCTCCCCACGGGAGAGATCACGAGGGCATCGCCAACGGAGAATGAAGATTTGTTTTACGGCGCTCCTGGCACCTACGGTACACTTTGCGTGACCACCTTATTCGAGCTCCAATTGATACCAGCCAAGAAGTACGTTGAGCTGGAGTATATCACGGTGGACAGCGTCCCATCAGCTATCAGCACCGTTCAAAAAGCCATGGCAGAGGAGAAGCATGAGTACATTGACGGAATCCTTTTCTCTGCCAAAAGGGGTACAATCATGCTTGGCAAAATGACCGACACGCCTTCCTCTCCCTCCGTCAAAGTTCAACGCTTCACCCGTCCATGGGACAATTGGTTCTACCTCCACGCCTCCTCTGTCACCAAAGTCGGCAAGGAAAACCATGTTGAGCTCGTCCCCCTCACTGACTACCTCTTCCGCTACGACCGCGGCGCCTTCTGGACGGGCCGCTACGCCTTCAAACGCTTCCACACCCCCTTCGACCGCTTCTCGCGCCTCCTTGTGGACCGCCTCATGCACACTCGCCGCATGTATGCTGCCCTCAACGCCAGCGGTTTCACCCAGCAATACATCATCCAAGACCTCGCCCTGCCCTTCGACAGCGCCGAAGACTTCATCAACTGGGTCGACAAGGAGATCAAAAACTATCCCCTCTGGCTCTGCCCGCTCCGCATCGAAAACGACCAGGCCGTCCCTCTCCACGCAAAGATCGGAACGAACCCCAAGAAGACGGAATCGTCCTCGGACACCAACGGCGCCGTGTCCCCGGCTCCCACCGACTCGGCAACGGAATCCGCTGGTGCCGAGACTAAAATCGCGGGGCCGCTCTACATGCTCAACGTCGGCGTGTGGGGCCCGGGTCCTCGCGAGGCGGAGCCGTTCATCAAGCTCAACCGGGCGTTGGAAGCGGAGGTGAAGAGGCTGGGTGGCTTCAAGTGGCTGTACGCGAACGCGTACTACACGGAAGATGAGTTTTGGCGCATTTACGACAGGGAGTGGTATGAGGGGCTGCGCAGGAAGTACAAGGCCGAGTCGCTGCCGACGGTCTACGAGAAGGTCAGGGCGAAGGAGGAGAGGATCAAGGTTAGTGGGCTGCGGGGGATTCTCACCGCCATGTTTGGGGGGAAGAGCGGCAAGCATCTTTTTGGGAAGTAGGCGTCGGCATGGCGTGTGTGACGGGGAAGACGAGGCATATGCACGGAGGGCAAGATTTCCCAGTTTGGTGGTGTTTGCATTTCTACAGTCAATCGCGCGGGGATGTTGAGGCGAAGAGCGAGATATCCATGGTTAATTTGCTTGATGAGCTGGGATTGAAGGGCGTTAAGTATTTCCTCATACTTCTAGCAATCCGAAGAAGACTTATCTCGAGTAATGTCATGGTTCAATGGCGTCTTTTTCCCCGAAGATTTGCCTCGGCCGAAGTAACCAAGATTTTGTATGTCTTTAGGGAAGTTGACTGACCGTCTTCTACTCCGCGGTCCAACCACCGAATCCAACTCCCCTCCTCTCGTCTTCGATTGCTTGATGCGTCTGCCATCTAAGTGGAGTCCGGACGAATTCCCATGGCGGACTGACCCGTAAGATGCGTGAGCCTGATGCCCCCACCACTCTCTCGTTATATGTCCGGTCCTGATTGGACATCTCGCCTCTTGCTACTCCCGTTTCTCATTTCATCCGAAGCTTATTCTAGTGTTGTCTCCACTTGCCGTAATGGGCTTGGGCGTTGCGGAGCCAGACGCCGTCTACGGTGCAAATATGGCAGGTACCGCCAACGCGGTGCGCTGCACCTCAATCCGGCCACAAATGCACCACAACCTCCGCCACCAGCTCTCCTCCTGCCACTGTTAACGGATTTTCCGCAGAAGAAGACGTCTCCAATCCAATTCTCGAGAGGAGTCATTTAGCTCCTCCAGGAACCATCAACATATCCCTCCCGCAGTGAATCTGTAAGCCTCTCTCACGCCATGGCAAACCCAACAGTGCTGCTCCTCCAACTCCTCCTCACACTCCTCCTCTCCAAGCATCTCCCCGTCGCCACACCCGTCGTCCCCATCTCCAACGGATGCCAACGAGCAGTAAGCCCTTCCCCACCACCCTCCACCCTTCCCCCACGCCCACCCAAATCTAACCACCCACAGTGCGCCGAACTATCCTCCCTCTTCGGCTCCCGCTTCCACCCCTCTACCAACGACCCCACCTTCCGCATCTGGGACGCCAAACAACAAGAAGTCCACCCCGCCGCCCGCGTTGAGCCCACCTCCTCCGCCGAAGTCGCCACCATCCTCTCCATCCTGACGAACCACCAATGCCGCTTCGCGGTCAAAGGGGGCGGGCACTCGCGCGCGGTCGACGCGTCGAATTCCGTGGGCGGAGTGACGATCGATATGCGTCTGATCGATGCGGTTGAGCTTTTGGGGGATGGGAGTAGGGTGAGGTTGGGTGCGGGGTTGACGACGGGGCGGGCGTATAAGGGCTTGGAGGCAAGCGGGCGCTGCTTTGTGGGTGGGAGGGTCGAGAGTGTGGGGGTTGCGGGGTTTACGATGGGGGGCGGGTTTTCGAATCTCTCGCCGCAATTTGGGTTGGCGGTTGATAACGTGTTTGAGTACGAGGTGAGTGAGCGCATGTGGTGGGGTCTGGAGCCTGGAGACAGCTGGGCGGTTGTTCCTTTTTTTCCCCCCCTTCTTTTTTGCTGACTGCGAGTTGCGAGTTTCAAGATCGTCTTGCCCAACTCTACTGTGGTGACGGCTAGCGAGACTGAGAACCCGGACCTCTACTTCGCTCTTCGTGGCGGCGCCAACAATTTCGGAATCGTCACGTACTTCACCGTTCGTGCTGTACCGCAAGGTCATATCATGCAGGGGGCGAAGACGTACAGCTTGAAGTACACGGACAGAGTGCTGGCAGAAGCCTACAAACTCACCACCACGTATAGCAACGACACGTACATGGCTTTCTGGACGAGATACCAGTACAGCCAGGCTACGGACGACTACGGGTTGTCTCTGACGCAGGCGTACTACGAGCCGATCCTCGCACCCAGCGTCTTTGAAGGCGTCAATCAGATCCCCTCCGAGTCGAGCGATGTGCGCATTGACTGGATAAGCAATCACGCCGCCAGGATGTCAAGTCCTTTTGGGCTCCGGTGAGTCCCTGCTTTTTGGCCTCGACGAGGCTCTGCCTTGCATAGTCATGTTGCTTACGCGGATGCAGCCATTTATTCACCACCCTCACATACATCCCTTCTCAGACATTGGACAGGGAGATAATAGAGATCTTCAAGAGCGAAGTCGAGGCCGTGCAGTCTGTGGCGGGATTCGCCCCCTCCGTTGTCACGCAGCCAATCCATCGGAATGCCATCAGAGCCATGAAGGATCGGGGAGGGAACGCGCTCGGGATCGACGTCGAGGGGCCTTTGACGGGTGAGTCGCAGACGAGAGCTATTCGTGTACGAACGATCGCTAACTTTCGTTCTGAAGTCTCACTCCTGACATTCGGCTGGCAAGATGCCGCGGATGATGCGTCTATGTACGCATTCGCGGATCGGTGGGCGCGGCGGTCAAGAGCGGCGGCTGAGTCTATGGGGCTGCTTCACAGTTATCGGTACATCAACTATTGTAAGGAGGATGATGATCCGTTTACGGGCTACGGAGAGGAAAATAAGAAGAGGTTGCAGGCAATTCAGAAGAGTGTGGACCCGAGGGGCGTGTTTACGTCTGAGGGGCTGTGTCGGGGGTTTTTCAAGCTTCTTTGAGCTACCCCGCTTGATTTGTTAGGCTCAGTGGAGTTCCAATTGCTTAAGGGTGGAAAACAATTTATCCATGATAGAGAGAGAAAGGGGGTTAGAAGTGTTTGGGAAAGAACTCTGTCAGACTGATTGTATGGTCAGGGGTAGAAAGCACGTTGAGTTCTCGGAGATGTCGCCCTCCTGGACTGACAACACTTCGAATGTAGAGTGCGGAATGCGGCAATTAGTGATAGCAAACGCTCCATGACCAGCAACAACATATTCTTTACCGCTTTTCCAATCTTAAAGGACAAGCCTGGGCGAAAGTCATGGCATTTTGAATCAAGTAAGGGCTTATCGGTGACATTGCCCCAGCCCACACCGCAAAGGACTTAACGAAGCGTAATCCCGTGTTAAGACCGTTAAACTGCGGTTCGACGGGAGCACAGATCGAGTGCTGAGAAAGTTTGACGGCTCCGCCGATACGAGTTTCCTAAAAGAAACTGCACAGACCCGGAGAAAATCCACAAGAAGCATCTGACAGAGCTTTATCCGCAGATTAAAAATATTGGTCAACGCGCAGGGCACGTTCCGCGGCCCGATTTTATGACCTTAATGCTAGGAAGTGTGACGGTCCTCCGCGGACGAGTGAAGCATATATAGGAGGTCTAACCCGTTCTAACGACGGCCCTTGAAGCCATCCCTTCTGGCAACATCTTCTCAAGGACCCGCGATCATGGCTTTCACGATGATTTTCCACGCGCTCCTCGCATTCTTTTCATTCTCTGCAGCCGCCACCCCCATCTCGCTCCTCAACACTCACTCTCTCACCTCACTTGCCGCTGAGCACGACGCCGCTCTCCGCAAGATCTACCAATTCCCCAACGGCACCTGGGTCGAAAACATCGCCATACGCCAAAACGGCAACCTCCTCGTCACCCTCACCACCTCCCCCGAGCTCCACGAAATCAACCCCTTCCAATCCCTCACCCACAGCAGCAGCAACATCTCCCGCCTCGTCCACCACTTCAACAACTCCACCCAAGCCACCGGCATCACAGAAATCACCCCAGACGTCTTCGCCGTCGCCGTCGACCACACCATCTGGCGCATCGACCTAACCAACAACAACGCCACCACCACCCCCACCCCAATCGCCACCATCCCCAACGCCCTCCTCAACGGCATGGCGACCCTCGACCCCGCCGCCGGCATCATCCTCATCTCCGACTCAACCGGCGGCGTCGTCTGGAAGCTCGACACCACCACCGGCGCGTACAACATCGTCCTGCAAGACGAGACCATGGCACCGACCACGGATCTCGGGCTGCTGCTCGGCATCAACGGGCTGCGCTACCTCGACGGCTACGTCTACTACGTCAACAGTCCGCGCCGGCTGTACTGCCGCGTCCCCGTTGATCGGGCGACTGGGGAGGCGGTGGGGCCGTACGAGGTTGTTGCAAGGGGGGCGCTGGCGGATGATTTTGCGTTAGCGGGGGACGCGGTTGCGTATCTGGCGGGTTTGAATGATAATGTTGTTACGAGGGTTGGGCTGGATGGGAGTATGGAGGTTGTGGCGGGGAATTTGAATTCGAGTGAGGTGGCGGGGGCTACTTCGGGGGCTTTTGGGCGCACGGTGTGGGATAGGGGCGTTTTGTATGTTACTACGGGTGGGGCGTCGGCGGCGCCGGTTAATGGGACATTTTCGGAGGGTGGGAAGGTTATGGCGTTGAGGGTTTAGCTTTTGGTGGTATGCTCATGGAGGAAGCTTTGGTCGGTGGTAGAGACGACAGAGATGAAAGTAGATCATAGAACTTGCCATGTCCGTTGGCTAGGACATTATGCAAAGTAACAGCTGGGTCTATTGCGGTGGTGACAAATGCTTCGTATTTGTGTTGACCACAAATGCCGATAACATACTAATATTTATGACGCTGCTGTAGCCTTGAAGACGCATAGTGAGCCACAAATACGCTGATATTCAACTTATTTGGTAGCATGCTGAGCATGAGCGTAAAGGCTTAGCTTACGTCAGAAGCGGCGCAGCAGTGGCACATTAGGACAACCACGCTCTGACAAGCAGTCCTTATTCGTTGTTAGACTGAAGCTGAGCAAAACAAACCCTGCCGATTGGCTTTGTGCAGCTCGTCTCATGCTTTGTAGCAGGATTCCGTTGTATGAGCTTTGCACGCTTATGTAACTGATGTCAGGAAGCAGATTGCATCTCAACTTGCCCCGAATCCCAAATATTGGGTGTATACATATGAAAAATAAGATAGACAACTGTTTTGAGCTGGATAAATATGGAAGACAGTCAACCGCCGATGGGTGCCCTAATTTCGTGTTGCTTACTACTGCGCACTGCCTAATGACCTGCAAATATTCTGCAACCATGCCTGCGTTGGTTACTCTCACGGGCGAATACGCCTCAAATTTGACCAATAAGATCTTATTGGCTTCGGACGAAAGACAAAACATCTGCCTGAAGCCTGACCCGTGGACTAAGGCAGTTGATTAAAATAGCTGTGGCTTAGTAGTGTACGAAGAATCCAGACTAACAGAAATCAATTTATTCCGGAACATTCGACCATCCTTCGATCCTCGGAAATGGCGGATTGAATTTGTAAGGGGCTGTGGCCTAAGGAATAAGAATCCTTCGGTGACCAGAGTTTCGGGCTGTGCCAGGCTGTGCCGCAGAGCCCCACTCGACGAAACGGACACCAGGCATCATCACTTCGACTCAAGCGATGCAACAAATCTTTGGGGGCGATACACATTAAATAGTTGGACCGGTCCGTTGCTTTCCTCTCTGACCTGCGACTTTTACAATCGTCTATTATGGATTCGCCTCAGCAACAAATGGACTCGGCGCCACGGACACCACGGAAATGGACCTGCGAAGAAGACATGAAGCTTCTTCATGGCGTGGATTTACAATGTAAGCCTCCTAACGTGTTCTACATGTCTAGGTGCAGTGCTAAAAAATGTGTGTCGTGTGCAGCAAGATATGGAAGCCCTTCGGACTGGAAAAGCATCGCCACGAAGATTCCTGGTCGCTCGAATAAGGATTGCCGCAAGCGGTGGAACAAAATTCGAGGCATCAAGAAAGGTATCTGGGGCGTGGCCGAAGACGACCGCTTAAGAGATGCGGTAAAGAAGCATGGGTATAAGTGAGCTGCCCGAAGTGAGTGTCTATGATTAAGTTACTCGCTAATCCGCTTGAAGATGGATTGATGTGGCTCGAGAGGTGGGATCGCGCAATGCAGACCGTAAGTTGCCAATATCGCAATGGAGCACACGAGACTGCCTCGACTCAGTGGGCAGTTTGACTGATATACCTTTGAAGAGTGTGCTAAGAGGTGGCATTATGCCATCAACCCCACGATTGATCGGTCGGAGTGGAAGCCCGACGAAGACATCCTCCTACTTCGTGCTGTCGTCGAATACGGCCAGAGTTGGAGGGCCATTTCACTGCACTTCTTCCCAAGACGGGCGACGACAGATATCAAAAACAGGTAAGAAAACCCGCTCATCACACCTCAGAAGAGATATTGAGTAAATGCAGATACGTCATCCTCACGCGGAACCGGCGGCGAAGTCAGTCCAACTCTCCCAGGGCTACAGATTCCCGGGCCTGTGCGTATTCAGAAACGCCATCTACGCCCGACACCGATGGTGGTACGGATTACTCGTCATTCTCAAGCAATATCAACACGCCATCAAGCATAGCGACGGTTCTTAATCCTGCCGCACACAATTTCACCCGACAAGGTCAAAACAACTGGGTGGCGGGCGTCGAATCAGGACCGCATGAGTTTTCTGCGGAGAGCTGTGTCAGCTGCACGCCCTTAGACGCAAATCAGATCTCCGACCATAATGTTCATGGTTGGGAGACTGGGAGCATGATATTGGATAAACACTGGAATATGTGGGCTCTACCGCACATATCATCTTCCGAAGAAGTTTTACTATCCATTCCTCCTCCCTCTGAGAGTCATTTGTCCGGAGAATCGTTGGCCCCTCATGAAGGAAATGACAGAGGTCGTGGCATCTTACTCGAAAAGTCCACGCACCAAATAACCTCAATTACTTCCATGGCGGCAGCGTTGCAAAGTCCAACTGAATCGTCACCCCACACCAACTTTGTGCTCGAGATTAGAGGGTCATCCACACCGAGCACGCTGGAGAATCTTCTGTAACCCTATCAAGTAAGTTTCTTGAATGGGAGAGCTCTGTGAAAGACGGTTTAGCTGGAGGTAAGCTTAATATTAATATTATGGTGCCCGGAAACTTAGAGTGGCAAATCGTAGAGCACTCATGCAACGTGAAAAATATTTCTTGCCTGAGATATGCTTCATCCGTGCGGTCGCTCAATATTCCCAAACACGGAGGCTGAAGTGTTGTTACTCTCGAGGAATGCGCTTGAATCTGCATGGTCCTGAAGAACATCATGGTCGAGGTGAAAACCAGTTTGGTTCCCTAAAAAGGATGAATGCCTCGGTGTCGCTTTGGTATGCCTAGTTCCTGGTCAGTGCAGCACTGAAACATTCCGGAGTAACTACCCAAAAGCACAGCCTGGCGCGAGGTGCTCGGGCTGCGTGGGGCTCGGCAGGCTGCAGCGACGGCACATTTGCGGTGAGCTTCCTCGTCCATTGATCGATTACTAGCGTTGTTACATGGGAGGTTTCGAGCTTTGTCTGGCCCAATAATGATTACCTGTGGAGGCTGAATGCCGCTGGAAATATTTTGTGTCCACAAAAACCAATAATGTTGCAATGTGAGCGCGTAAGGCTAACTGTTCATTGCAAAACTGCTGCCTAGTGGCGCAGCTGAGGTATCGTATGCGGGTGCAGTAAATCCGCAGAGAGGCGGTCTAAATATATCAATGAGCGAGTTGGGATGTCCGGAGCGGCTTTCTTGCTTTTAATTTGTTACTGGTGGGTCCAATTTGGGGTCCATGTCAACCTGAGTTCTGTCACCTGCACCACGAACCGAAACATTACCGGCGCGCATTTATTTCTTACCGGAGACTACAGGGGTTACGGTATAACACTGTCTTTGATATCCTTTATATATTGGGAAGTAAATCGCATCAGGCTCTTCAGCGGTATCCGAAGTAGTCCATGATTTATCTATGGAAATTGCAAATCCGCATCCAGAAAAGTGCTATTGCTACATTGGAAAAGAAATTCATCTGCTGACTGGGCAACGTATTGGGAGAAATGATTTTCGGATAGCAAGTCTCCCGTATACGCATCAAGAGTTGCCGGAGTCATGATATCTTGCGCCTGCGAGTTACTGGAGTTTGCCGATGGGGCAGTCGTCTCCAAAGCTGGAAATAGCATATGTTAGCCTGAATCGTTGACAATGGAAGCGAAAGGCTTTCAAACAAGTAGAGTTAGCAATATAGGAGCTGACCTACTCAAAGAGTCAAAAACCTCTAGGAATCCCAAAATGCACTGACGAGCTTTTCTACTCATCAGGCTGGTCCTCTCCACAGCTTGCAGTGTTTCCAGGCCGCTATTAAGTGAAGATCGGACATCCGAGATTTTCACTCCCCAAGTGGATGAAATAGCTTCATGACTTTTACATGCGAGAAGCACGCCAAACAAATGTAGGATTGCAGTGAACGCTGGTTAATGTCAGCATCTGCTGATAATATTTTCTTTGTATAGGCATTGAAATATGGGTCAAGGCTTCGCTACTCACCTGTATAGTTGCACATCCACCATGCTCCATTGCAAGTGAGGAACATACCCCCACGCGTAGTTGCGCCGTAAATGATGCCTTGCAATTCTTTTGCGGTAGAAAAATCGTTCTTGATCATCGGCATTGCAGATTCCAGCAGCAAATCAAGCCCTCCAGTATTATGTCGTTCTCTGACGCTGTCCTCCAAGAGCCTCTGAAGCATAGGGTAGTTGATGAGTAGTATCGTGCTGTAGTACTGTATTGAGAGTAGCACTTGAAATCGTTTCGCGTCATATGCAGCAGCATCCCAGGTGGCTATGTCGGCGCTTGAAAGGATATTGCAGAGCGGAATGATGTTTTGTCGCCATTGATTGACCTGCCACGTAAGCTGAAGTCTTCTGACTATCAGCTCCTGAAGAGGAATGCGGTCCGTCGATTCGATATTGTGGTCATACAAGGCCTCCACTGCGGAGCCTTTGATCACATACAAAGAGCTGAATGCGTATTAGCATAAGGTCCATGCTCCTGGGTACAGATTCCAAATGTACGTGAGATAATTGAAATATAGCAAGCTGGATCTGCGCTCTGGCGTGGTCATCGGGGATGTGGGAAGATCCGAAGGTGGGTCTTGCGGCTTCGGCACACGATTGTGTTGCGGCGGCACTAAACAAGGTCGACCCAAGGCAATACTTAAATATCTTTGAAAGCTTAGAGACAACGACTACGTGCATTGATCCCACTCGTAACATACCTGTCCTGATTGACCACAGCATGCCATACTCTTTTGCGGAGCTCGCGATCCTGGAAGCCGTGTTCATCGTAAGAGACTGGCGAGTGAAGCCCCAGCTGATAGGCAGCTTTGACCGCAACGGAATGAAACGTCCAGCTGGCTACCGAGCGCTGGTTATTCTGCTGGAAATTACAAAGTAGAAGAAGGGCCTGGACTAAACAGCAGTCAGTTGAAGAAGTAAAGGTCAATCGAAATAAGCTCACCTAGTTCGAGACTCGATCCTCGAAGGGTCTTCTCGTCTAGCAAAGCTAGCGCCCGACGGTAATATTCTTCGGAATTGTTACTGCCAAGTGTCGAAGACGCATGCGCACAAATGGTATTCAGCAAGGCCTGCGTTGGTCTGGATAGTGGCCGAGTGTCATGCTGAAACAGACGATTGTATTCCTGAAGAAGATCGGACTTGCTGACATATGGCAAGACAACTCCGATTGTTGAAAAGAATTGGTCGATGAGTTTTGCCAGGTTGTGTTTGTTACGGAGAGCATGAAGGTCGAAATCATCCTGTTTGGCGCCTGGCTCTTTCTGGCTCTGGTCTCTTGCTAACTCTGAACGAAGAGATTTGGTGCGCAGGCAATGAAGTTCTGACGAGTCGTGCACGTGATGTTGCCCCAATGGGAAATAGAGGTGCGCACTATGTGCAAAGATGGTAGAAAGATTCCGAAACACGGCATGATTCGATGTCGGACCTGTGCAGACTAATGAGCGAAGGGTGTTCATGGAAAACTTGGCTTTCGGACTCCTACCAAAGTATCCGATATTACTTTCAGGGACGTCATTGAATGCTGCCGTAGCCAGCGTATCTACTGCGCCTTCGTCAAAGGTACGGTCTGCATAGTCTTCTCCGGAAGCCGCGGGAGAGGCTGTTCGCTCAGACGCCAGCTCTGGCCAGCTGGTTACGGACGTTGTATGGGTGGAGATATCATTTGTCCTCTCCGCAGACGTTTCACCCGATCGCGTATGCCTTGACACAGCAGAGAGGTTCTCTAATTTGGCCTCAAGTTCCCTCACTCTCTGAATTAACCGGGCATTGGCACTGCTTTTTCCGTTAATCCAGGCCTTTGGACTGTCGCAGGATTCAGTCTTACGTGCTGTGAACTTGCCGTCTGCTGCTAGTTTCTCGGGGAACGTCCTCGTATATGCAGTGGACTTGAAGCTCCACACATGATAGGCAGTTGGGTCGTTGTCCATCACACTACAGTTTCGTCGTTATTGCCTGCTACGGAGTATTCACTCGACTGGGGTGATTTACACGCGACTTTCTCTGCCGGCAAGGGGTGCATGCCAGCTCTACTCTACGACGCTTACGTAGGGGACCGGCAGAGAGTGGCTGAACAGAACCTCTCGAAGGTTCCTCATGGCCAAGGGAGAGACTATCGGCCTCCATGCAGAATTCACGACATGAAGCCAGCCGTCCACGTAAGGTGTAGCGAATGACGAAGATGGTTGAAAGGTGCAATTAGAGAAGAAGATTGCCGGCCGTAGGAGTACAAAAGCCGGTCCTACCCCACTTCCCCGCAAGGTTCCGTGACCGACCGTACATACCAATCCGACAGTACTGCGGGGCCCCGCACGGGCGTGTTCTCCGGGTTCGCTTGAAGTTGTGGCAATCGCATATGCACGCATTTCGGATTTTGAAGAAAACAATCATATTACAAACACTTTCGTTACGATTGTCGTGAGCAGATAAAACGTTCGACTTGCTAATCGAGTGAGGTGCTACAGCTATCTTGGATACAAAAAGCGCTATAACCTTTTACACCATTGTTCTCTTACGC
The DNA here is from genome assembly GCA_037356075.1 of Neofusicoccum sp. Z40. Lineage (NCBI taxonomy): Eukaryota > Fungi > Ascomycota > Dothideomycetes > Botryosphaeriales > Botryosphaeriaceae > Neofusicoccum > Neofusicoccum sp. Z40. The sequence continues at coordinate 119,654 of JBAWJV010000034.1, read as the reverse complement.
GCCCTCACCATCAATGGCTGCTCTAGATCACTTATACCCACACTAATCAACCCCGGAATTTTCCCCCAAAAGGCACCCTTCTCAACTTCAGCCACTTCCCCTGGATCAGCAAGCTCAAACTCGAACTCTCTCAGCAACGTGCTCGACAGTTTGTATATGTTTGTCTGCGCCACCGTTTTGCCAATGCACTGACGCCCACCCAATCCAAAATGCATCAGGTACCTGGCTCGCGCAGCAATTTCGGGCTTGTCCCAGCGGGATGGATCAAAGACGTTGTGATCCGCACCCCAGACATCGGGATTGTGATGGAAAGCGTGGTTGCACACCGCAACAGACGTCTGTATCATAAAGCGTGTCAGCAGCCGCCAAACAAAAACGGACCAGAAGCTGTTGGAGTGCGCTTCTTAAACTAAGGGTAGGGCTTACGCCTTGCTCAATATGCCGGCCTGCTATCGTGATTCCCTTCGGAGCCATTACCCGCCGCGCCAACGGCATGGTGAAGACAGGCGTGATTCGGAAATTCTCCCGGACGCATTGACGAAGGTAGGGCAAAGAGGCTTCAACGTCCGCTACCGAGTATGCGGGTTGTTCAGGAGTGAGTGGTGGTAGGTTTGCGTCAATCTCGGCGACGCATTTGGCCATGATATCTGGACCATGCAAAAGGTGGTAGAATAGCAATGCCGTGGTGGCGCTGGTTGTATGGGTTCCAGCAATACTGATGGCAAGTGTGTGGTCAGAGACTTCCGACATTGCCGAGTGAACAGACGACCGATACTCACATGAACCCGAATGCCTCTGTCTCCAAATCAGTCTGCGTCAGACGCTCGCCAGTATCTGGATGCTTGGCTAGGATCAGGTTCGTGAGAATGTCTTTCCTCTGACTGACCACCGCCTCGTCGTCGTCTTTGATATTGCGCAAGGCGTCTATTCTCCTCTGAACGCACTGAGATGCCAATGCTGCGCAGGCCGCTCGGCCCTGAAACAAGCGTTGCAGTCCACGTATTGGCACTTTTGGGAGCCACCTCTTCAGTCTGTGCAGCATGAGGGGCCATGCGCCCGTCGCGGCGGCAAGAAAGCTGTGTTCCTTGACCGGAGGTACAAGTGACTCGTCATCTGCGATCTGGACCCCGAAAGACTGGCTGAACGCCAATTCTCCAAGCACGTCAATCGTGTAGTAGTGCAGAATCTTCTTGAGGTCGAAGATCTCATTTCGATTGCAGAAACCTTCTACCTTCTCCTTCAAGATCTTGACGTTCAGATCCAGGAATTGTTCCATGTCCTTCACGTATGAAATGGAGAAGCTGTGGGACATATGTCGCCTCCGGATGGCATGCGCCTGCTCGGTTCCGTCAGCCTGTGAATCCCTACTGTGGTCTTGTTACTTACGCTTTCATCTCGCATGCCGAAGACGTTGGGATGCGCAGCGCCGTATGCATCATAAAACTCGGTCTTGGGCATCATCTTGCCTCCCTTCTGATAAATCAACGGAACTGCATCTTCGGCAGTGATACTCAATTTATCGGGCCCATATCGCACGAATGGGCCGTACTTCTCATGCAATCCTGTCAGGTTGTATGGCTGCTTGAGCGTCAAGAACTGGTAAACCTGCCACAGATCTGTGAAAGATGCCAGGAAGGGCCCGGGATAACCGGCGAGTGGATGATAGTAGCGCTGATATACCACATAGCCGACGAGGTAAACCAAAGTGCTCAGAAATCCAAGCACGAGCAGTGCCAAAGTTGGAGACTGAAAAAGGCAGATAGAAGAGAGTGCCATTGCAAGATCCTTTTGGATGTAGCCTCACGGATGGCGTCCAAAGCTGCTGGGAACTACAGTGCATTATATACTTTCAGACACTGAAATCCGAATAATGGGACGACCTTGATTGGCTTCTTAGTCGATGTGGTGAGCATTTTCGTTGGACCGACTCTACAAACAAGCTCTTCGGCTGGCCAATGGGGTCGATGCTTCCCGGAGCTCCGCCTCTTGCCCGGATCGGGGACAGAAAACACCAAACGCGACAGCCAATAGGGTTGATGCTTCCCGGAGGTCTCGTAGAGCATCCAAGGCCCCTGCATATCCGTGACACCTGCCCTATGTGTTCCGGATGCCCGAGTGGTCAGAATCATGCTGCATCGGCCAAAACGAAGTCCGACCTGTCTCTTCCCCGCACGGCCAACACTTTCTCCGGCCCACGACTGTCTTATCCCCGAGCATTCGGAGATGGCGTACGTACGTCGATATATACTTCGGCCTTAGTTGGAGGCATTTGCCGCGTGAACTACGTACGCACCGATGCATCTCCGCACCTCCATAGGGTTTCCCCACGGGGCTGGGGTTCTGGCGAGCTCCTCAACGGCGCAACGTCCTGTTTTGTCAGAGTCATGCTGTCTTTAAGTACCATTATCGATCTTTCCAACTCTATTCTCTCAAGGAGACAGCGGCAATGGACACGAAGAACTCCTCAGATATGAAGAGGGCGGATGTTGAACGAGTTGAGGACGTCATAACTCCTCAACACTTCAATCCTCAGCACAAGGATGAAGCGAGCCTTGAAAATCACGTTGAGGAAGCAGAGTTCTCCTCTGAACCTGATCAGATTGCTTCTCTCTCGAGCGAACACCGCCAGTATCTCCTCGACCGACATGGCACTTTGGATCTCCAACCGGTTCCAGATATGACCGATGCGGATCCCTACAACTGGCCAAAACGAAAGGTACGTTCATTCCATTTGAAACCAACTTCTCTACTGACCTGACATCAGAAAGTGGTCAATCTCGTCCTAGTTGCCTTCCACGCGATGATGGCTACCTTCACCGCTGCCGCCATTCAATCAGCTTTCGAGAATATCGCGATCGAGCTCCACGTCAGCCTCCAGCGAGCCAGCTACCTGACAAGCCTCGTCATTGCCATCCTTGGTGGAGCGCCTCTCTTCTGGAGACCGCTGTCTGATCGCTACGGTCGACGACCAATCTTCCTCCTGTCGTTGCTTTGCAGTCTGATTGGCAACGTTGGCTGTGCGAAAAGTCCTTCGTATGCTACGATGGGACTCTGCCGAGCCATCACCGCGTTTTTCATCAGCCCCGCCGCTGCCATCGGTACCGCTGTTGTGGCAGAGACGTTCTTCAAGAACGAAAGAGCGCGATATATGGGCATTTGGACTCTGTTCGTCACTCTTGGAGTGCCTACATCACCGTTCATCTTTGGCTTCGTTGCCCTCAGGGTCGGGTACCGCTGGATCTACTGGATTCTTGCCTGCGTAAGGCCTATTTGCGCAGCTCTCTCTCGGAGACCCTTGGCTAATATTTCCCGCAGACAAATGCCGTCCAGCTAATCCTGTACTTCTTCTTCGGACCCGAGACCCGCTACGTCCGTGGACAAGCTCAAAAGTCCGGCTCGACATTCGCGCAGCAGTACGTCAGCTTTGGACGTATCGATCCCACCCCGCTATCATGGTGGGACTTTATCAAGCCTTTAACCTTCGTTGCCCGCCCTTGCGTCTTCCTCCCAGCAGCCGCATACGCGATGGTCTTCCTCCTCGCCAGCGTCCTAACCACAATCGAGATCCCCCAAATCTTCGTCGAGAAATTCGGCCTCAACACCCAACAAGTCGGGCTACAGAACCTCAGCATCATCATCGGCTCGCTCATCGGCGAGCAGATGGGAGGCGTCATGTCCGACAAGTGGATGTGGAAGCGCCAACGGAAGATCCGGAAGACGCCTCCACCGGAATTCCGGCTGTGGCTCAGCTACATCGGCTACCTGCTCGCCATCTGCGGCGTCATAGTCTTCTTGGTGCAGATCGAGCGAGCGTCCGAGAGCTGGAATATCACGCCCATTGTCGGTGCGGCTATCGCGGCTGCGGGTAACCAGCTCGTCACTACGGTTTTGATCACGTATGCGGTTGACTGCTATCGGGAGGAGGCTGCTGGCGTTGGGGTCTTCATCACGTTTGTGCGTCAGACTTGGGGGTTTATTGGACCTTTCTGGTAAGACTCGAGCGTGTGGCTTGTAGTATTTATGGTTGCTGACACGAGATAGGTTCGGCAAAATGATTGCCAATGCTGGTCTGTACGGCAGCGCTGGAATTGCTACTGCCCTTATTGTTAGCGTCAGTATGGTCCCGACAGCTATACTGCAATGGAAAGGTCGGTCATGGCGCTAGAACAAGATGTGTTCTAGCAGGGAACGTCGAGTAGATGTGCTGTTGTCAACGGGTGAGGAAGGGCGGACTTCAAATCCGGTCTAGTTTGGGTCGTACGACAGCGTTGAATGCTCCAGACCGTCAACTCTAGAACAATCCTTCTCCACAGTGGAGAGTAGCTGCACAATCGCAACATCTGGAATGGCTTGCTGCGGAGCATAAAGGTGGAGGCGACTGGTGGCGTGGGTTGTGATATTCGGGGCTGTTGGGGCAAGTCAACTCAGGACCGCGCAGCAGCATCTCAAGCCGCTCAATTCCCATGCATTGAAACATTTCAAGGCGTTTCGCAAACGTTGAGTGAGCCTTGGGTTTTGACATTGACTGCCGGCGATCACGTGGAGAAGCAATGACGTGTTCAGAACTGACTCGAGAGCCACCGGCGTCTTCGTTTAGACGCGTCGCGCTCCCACGCGCTCCGCGGCCTGCTCAAAACCACCTTCTCTCCCCGGAATGCCCTCTCCGGGCCGTCGTTCCACATCCGTTCATCATCGTGGCGTGCCATTGGACCGGTGTTCTTCCACTTCGTTTAGACTTGCCGTTTCGAGTACTGCTTTCCGTTACGTGTAACCTTGTGTTGTAGAGAACATTGGATCTAGACTGTAATCATGAGGGTTGCTCGTCGCTTTGCAAGACACGGTAAAGAGGCGACTTACGACTTTGCGCTGAACGCCAGCTGAACGGTTGCGACCATTGGACAGGCTTCTTGCGCAATCCGCGACACATTCCAAACTACAGGCTGCTTCCGGACCGCGTCATTTGGAGGCCGGAGTCCGAGGAAGACAAACATCACAGCCAGAGCCGTAACAACAATGACGATGGCGACTGGAAATCAAAGCTTGTCGAGAGTTCCATCACTACCATGGCCTCTGTGGTGATCCTTGGCGGCGTCGGATTCGCCTACCAGAAATACTACAAGTACAGCGTCCTCCAGAAGATCGAGAATGCTTTCAACGCCGGGTTTTCCAGCTTGGAGCTGGCGTCTCTCTCCCGGCATTCCGATGGCAAGCCGATCGACAGCACAAAGGAGATTCCGGAGGCCGCGTGGTGGATCCAGAGAGACGAGCAGAGGATGATTGACGACATCGTGGCGGGACGGACGAATGGGCATTACTACCTAATCACAGGCGAAAAGGGTACCGGAAAGACTTCGATGCTTCTTGAAGGCATGCGCAAAACCAACGGTGAAGGCGTGGCGCTGTTGGAAGCCCACGGCGACCCCGAAATCTTTCGCGTCCGCCTTGGCAAGGCGCTCGATTTTGAGTTCCATGAAGATTATATCGGGAGCCTGTTCAGTTTCAAGGGACCGAGGGACACGACCGCACTCCTGGACATTGAGAGAGCACTCAACAAACTGGAGAAGGTGGCCCTGAACCGACAGAAGACGGCAAGGCGACCCCTGGTCCTCATCATGAACGGCATCCATCTACTGCGTGACGACGATGATGGCAGGAACATGCTGGAGCTTATCCAGCAGCGGGCCGAGCTGTGGTCCGCGAGCGGCCTGATCACTCTCGTGTTGTCGAGCGACGACTATTGGATATCCGAGCGTCTGATCCAGCAAGCTACGCGGATGCAGGTTCTCAACATCCCGGACGTACCCAGGGAGGTCGCCGTCAATACCTTGAAGAACTTTAGAGCGCGATTCAAGGACGAGGAGGTTCCGGTGTCTGTCTTGCACCAGATTTACGATAGAGTTGGTGGCCGGCTGAGGTTTCTGAACCAGGTAGCAAGGTCGGATGACATGCTGAAGACGTGCGAGTCTATTTGCAGGAAAGAAAAGATTTGGCTGCTCAACCAGTGCTGGATCCTGGGCGAGGAGATGGACGATGATGTCATGGACCAGCAAAAATTCTGCGTGAGCGTTTTCTCTCCGGGAAGTTTCGACACGGACTGACGGTTGAACAGGCTGCCGCCATGGTCCTTGCCGCGGCGCTCGTGGAGCAGGAGGAGGCGGAGGGTAACGCGGATTCCACAAGGCTGCCCCAGGTCGAGCTTCACCAAGCGCGCCAGATCATGACGCGCGCGGATTTCATCCAGCAGATGGACCACATCAACATCATCGCCATTGATTCCAACGCCATGGTGCGGGCCGATTCCGTGCCCATGCAAAACGCGTTCCGGGAGGTTTGCCACCAGCCTGGCTTTAAAGAGCATCTTGAAGCTACTCTTGACCGAATCAGCGCCATTGAGAGCTTGGGGAGGACACGGGAGCTGGTGTTGAAGGATCTGGTGGAAGACGGAGAATATCAGGTGGCCGTGAGGAACAGCAAGGGCTACGAACTTGAGACGATCTCGATGAAAGTGAAGCCCCCGGAGACAGATGCGTGAGCTGTATAGGTACGCAAACGGTTCTGATCTTTTCCATCATCCTCATGCGGCATGTAGATATTTCTTTCTTCCTTTTCGAATACCGTTTCGATAGAACAAGAGCCACAGATGGCCGAGAAAGTCCTTTAAGGAGTTGGTGCGAGGCCGAGATAGTGTCCACTTGACTGCAGCAGAATAGTGGTTCAAATTGAATGTGCGACCTGCGACATTTGTCTTGCTTTTTCTCATCCACATTGGGCCCTATCGGGACTTTATGGAAGAGTCGGCGTCAGCCAAACGCCGGTGGCGCGAATCTGCCCTCGCCTGCACTACCCAACGAGGAAAGTGTGTAGACAACCACTGGTTTTCGTCCTGCCACAGGCTGCTGAGACTTAGCACGGTCCATTGAAAGCTCGCATCCGTTCGGAGCAATGTGCTAATTAAGTAAAGACGCATCCCCGCAGACCCTCGACCGGACTCCAACCCCAAAAGCCATGGTGAACACCGGGAGACCTTCTGGTGCATGCTATGCCCTTCTACGAAAACATGTAAAGGTGAGCGCGTAGCACCTGCATGTAAACCTCCAGCATGCGCTCTTCCGACAGTGGAGCGTTCGGATGGTGTGCTTTGCGTACAACTTCTTCCCGATGCTCAACAACCACGTGCATTTCACACCAAACAGCACTGAACTAATTCCGATCATAACGACAGTGCGATGAAGCAAAGCCGCAGTGTACAAGATTCACGAAAAAAGGCGACACTTGTCCGGGCTACAGAACACCGCCCGGCAGCCTCACCTCTCGCGATCAGAACCAATACGCAAGAAACAATGTGCTGTCCCGAACCCACACAACCACCACATCCCCCCCCCACCCACGCCATCAACCCAAGCCCTCATCGCCTACGAAGCCATCACCCTCTTCAACCACGACTACATCCTCGCCCCCACCAAGCCCAGCCGCCCCGCCAGCTTTATGCAGCACCTCCTCCCCGCCCTCTAGTCGCGCAACGCAAAAAGACTGCGAGAGAATAAGGAATGGAAAAGTAAAAGTTCACCTTCTTTCACCATTTCTCCATGAAAACAGCGCCCCATTCTCTCAAGAAACACGCTATTGCGTAGGTACTTCCTCAGCCGGCTTAGGCTTATGCTCCGAATGAAGCTCATGTACCACATTATCCGGCAACTCCACTCTCTTCGGAACCCCACCCTCAGCCCCCAGCTCCTGCACCTCCCTTCCCCCCAGCTCCCCACCCTGTACACCACCACCACCTTTCCCCCCCTTCTTCCTCCTCCTCCTCCTCCTCCAAACCACCACCCCACCAACCACCCCAATCAACGCACACCCCCCCACCGCAGCCCCAACCCCCACCCCCGCCTTCGCCCCCGTCGAAAGCCCCCCACCACCACCACCAGTCGATCCCACCCCGCCGCCCCTCCCCAACGGCTTCAACACCCCCCTCCACGTCTCATTCCAGCTCACCGCCCCCGCCATGGGCGTCAGCACTGTATCGCCCATCTGGATGGTCTTTGCGTTCGGAGACGCGAAGGCCGGGCCAGGCGCCTGCGCGAGCCATGTGGTTCCGGACTGCCAGTTTTGGGCGAGGAAGGCGCCTTGGAGGAAGGCGCGGCCGAGGAGGGCGGTTACGGCTGTGGGGCTTTTGTTGTTGTTGTTGTTGCTGTTGTAGGGGCGGCAGGGGAAGTAGGGGGTGGGGGTTGAGACGAGGGGGGGTTGGAGGGTGAGGTTGAGGAGGGCGAAGGGGATTTGGATGGCGGTGGTGGTGGAGGCGGTTTGGAAGGAGAAGGAGAGGTAGTGCGGGGAGGTGAGGATGGAGGTGTAGGAGGGGGAGGTGGTGTTCCAGAGGTAGAGGGCGAGGGAGGTGTTGTAGGTGACGGGGAGGTGGGCGGCGATGGCGTCGCAGGTTTGGCCGGGGAGGTAGAGGTAGGGGATGCCGGGGTCGGCACGGGTGGGGAGCGGGAGCGTGTCGGAGCTGTTGGGTTTGATGAGGCCGCTGAGGTTGGAGCCGCTTGGAGTGTTGGTGAATGCCATTGTGCCTTCTGCTACGCCTAATGAAATGTCCGAGAGGGAGAGGTACCCGTTGTTACTTGTTGAGATCGGGGAGGAGATGATTCGGGACATGTCGTAGCCTTCAGTGCGGTCAGTTATTTGAAGAGACGCAGAGCAAAAGGCAGATAAGACCGAATTGCACAGAACACGCAAAATACTGGGTCACATTTCAAGACGAAGTGGAAGTTCACTCACCTCCCCAAAAGAGACTTCCAGAAATATTGTGTGTCGCAGACCCGATGTGCAGGCCATAACTTATGGAAGGAATGGCGCTGTTAAGGTAGGCCTCAGGGAGCGTCAGGTTGAGACTTTGAGCAGTACCGTTCGCCGCTGTCCAGTTGAATGTGTTCTGGTGTCCAAATAAGGACAAAAATCCCACATCCAAAGTGTACGATTGTCCTCCCGGATAAGTAACGGACACATTATCGGCAACAGCAGTCACGACCGCATCCAGATAATTGTATGATCCCGTGTCCTCGTTTTTGAGTGTAAAGCGCTCCGAGATGTAATGGAGCTGCCCTTCCAACCCCATGACCTCTGTTGTGTAAGCCCCAGACTCATCGCTGAAGCTGGATGCCTCGAACGGCGCGCTCGACTGGTTCACTCGTAGGGATTGAGCAGCGCTTCCACTCCACATTCCAGGAAGCGGGAGCTGACAGTCTGACTGTTGCGACTGGCATGCGCTGGAATTCACGATGATGGAGGTTTCACGGAGCGATGGTATCAGCCATTGGACCTGTCAGATTACAGTCTCAGCCCGAAGTCGATGCAGGACAAAACAAGGACTAGACGATAAAATGATTTACCTGATCTGGAAAGTCGATTGCAAAAGCTAAGGGCGTCGACCGGAGTCAGAGTCATGCATCCACAAAGGCTGTCTGGCGGGCGTACGAATGATGTTCCACGGTCCATCAGGCCCCACTGCGGCAGAGTTACCAGTTATGAGCGAATCTGAGGAAGAGGGGTGCCTACCAGTCGTGTTTGTGCTGAATGAAACAGGCCATGCCGATGCCATGATGCGAAGAAGCTTAAAGTTGCGAGTCTCTGGAATGTTCAGAGAGGGCAAATCATGATAGTTTCCAAATGGAGGACAAATGGAAAAGGTAAACGTCCTGGCGCATTGCAAAGCAAGAACGAGGAGCAGCAAAGAAAAAGCCAAGAAAGACTGGGAAACACGCATCGCGACCGGACTGTCCTACAGTATTTAACATCTTCCCCTTGCCTAGGTGCAGCCCTGTAGCCTACCGAGCTGATTGCGGGGCTCGCGTAAGCTGCTCCAGGAGGTTCTCCAAATTGATTGCGTCGTAGACTCATGGGGGCTGCGACAAACTCGTGTATTCGCCATTGCATGGTCGGATCGGCCCCCAAACTGACAAATAACGATGATATGACCTGCATATTAATTGGCTTACACGAGCTCTTTGGCTTTAGTGGGAAAGTCACCGTCGTTAAGCTTGATTGAACTGGACTCGGCATTGGACTGCGTGACTGCGTTCCTATTACCCAGCGATCATGACCTCGGTGGGCGCCAGCATTCAACAGCCAGCCCAGAGGAAACTCCAATCGCAGTATTGGTTTGTTCTGCTACTGTATATCGCGAGGCTCATGCGCGTGCTTATGTAGAATTTGATTCGATCTACCCTGAATGCAGAGTAACCACTAACCCAAATTCTAAAAATTGGGGCTTAGCACTCTATATATAAATTCTTATCGTCCCAAGACTGGCCATGCCGGTAGATCGAACCATCCTTGAGCTTAAAACATGCAACCCACAAGGTCTTTCCTACCCTCGGATCCGAACGGCGATTTAGCGGTCGGATGCATCCACCTCCATGGGCCACATGAACCCCTCGGGTCCCCAAAAGGATCCCAAGCGGATCCGGTGGGCCGCGACGCTAAATGCGTCATTTGAGTGGTTCTGCAAGTAAGCAGTGTATCGGATCTTTACCACCGTAGATCGCGGAGCGCTATACGTGTGCAGATAATGCGGAGTCATTTGTGCGTGGAGACCTCACCAAATCATTACTCAAGCCCCGACAGTGCGGCAACTGAACAGTAGTGGGCTGCCAGGTAGTTACACATATGCGTCCGCATCGTTTCGTACATAAAGTCTTGTGTACCCCATTGCGGCGCAGTCGACATTTCAATTTGGAGCAGGGAAGTAATAGCGCCCTGTTGCACCAAGCTTTTTTAGATCTCATCTTGGTGCCGCTTGAGCGGATGCTAATATTTTATTATGACGTCACTTGCTAAAATATGCTCTTTTCTTCTTATCGTCGTTGTTCATTCAAAGCTTCCTCCCGAACTGATGCAGCGTCCACTCGTACTTCTCTTGAGGGTCACGATCCGTAATCACGCCAAATCTAGAACACTGAAACGTCGAATCTTCGAATTGAATTTTGATGAAGGCCAAACCGTATTTTCATGGCAAAAAGCCCAATCTGTATCAAGTCTGGGAGGCTTAGGGTCTTCAGAGCTTCTATCAACAGCGCACGCAAAATGTCTTGCCTGTACCTTGCGTAAACTGAAGAAGAGCTATATGCCAAATACGCGATATGGATCTTATTTGTTAGGGTTAGGCTTCACATCTCAACTCCTTTGCGGAATGCTAACCTGGTGTAGATATCACGTGGTGCGAGGTTCACCTCCCTGGTGATGAGCGGGAGCAACTACGCGGTCATTCGCCGGCGTGGAAGGTGTACTACTACGTGAAGTTGCGCGCAATATATATGCAATCTGCATGACTTGGCATCCTAGATCCAGCGGACCTCCTCCTCTCGAGCTCAGAAGAAGAAGTTCAGAAGCTTTGGGGGGCATCGCTTTCAACAACTTCATGTAATCCACCACTGGAACAACACGACAACGTCAAAAAGCGGTCAGAAGGCCGATTGACCTGAAAGACTTCAGTGGCTTCACAGGCACATCAATCTGGTTCTCATGGTGTGGCAGGATGCGGGATGTCTCAGCAGATGCCAGGAGTTAATACATTTATCTCAATAGCACGATGTCGCATTTGATCATAATTATGCGTCGTGACGCCCATTACACTTTGTTCACATCAATATTGACTGTTACTTGGGAGCAATAGAACTGATGCCCCAATGAGGCGCTGAGTTATGCGCCCGACGATCACAATTGACCAAGAGAGCAGCTCCTCACGAGATCCCCAACTTCGCCAGAGGACCAGGAGTGATCCAACACGCGGTGAAGCCTGAGCACCTTATTCAAATATAGACGCTGATCTCTGCAGCAGCAGCAACATGCTTTCTAGACTGCAGACCAATAGATCTGCCTGCAAGGGCCGCTCGCAATGGCGGTGCTTTCCAAAGGCTCAGCCGTTGCATAGATGATCCGCAGGGGCACACCGGACTCAACATGCATGAGCTTTGGCGGTGAAAGTCAAAGGATTGACGGCAGAGACAGAAGCGACAGCACTGCATGTGATGACATGTCTTCTGCAGTTCCAGCACTCGCAGCTGCTGGACGGCGGCGCCGAAGCACCGCACGTCAAATGTGCGTGCCGCAGCCTTCAGGGCAAAAGTGACGAACATGGCCGCGCGATGTGATAGGACCTGATTTAGAATGGTCGAGACCAGAAGGGCTCAGAGCCGCGGCTCTTGCAGATGGCACACGCTCGAGCCAAGTGAGCGTCCTGCATGGTGTGAAGTTTCCATTGCGCCGGAGTCGGGCGGGTGTTCCTGAATCCTGACAAAGTAAAAGGTTAGCCCTCGCTTCCACATACAGGTCAAGATCGGAGTGCACCATGCCACCGTCAGGAGCTGCGGTTTCCAGAGGCTGGATGTCAGGTACCAATGCTTAACAGGACGGCCAGACTCCACTCGATATTGGCCGACAGTCGAATTTTGTGCATTCTTGCGGCGAGGACACGGGACGATCGCCCCGCGAGCATCGAGATCGACAACCCCAGGAAAGGGGAGGTATACAAAATGGACTCTCCTGAACTCCTCAGAGACATTCCGTGTATATTAGGTGGGGTAGTCAGGAGATCCCTCACCACCGCACTTTCTTGGCACAAGTGACCGTTGAAGCCGCATCTGCACGCGATCTTCGCGATCTTCGTGCATAGCAGCGGCGTCGCTATACGCCTACAGAGCAGCACTTCATTTAACGGCGGGTCCAAAACCTACCAATCACAGAAGCTGGGTCAACGGCGCCGCACATCGAAGCGCCTGGCTCCACCAACGCTCATTATTCCTGTCTGTCCGACAGGAACCAGAAGACGCGCGTGCGTGCCCTGTTCCTGACGGCCTGCAGGATGCAATGCATGTGAGGGCTGCGCTGCCTGGCCGGGCTTCGGCGAGAAGAAAGCGCTAGGTCAAGGCCGCGCGCCGCTCGGGGAGGGCGGGCGATCGTTGAGCCAATCTGCCGGCGGGGCCGGGGGGATTTACGCGTATCCTCTGCACTGCACTGTTCGCTCAGGCCGCATTCCGCGGCATGGGTGCTGAGTCGCGGCCAGCAGGCGCCCGTTTCCCGAGCAGGAGAAGCGGCGCGAGCAGGGGCGCTCGGCCCGTGAAAGCGCTTGGAGGGAGTCGGGGGGCGGGTGGCGTGCTGCGAGGGCCGGCGGTGGCACAGGCGGTGCAGGGGCGGGCGGGAGGGGCGACTGCCGTGTGACTAGTGACTTGGATGCCGCCTCCGCTGGGTAGCGTGGGCGCGTCAGGGCAACGATTTGCCCGCTGGCACAGATGCAGTTCCGGGCGAGAGCAGGGGGCCTCTTTTCGGCATATTCGGCATGTTCGGTATAATACATAGTACTACGTCTACCTATTATATACTAGGAGAGACTAGATTTATATCGAATTTGTGTAGAAGAAGCAAATACGTTGAACAGGGGAGGGCCGGCTGCTAAAAGCTCCGGTATGCAGCGAGACGAGGTTTCAGGCTCTTACAGTCTTCACGCCATCCAAGGCGCCCTATCTCTGGTGTCCTTGAGGAAGACGTGCCCAAGCTCGCTGTAGCGCGCGGCCATGCAACCCGCAAAGGCATGGGAGGAGAACGCAGCTCGCGGCTTCGGCCATGGCCCGGAGCTTCTTCCGCCAACTCAATCGGTCCTTCCCGTAATCGACCTCTCACCAGTGCCAGCTTTCGTCTGCCTCTCGTCGTCCTTTGACCCGGGCCGGTCCATGTCGTGACGAATACGGGAATTTAAGGGGACCAACACAATCGGCATAACGGCCATTGTAAGTGGCTGATCAGAAGAGCACCTCCCTTCGATGATGATCGACGGTCTGGGAGGCCTGCCCGGGGTGCCCAGTAGCACGCATTTGTCCCAGTTGCCAGGTCGGGCACGGAACCGCCTGCTCGGAGATCATAGTCACGGCTGCTTCAGATTAAGTGTCAAGTGTAGTCCGCAAGTCGGCCTCGAATATATTCCAACTCCTCTCCCGTTGCCCTCGACGGCCTGAACAGGGCATCGACGGAATTGCAAAATACGGTATCCACCTTCGCCATGATTCCGATCCAACAAAAGGGCCCACAGGTCCTCGCCATCTTGTGGACCGAGACGGCACTGTCCTTGGTTGTCATTTCTCTGCGGTACTACACTCGAAGGAACATCGGCGGCCAAGTCGGATGGGATGACTGGCTTCTTTTCCTCACCTGGGTACGTCCTCCGAAGCTTCCGAGTCCGCCCTTAGCTGACCTGTGCCCCCAGCTTCTGATGCTTGCATTTTCGATCATTTGCTCTGTTGCCGCCGCTCATGGCTTCGGTGTGCATGTCGCAGACATACCGGCCGCAGACTTCCCTGAGGCCATGAAAGTGTTCCTCGCTGGACAGTCTGTCATCTCAATTGCTATTGGGACGAGCAAATGCGCGGTTGCTGTGTTCTTGCTTCGCATTGTGAACAAGATGTGGTATGTTCCCTGAAAACCAAGGCTTTCCTTTCCTAATCCATGTCACTAGGCATTATATCACCCTATGGTTCTGGATCATCACCATCATGGGTTTCAGCATGTTGCTGTGCATCTCTGTTTGGGCCCAAGTCACTCCGGTTGAAGCGCTGTGGGATGCGTCGGTGAAGGGAACTTACAGGATGAATCTCACCATCATCGCAAAAATCACATGCGGTAAGTAGCAAATTATTGGCAATTCAGACGCACATCGTGCTGATATCTCCCTAGCATGGTCTGCTGCCATGGACTTCTTCCTCGCCATGTTTCCGTGGATGGTCCTGTGGACACTGAACATGCGGAAAAAGGAGAGGATAACTGTCTGTATTTCCTTAAGTCTGGGCGTCATGTAAGTTGACTCTTTCTATCTTCGTCGTCAGAATACTAACGACTCTACAGTGCTGGAATTTGCGGCGTCATTCGTACTACTGGCCTGGATGCTTTGTCGCAGACGGCCGACTATCTCTGTGAGTCGGAACATTTCCGAAACGGCACGAACAAGCCGCTAATCGATCAGATGCCTGCTCTGATAGTGTTTGCTGGACCTTCTCCGAGCTCACGCTCACCATCATCTGCGTCTGCATCCCTGCGCTTCGGCCGCTGTGGAAACGCGTGACTGGGCAAAGCTCCTCTGGATACGGAAACTACTACAAGCATTCGCAGTCCAAGTACAACACCAGGTCCGAGAACGGCGCCATCAATCTCGACTACATTACAAACTCCACAAAGCCCACTGATACCGGATACGCTGTCCAAGCCGGCAAGGCATCAGTGCGCTCGGACGGCAACAGTGACAGGAGCATCCTGGGAGATCGGAAGGCTGGAAATGAGCAGATCCACCGGGTTCAGGAAGTCACCATCACGTACGATGACAACTCGGATGGCAGTCTCAGCAGGGAGGATGTCGTCCGTGGTGCATACATGGGAGCCACAAAGTAAAGTAATGACCAATTAAGAGGGGGTCTCTTCTGAGAACCAACCAACTTTGCGTCTTGGAAAGAGGGATGTATTCGAACCGCGGTTTGGAAACTACGCCCTACTCTTCCCACGTTGGACTCGACATCCATTAAAGCTGCTTCGGCCAGCGTTGGCTTTCTCAACCATGTCGGCCGAATGCTTTCCAGCAGATTAAAACCGCCGGAGAAGCTCTGGCCACAGTTTGATCTTATTCCTCTGCTGTGCACTCGATGTTACAAGTTATTCAAGGGACTGTACAAGCGGTCCCCTGACGCGTATTCCAACGGCTATCGGCACCGGTTCGCCGCCGCCGGCGGCCCTATAATCTCCGCTACAGATGCAGTGACGACGTCCACATTGCACAGCACAACACTATTTCGCGCTCCTCTCTGGAGCTTTACGCGAGCTTTCAATTGATCTACCAAAGGAGGATTGGGGTTCGTTGTTGATGCCTTAATCCCACTGATCGGTGCGCCACCGGCGCCGCCACACTGCCCGAATCCACCGCCAAACTTCAGCCACTTCAGCCCAAAAAATAAAAAACCAGTGCAATCCTTTGCTGGGGGTCCCCATTCTTGCACCTGCATAAGTACGGGCCGGCGAATTCCTCTGGGATTCGGAAGTGTCGCCCGCAGAAACCGCCGAGAGCTCATGCAGCGCGGCAGCGGGAAGATCACCGCGACGCGGACGCGCTACTCCCAAATGCCCCAGAGTCGGGTTCCGTCGATCGGCGCTCAAGCCAATGTCGGTTGCGAAAGTCGTTCGGCAAGGACGCCGCAGTCTAGACAGTTTCGCGACACCGATCAACACGACGTCGTGCTCAGGGATGCGGCCTCCAGAGCGTGCTTCATAGCTGTTCGGGACGGATCGTCGGTGGATGAATCGCATGCGCAAGGCCGTTGACGTAGGGCCTCCCACTAGCCATGGGCGTGCTCGAAGCGAGGTGCTGATTTGATTGATGGGAAAGGCGTGACACGGCCAGAGACCTGGTGTGCGGAGGGCCGTCCTTGTCTGCAGTTGCAAGTGATAGTTGTCCCGATGCGGGTGGCTCCGTGTGATGCTTGTCCCGCGAACAGAACGTCGTGACACGGTTTTGATACTGGCCCATTGTGACTACAATCATGCCAGGTACTGGATTGAATTGGCCATTGGGCCGGCCCTTCTGATTCATTGCCCGTTCCACGCCCCTCGTATTTCGTACGGGTTGAATAGCCGGAGATGCACAAGCTCAATTGTCTTGACTGTGGTCGTGCGTGGGCTTCAGGAGGCGTTGTGCATTTGAACGTTAGGCCACCTGAACAAGCATTCTGGGCGATCCCAGCACATGGAATGATGGGTACTACCTACACTATGGCAGGTTTCCAGCACGTGGCTGTCTCGCAGTAGTGCTTACACAAGGGAAGGGCTTCCCGCTGCCTGCAGCCCGGCGTGCAGGCACACAGGAAAGAGACGGCAGACGGCGCCGAGCTAGATGTCTGCCACACCGCTGCTTCACGCCCGAGAGGAAAAAATGACACGGATATGTGGAAAGAGATGCAGGCATGAAGTGCTTGCCGCAAAGCGGTAATGATCCAACGTCAGGCACGAGCGCTGTACTGCGCCGCACAGCAAGCCTCGCCAAAGGGCCGCCCAGCGTCTGGGCCCAAGCGCGAGGCCCCCGCCACACGGCGCCGGGGATGGCATCCGCCTGGGATCGGCACGGGATGCCTGTACGTGAAACCGCGGCTCCGCGCCTTACGCTTTCAGGCACATCGTTGTGCGCGTCCGCCAAGCCCGTCCGTATCAACCCACCTGCTCCACCGCCTGGCTACCTGGATGCTTGTCAGACAATTCTTCTACCGAATTGCTTCCGCCCACGGCCCGGCACTGCCGGGGCGACTGGGGAGAAATTGCCGCCGATTGCGCCAAATTCGGCAGCGAGCCGACTATAGTGTGGGGGCTGCTATCTGCATGCCGCTGACTACTCCGCCATTCTAGCCGCTTGTGTTGCTGCACACCTCCCGTTGGGGTCTAACTGATGTTCGCACATGCTATTGCAATTAACCGCGTGTGCCTCCTGCGCGAGTAAGGCGTCGACAGAGCATGCGTGGGTGGCGAGCTTTCTCTACTCAAACGTGCTTCTGCCGGGACAGACATGGCCTGGATCTTATACATTGGTTTCCCCGCCAATTGCTCTTACACCAGCTGAGCTCCTTTTTCTTTGTCTTACCTGCTTTTTTCTTCCAGCAGGGAGTCCCATCGACAGCCACCGGGACAACTGACCACCTTTCACGCGTGATACCAAAGCCAATTCCGACGCAATGGGCAAGGAAGGCGCAGACGCCGTCATCGTGCGTGGTCACACAAGCGCTATCAGCCTTGGTGTAGGTTCCTCGGTCCAGTTACTTGCCAAAATTCACTGTTAACGGCCTCAGACCATTGCCATCGCGGGGCTTGGAGGGTTCATCTACGGATATGCTGCCAACGTCCTGACCGGAACTCTGGCCCAGCCCACATTCTTGGCCAAGTTCCTGTCCTCTCCAGATGCTGTTGAGCGTACCAATGGCATGGTCGGAGGGTGAGCAAGTCTCAATCATTGACACAGCGACGAGTCTGACAACCACATACAGCTTCTTCGGCGGTGCTCTTCTTGGGGTCATCGTCCAGGCCCCCATTTCCAACAATTTCGGCCGCCGTGCTGCCAACGGCGTCGCCGCTCTTCTCCTCATTTTCTCCAGCGCTCTACAGGCCGGCTCCACGAATATAGCCATGTTCCTGGCCGGCCGCACCATCTCTGGGTTCGGCGCCGCCATGTGCTTCAGCAACACGCCGACCTACACCGCGGAGCTCGCCACACCGCATAATCGCGGAATGCTGGTCGGATCGCAGGGTCTCTGCGTTGTTGGCTCTTATATCGTGTCGGCACTTCTGGGTTTCGCTTTCTACTTCGTCAAGCACGTATGTCGGTCTCTTGCTGATAGTTGGGAAGGTGTTTCTTCTAACGTGCAAATAGGACTATGCGTGGCGTCTGAACTTCATCGTTCTCACCGGCCTCTCCTGCCTTTTCCTCGGCTCTCTCTTTCTGCTCCCGGAATCTCCTCGCTGGCTCATTGAGAATGGCCGCGAGGAGGAAGCTAAGAAGATCCTGGAACGCCTCCACCGAGACAAGAGCGATCCCGATGCCACCATCGCGAAGGCCGAGTTCATCCAGATCAGGGCTCAGATCCATGCCGAGAAGAGCCTGCCGAGCAGCTACTGGTAAGAACATGAGAACCGACAATTCACCAGACTTCCATTGACTGATCTATTCAAGGTATATTCTCACTACGCCGAGCATGCTAAAGCGCGCGGTCTGCACGCTGTTGGTGTGGACGATGGGCCAGAGCACAGGTATCACCGTCATCGCCAACTTGATTGCGTGAGTGAAATCTCGCCCCGAGATCAGGCTTACACCCAGCTAACACATTGTTCCTAGCACTCTGATGGGCTCCCTCGGGTTCGACACTGTCACGCAGCTCGGATTGGGCGTCGCCTGGGATGCGTGCGTCCTGATTGGCTGCTTCGTCAATGTCACCCTCATGGACAAGCTGGGCCGCGTGAAGCTCCTCGTCATCGGCGGCATCGGCTGCGTCTTCCTCCTAATCATCGAGGGAGTCCTACAGAAATACTATCTGAGCACCACGTGCGTCCCGTTCCGGCTGGTCTGCAAGCCTTGTGAGAAGTCCGACTAACATCTTCATGCAGGTACGCCCCCGGCCTCAACGCAGCGGTGGCCATGTACTTCATCTTCGGCGTGTGGTTCACCTCCACCATCGAGTGCACCGGCTACGTCTACGGCGCCGAGATCTGGCCCACGCACCTCCGCAGCAAGGGTGCCACCATCAACTACGTTGGCTTCTTCGGCCCCGCTCTGGCCTACACCTACCCGGCCACTACCGCTTTTAAGACGATTGGGTGGGAGTACTACATGGTCTTTGTGGCCATAACTGTGCCCTGCTGCATTGCCATCTACTTCCTACTTCCAGAGGTATGCAGACTGCCAGTCCGTTGAAGGTGGAATGGGATCCCACTGACGATGAAAATAGACTACGGGTCTGACTCTTGAGGAAATCGGACCGCTTTTTGGTGACAATGTCCAAGTCAAGTTCGAGGATGCGCTGCATGCCGATCTCGACTCTTCCGCTACTCAGTCTGTGGAGGTCCGTCCTGCTTCCAAAGAGGTTGCGTGAAGCTTTTAAATGGAAGTACAAAGGGGCATTGGCAGGTGGGCGGATATGGTGCATGATGCGAAAGTAGCCCTGCATCAAATAAAAAAAGAGGAATGGCGAAAGAATACCTGCAGCCGAGTATATCCACTCCGCATTTGATGGTTGCTGCGGAAATTTCTGATGAAGAAGATACCTTGCATACCATAGCTCGTAATTACAAAAGAATTTTAATTTCAACACTCTTTAGAAGAAGATCTGCTAGACTTGATATCTGTGTGTATTCTTGTTATGGAGATACTAAAGATGACTTTTGTTATTGAGGGTGTTACGATCGTCGCCGGGTACTGTTGAGGTGCGACTCCGAGAGCCCATCCTACAAATTATTGGCATGCATACAATCTTTCGACTTGACGCATCTTATGACAGGAAATGAGATCCAAGACTCGGTATGAATGCTTCGATTCTTACGATTTATCTCAATGACCTCCTGAATCGAACATAAACTCCAAGTCACTGATCCGCTACGCTTAACTTACAAACCCCTCGGCTGCGCATACGCCGCCAGCTCCTCATCCCCCACCAACCTCTCCATACAGCTCCTCTCCAAACAAACACAAACCTCAATCCCCTCCTCCTCATCCCCCTCCTTCGGCCTCCTCGGATACATAAAGATATACCCATCAACCATCGGCCTCGGCCACCTCAACGCCCTCGGCAACCCGAACCCAAAATCCCCCGTCCGATACACCATCATCCCCCCCCAACTCGTCCCACAAACATCCATCCCCAAAAACCCATCCACATCAATCGCCACCCAATTCTTATCCTCCGTCCCCGCAATCCAATCGCACGTATCCCGCACCATGGCCTCCGCCGTGTACTCCGTGATGCTGCGGCGCACCGTCGCCGCGACGAGGGGCAGGGCGTCGGGGGCCAGGAGGCTGGCGATGGGGAGCCCGGGTTTGGGGAGGAGGAGGGCGTTGCCGAGGTAGTGGGGGGGGAGGGGCGGGGAGATGGATTTGCGGATGCCGACGGCGTGGAGGAGGTGGGTGGGGGAGGTGAGGGAGGGGCGGAGGAGGGGGAGGCGGGAGCGCGTCATGGTGCGCCAGAGGATGGCCATGATGGAGTCGTAGGTTGAGACCCAGTTGGTGCTGCTGCCGTTGTCGTCGTCCTCGTCGTTGGTGGTGGTGGCTGCTTTCTTGAGCGCGGCGAGGCTGGAGGTGGGGAAGTGGAACATGGTTTGTGAGAGGGAGGGCATTTTGAAGTCTGGGGGCGGGAGGGCCGGCGATTTGACGTGGTGCAGGGAGCGGATCTTGCGTTGGGTGGCGGCCATCCAGTCGGGGGAGGGCTGGGCGTGGGAGATGAGGGGCGTGCGGTCCAGGCAGCTGCTGTCAAAAGAGGGGAGGGGGGTGCCGATTGCGAGGGCGCGGGTGTTGGCGGCCCATTGGGAGAGGAAGCCGTCGGTGCCGGGGCCTGGGTGGGTGGGTTAGCTATGTGGAGGGGGGTTGGGGATCGGAGAAGGTTGATATACCATCCGAGCAGGAATGGTGGACAGCGGCGGCGATGATGATGCCGCCACGGATGAAGTTGACTTGGACTACCAGGATGGGAGTCTCGTCGTCCTTGTCCTCGCCGAGCGGCGTCAATGGCTGCTTTTGAGTCGCGGCAGTGGGGAGGAGCAGATCTCCGTCCATTTTGCCTGCCGGGAAGTCCTCTTTGTTCAGGGCCTCGAAGGACGGGAAGGTTACGTCATCCAGAGCGTCCATCCAGTTGACAATAAACTCGACAGTGCTGTCTTTCTTCTTCACGATCCACACTTTGCCCGTGGTGGGATCGGTTTTCAGCTCGCCGCCAAGGGAGCGGTACTGGCTCAACGTGATCTCCAGACCATTTTTGAGGTTTTGGATGATGGTACTGTGGTCCGCCGGGCCCGCTTCGTAGACCAAAGATACGAGCGTGTAGATTTTTGGGAGAGCATGGTCCAAATCGCTGAGCTCGAATGTTTCCTTCGCGGGGTCATTCTCGTAGCCGCGGGGGTGGACGCGGTATATTTCTTTCTTTCCCATGGTAGTTCAGGTGCAAAGAAAATTGAACACGCAGAGAAGGACTGTTCGCTCGGTGGAGGTCAGTTACTCTGCCTTAAACATATAGCAAGTGGCCGGCGGCGGGGTGAACACCCGGCCGCCTTTATGGGCATTCAGGCGTCAGGGAGGCCTCGAGCCTAGGTGCCATCTGGCCGTGCACATGCGGCTAGCGATATTAGCCAGGGCGGCGACGGTGGGTGATCCGTAGCGCGGAGGGGCCAGGACGCTGATCATCGCGGGACGAGTCAGGCACTCTGCAAGGCCCCGCCGAAGACCGCCCATCACGGCAGTCCTTCTCCACGGTTTCACCTCCTTCGCCACTCGACCAATCAGCCGCCGGCCCTGCGTTGCGGTTTGTGCACGAGGCGAGCCTCTGCCTCCTGTGCATGCTGCGTGGGTCTTCCCTGCACACTGGTTCAGGCACAGGACTCCAAGCTTTATGCCGCGTATCCCCCTCATAATTCCTCGTCGAGACGCGTCCCAGCATCCCCGTGCATTCAAGTGTGCATCGAATGACTGGGTCCTGGGTTGTGTGGCACAGTTGAAGAAATCTCGCGCCAGAAGCGCCAGTCGGAACAATGGCCTCCGAGCCTACAGCGGGAAAGCATATGCAATAGGGGGCACCGGACGAACCCTGCCCTGGCGCCCAGTTTCTTGCAGCTGTGAGGTCTGTTGATGCGAACGTCCCTCGCGCTCCCAGAACATGGGCGCGCAGATGAAGGGGGCGCCTTGCAACTCTCTGCACGGAACCCTATTCACAATCTTCCCTGCATGCGTGACGAGCCCACGGCACTGGGAAGGATGGTGACGGGAAGGATTGCGCCTGCCGCTCGGTTGTCATGCCTCACGCTGCAGCCGTGTAGCACAATGCCGCCGCATGGGCAATCCCCAGCTCGGTGCCGATAAACCGTAACCATCCAATCATAGTATCCCTCTGTGCGGTCTCCAGCCCGTCCGCGGTGATGGCTACACGCAGCGGCCAGATACAGTGGTAGCCAGCAATCGCGAGTTTGCCATCATTCTCGCTCAGAATCAGAGACAGGCTGTCGCAGATGTCGTCTACCAGGCCTAAGACGGTGCGCTGCCAGAGCAGCTCGAACATCGGGTTGGTGGCCTGCAAGGCTTTCGCCAGCCGGACCAGCCACTGCGCCAGATGTATCCGCAGCGTCAGGCTCTGGTTCCAGTTGGTGACAGCCGGCAGCATCTGGTAGACACAGGCGTGTCGAAAGCTTCTCATGAAGCCCAGCGGCTGTGGTCCTTCTGTACCCACCGCCACTCTTCCAGCTCGCCATCAGTCCAGCATTTCAGCCAGCCATCCAGTTCCTCTCCCACGCTCAAAGCCTCCTGCACTGCTCGTTCCCCGCCCGGACATCCCGACCGCACGACCGCCTCCGCCTCAGCAACTCACTCAGCCCCCTCGAATCCCAGACAGACGCATCAACCTACCTATCTGGCACAACATCCCTCCCTCTCCATCGCCTCAAGCCACCCACCTCCTCGACTTCGCCGGCGGCCTCCCCTTCCGCCCCAGCAAATCATCAGCCATGAAGACCTGCCAGACCACCATCCGGAGCAGCGCCTTCCCCTCCGCGCACCGAAACTGCGCGTCACCCCCCAACCGCAACAGCGCCACCTAATGCTGATCCGCGAAAACGGGGACCGCGGCCGTCAGGGCCGCCAGTGTGTCAGCATCACCATCACCACCACTCACCTTAACCACCTTACTCACCTTACTTACCCCACTTATACGCTTCTTACACCCCTTATCTCACTTGAACGCTCCTCGCACACCTCACTTATACGCTCCTCGCACACCTCATTTATACGCTCCCCTTATTACCTAGAATAGGACCGGGAGTCAAAATAAGGAAACCAGGAGTCAAAATAAGAAAACCGGGAGTCAAATTAGTAGGCGCCGCCAAAAATACCAGCCAAGATTCATACATGTGTATATTTCAAGAAAAGAAATAAGGTTTTATTCTCCTATTTCCTCCGACCGTTCATCTACGTGTGCCTCGCGGTCACCTTGATATTCAATGGTGGTAGGGTCAACGTCACCGTATCTCTCATGTTCGGCTCAAACGCTGCAGCAGTCTCATCTCCTGAAAACTCGATGTGAAAGTTGAGCACTAAGCGTGATATGACCATCCGCATTTCCATTTTGGCGAAATGTTTACCAGCGCAGTTCATTGCCCCTTTCCAAGGATTGAATGTCAATTATTGTCCTCAAACAACCTATTGGGAATATACTTACCTTGAGAGAATGGGACGAATGCCCCACCTTCTTGTTTGATGCTTCCATCTAGCCAGCGCTCTGGGTAGAAGTCATTCGGCCGATCGAAATGACGCGGATCACGTTGAATGGTGTACGTAGGAACTCCCACGATTGTGTTGCCAGGAATGTATACGCCGTCAACTTGCAAGCCCTCCCGAGGGGTGACGCGGCCCATGCCTTGAGGCGCTGCTGGCTTTAGGCGGAGTGTCTCATTGATGATGGCGTCGAGATAGGGAACGGCCTTGATTGTATTGTAGGACCAGTCCGCATCACCCCTTGAGCAAGCTTCATCGAGGGCAGCTTGCAACTTCTCCTGAGCTTGAGGATGAAGAGCGAGATAGTAGAACGCATTCGCAAGTGCAGAAGACGTCGTGTCGCTTCTTGACTATTAGTATCAGTCTGTTTTGGTGCCTGAGGGGAACCTACGATCCGGCAAGGACAATCAAGCGGGAATCTTCATGGAGCGCTCGCTCAGACGGTGGCGCTGATTTATCATCCTCGTATCTGGCCTTCAAGAGCCATCCCAGCACGTCTTTGGGCTCTGTGCTCTTATCAAGTTTCTTGAACATGGCATTAGATCTTCCTACCTTCATCTGCTGACAATTGAACGGGTGCTTACACTTTCTTTTTCGATAACTTGACCGAAGCAGTATTCTGCAAATTTTACTATCGGAGATGCAGCCCCCGGAATGGTCGTGAGCATGCGTAACAGCCATGGCACAGGAGTCAGGAGGCCAATCAGCCCCATAGTACCATGAACGCCTCTGATCGCAGGATGCTCCTCTCCGGCATCAAGAGCTCCGAACTCTTTTCCAAGTCCGACATCTCCCATGACGTCGAACGCAAAGAAGGAAGACCACTGAGTAATGTTCACTTCCTTGCGGGCCCGGAGCTGAGAAACCATCTTGCCCGCTTTCTCGGCAATGCGCGGCTCATAGATGGCCAATGCTGGTGTCCTATTAGCTGAATGCTGCGCAGGTAAAGTCCTGATGGCTTACATTTGACGCTGAACGCCCGGTCCCAGGCTCGACGACGTGCTCTGTGATCTTCCAAGTCCCTCGTAGTGTTGACTGAACTCACTTCTGGCTCGCCACCGAGTTGAGAATACCAAGGGCCCTTCAGGCAACGGACAGGAGGTCCTTTGCTTTGTCAGGCGTGCATTCGAGGTCCAGACGGGGATGACAAACCATAAATGAGAGGTATTGCAGATACTCGGTTAATGGAAAGATGACGGGGACCTGAAAATGATCAGCTGGTGTGTATCATGCCCAGCTCATACCTGACTATACCAATGCGAACGAAGTCTCCATACTGCTTGTGTAGCTTCTCAACCTCGACGCACATCTGCATGTTCTTTGATGCCAACTTCAGGGCATAGAACTGAGACAATCTCGCAAGCGGCGGGCCGGGGAACTTCCTCAGGCTGTGGAAGTAAAGACGATATAGCGTCAGACTCACGAAGAAGCCGATGTTGAAGAATGTCGCCCAGGAAACCGTTCGCGTCAATGTTTGGAACAGACTCAGCTGGAAAATCGACAGGGTGTAGCAAAATTGAGCGGCAAGGTAGGCAATGTAGGCCGCGACCAACCGCCAGGGTTTGCCGTCGAAATCGGTGTCGAGACGGCTGACGGTCTGGTGGGAGAGTACTCCCAGTGCTAATGGCATGGCCACATTCGCCATGCCGGATGCCATAGTGTCACAGCGCTGCTTGCAAGGCGGAATTGCGAGGAGGAGGGGTGCTGAGGGAACGGGAGGGGAAGCAAGGCAGGTGCAACGGCTCGAAGTTTAGGATATATAAGCACTAGCCGTCCCGTCATGCAGTCGGGTACGAAGGATGCATAGCTTCCTTGGCGGATGTTTGCGCTTTCCGGGATGACAGCGGGCGCCAATGCTTCTATTGGCCAGGATCTCTCCGGTAAATAGCACCGTTGTGTCCAAGAAGTTTATGCTTCGGTACCGGCGCTGCAGAGAACTGTTCCACTCTTAATGCATGTCAGCGCCAATGCGCATACATCCCCACACCGGACTCTGAGTGGCCAACTAACTCCGCCTGCATTTCTAATCCACAGTCGATGTACACCTGGTCATTGCAGCCGGTGGTTAGCGCGAAGATTACGGGGCCTGAATGCATGGGTGTTTTCCCGTATTCTGGTGATGTGATAGGTCGAAATGACCTTGTCAAACAAGAAAAACAACTTCGCGCTAACCACCGGCTGCAATGACCAGGTGTAGCTCAGCAGGTTTCTTGATTAGGATGCGGCTGTCGAAGAAGTGCATCATCGTTCTGCCCCTTCCAAACCTGAACAAATAGATCACGCACTAATGATCAGCGTGTTCATCACTCTTCGTCAATGCGAGAAGTATTGAAACTATCATTTCTTGTCAGCAAACGGTTGGGAAAGCATGCAAAATCCGGGCCCGGAAGATAATGAACCAAAGCAATGTTGTCAAGAATGGAAATTCGGGAAAGACAAATCCCGAATGAAGTGGTACTACACTTCTCCAGTAGATACGTGCACCACAAAAACCGTGGTATGAGAGTCGACGAGTCATAAAGTCACGTGAAGAGTCTTGGGGCTATGAACGGCCGTCCCACAGCATAAACACGCCAGTAAGTGAGACGTTTCCAAACCTTTGTCGCCCTTCGATAAAGCGCGCGAAGTCCCAGAAACCATTGTTGCGTGCCAATCCAGCCCAAGCTAACCTGACTCGCGAATGAAGACTATCTATCTCCGCTCCGTAGACTCTTGGCTGTGGACTGTCCGAAGAAGGTCATAGCTCTGGAGTATCGCCTGGGAAAACGTTGAAGTCTAGAGGTGTAATGCATTGACACGAATTTCGAAGCCGTAAACTAGTAGTGAGATTGTATTTGGCTAGTTTACAGTTGGCAGAGGTCCATTTAAATGTACTGGAAACGAGACAAGCCTTATCAGTAGTTATATATGGTGATAGTTGGGAGACTCTTCGATCTCGGAACTGGTCGTATCCGGTCCGGAAACGAAGGCATGGCACGGAACGAATAGATCCGCTTTGACCGGACTCTATAAGTTTTAATGTGCTCCCGAGTTTCAACAGAAGCTTGTGAACCCTTCTAAGCCACTGCATTCATCCATTTTAGCAAACACTCAGCCATTTTTTGACAAAAGAGGAAGTTTTTCTTTTCTTTTTCTTTTAAAAGAGTGAGGAACAGTCCCACTCGGATTCGGAACGATGAGTGAACCAAAACCAGACCTCACGACTGGAGCAAAACTGAAGCTCGCAGCCCTCATCCCTCTTCTAAGTAAGCCAGACCTCACACCAAGACCTTTCCGTGACCCCAAACTAACCCATCCCCACAGTCCTCCGAGCCCTCAAATACACCCTCACAACCCTCCTCACCCCCTCCCTCCCCTCCCGCCCCTTCACCCGCACCCTCGCCGTCGCCTTCACCCGCGCAGCCACCCGCACCCTCTTCCCCATCACCTCCCAATACGCCTCCCCCACCACCACCTCCACCAGCATCCGCCACCACTGCGCCACCAAATCCCTCCCCCACCGCGCCATCCCCCTCCCCACCTCACCCACCACCCCCACCATCCCCCCAGGCACCCTGCACTTCGTCTCCACCACCCCTTCCTCCCCCCCAGCCTCCAGCACCGGCCCCCTCCTCCTCTTCTTCCACGGCGGCGGCTACGCAGCCCCCATGTTCGCGGCCTCGCACATGGCGTTCGCGCTGCGCTGCGCGGCCGCCGCTCGCGTCCCGACGCTCGCATTGCTCGAATACGGGCTCGCGCCGAGCGTCGCCTATCCCGGGCAGCTCGTGCAGGCGGTCGAGGCGCTGCGGTACTTGCTCGCTGCCGGGTATGCGCCGGGTGACATTGTTGTGGCGGGGGATTCGGCGGGTGGGCATTTGGCGTTGGGGTTGCTGGCGCATGTGAGGGAGGGGTGTCCGTATGCGGAGACGTTGGTGCTGGGGGAGGGGAGAAGATTGAGGGGGGCGGTGGTGGTGAGTCCGTGGGTGGGGTTGGGGTTTGTGGCGGGGAGTTATGGGAGGAATGGGGGGAGGGATCATATTAGTGTGGGGGTTATGAGGGGGTTTAGGGATATGTGGAGGCCGAAGGGGGAGGATGTGTGGGCGAATATGATTGGCGGGATGGCTCCGAATGAGAGATATGCGTCGCTGGGTGAGTTTTGGAAGAGCGTATTTTGCGGGGATGGGAGGGTGGTGGAGAAGTCGATTGTGACGGTGGCGATGGAGGAAGTGTTTTTGGATGACGTCGTTGAGTTTGCGGGAATGCTTGGTGCAGGAGAAAGTGGGAGTGATGTTAAGGGTCGGGAAGAAAGCCGTGGAGCTGCGACAGAGTGCTCGAACGTGTTGTTGGTGAGGTCTCCTGGGGAGGCGCACGACGGTGCTTTGACCGACTGCACAGTTGGTCTCGAAGTAGCGGGATCGATGCTTATGACCGTGCTTCAGTGGTTGGAGAAACTATAGGTTTGGAGGACTGTGAACCAAATCCATCATAGTACTGGGTTCGTGGTCTGAGATTAATGTAGACTGTCACCTTCTGAGGCCTGAACAATCACGCCAGAGCTATCCAATTTTCGGACACAGTTGTCTGATGGCAAGCTTTCTTGAGCACATTTCGTGATCCGATCCATTCAGCTGTACCATCTTCAGACTTGTGACAAAAAGCTGAAACGCTTCCATGAAGGTATGATGAGTGTGTGAAACGTGAGCTGCGGTCTGGCAGGGAGCAGTTAAAACTGACGACCGACAAGGGCGGAAGTATTGCATTGGCTGTATTGCATCCCAAGAGGCGCCTAGCATAAAGTGCCACCGTACGATAAATTGTAGTTGCGCAAACATCTAATACATCCTCCACCTTATCCGGCAGCACCACGCCCTCCAACAGCCTCTCCCCCAAGATCCACCTCAGTCTCGTATTTGCCTTCAAGTACAACGGCGCGCAGCCGCCCAGCAGCTCCCACTCCTCGTCGACGGCTCAGTCGGCGACGGCGGCGCCAATGCGGTGCGGGTGGAAGTGGACGACGTATTTGCCGCGACTTTTAGGGAGAAGGAGGGCTTTGTGGTCGCGGGAGTCGCGTTCGGGGAGGTGGTGGATGCCGGCGTGGGGTTCGCTGATGTGGCGGAAGAAGTCGAGCCGACGACGAGGCCGAAGGTTTCGGTGGTGGGGCTGGGGGGTTGGAGGTTGTGGATGGTGTGCTGGGCGAGAGGGTGTTAGGTGGATGGTTTGATTCGTATGAAGAGTTCTTGTGGAAAAGACAGGGTCGGAGGGAGATGGGATGGAGCTATGGAGGAGAAGGGGAATGGATGGTGGTTGTTCGTCGGGACACTTACCGCCGGCTGGGATCCGAAGTGTCCAGGACACAAGATCTTGAATCTGTCCCCAATCCAGAGCTTGGTGAAGCCCTTGGTCACAATGAAAACGTCGTGAGCTTTCTCATGATGGTGGAAGCCGGGAGCGTCGGCCAGAGCGCTGCCGCTGATGAAGACTGAGATGGTATCGTTCCTTTGGATCGTCGACGTTAGGATCCGGAATGCGCCCTTGCTACTAGGGATCGAAATTTTCTCGCCTTCGAGTTAATTAATCACATATCTGCCGCCAGTTACTGGGGGCTGTTCCAGTCTTGGTACTTCCATTCCATCAACACCCAGCTCAGCAAGACGTTCGATGCAACAAGACCTTCCCTTTCCAGCATGGGACAAGCGGAGAGCTCGCAACTACCCAGTCACTCTCACATACAGGCCGCAATTCGACGTAGAGCCAAGGTCTTCTCCTCGCTACCACACCGCTCATTTCCTCTTCCAGCAGCCGGAGCCCACACTTCGGCAAATCCGAGCTTTTAACCACCCACACGGTGTCCACGAAAAGCCCCGAAAGCTCCACCCTGCACGAGGGGTCTCGAACGGTCCTGGAAGCCCGCGATAAGCCTTGCGCCATAACACCGAGCTCCGAGGGACGCGCAGATCGGACGTAACGAGTAATTGAGTTACGAGCCACACACCCCAGGAGTTGCTTCATCGGACTAGGGCGTAACTACTGCGGGGAGGAGTCTGGGGTATACGTAGTACGACGTTTCTGGGTGCACGACCGAGACCGGCTTGCAGAGCCGTGTAGCATTAAAATATGGCACCGGGTATACGCCGCGGCTACAAGGTCGCTGCAAACTGCACCATTTACGCCGACGTCTGCGTCCTGCTGGCGTCTCTTGAGAAAACAAACTACCCAGTCGGTAAGGCAAACTCGATTAGTGCAACAAAGCAAGAAAAAATCAACCGGTGATCTATCCGTCCCCCCTGCCCTTGCCACCCATGGCCGCGTCCTCGTCCTTGGCCACTCACAGATGGTCTCCCACGACCAGATCAAAGACTGCCTCTCAAGGAGCTGGCTCGATCTTCGTGTCCCTCGAATACCGCTTCTGCCCTCAAGTCTACATCCCAACCAGCCCCGTAACCGACTACCGCGCGACGCGCTCGACTGGGTCCACACGAATGGTCTAGACGCAAAAGCCCCTCCCCTCCTCCCCTCTCACCGCCAACAACAAAGACCGCATCGTCATCTTCATCTCCGGGCACCTCATCCGACTGCACACTAGCCCTCGCCCTCAACTTCGGCACCCCCACCCCGCGCCATCCTCCTCGCCTTCTACGCTACGGCGGCAACCAACTTCGCTTCGCCGACCCCTCCCGGACGCAAGCACCTCCCGACCATGAACGCGACGGACGCGGACCCCCGCCTACCTACATCAACCACATCTACGCCGCGCCGAACACCCCGTCCCCATCCGCGGCAGCGTGGCGGGGCGCCGCCTTCGCGTTCACGCACATGGCTAACGGCACTCTTCTCGCCGTCTCCAAGCGCTGGGACGAGATCGACGCGGTGCCGAACATTGGGCTGAGCTTCCTCCCCGGCTAACGTGCATCGTGCACGGATTGGGTTGGCCGGCGCGATGGTGGCGATGCGGCTGAGTGAGGGGTTATGCGCGCAGATTCGGAGGGCGGGGGTGCTGGAGCGACTTTGTGATGTGGTGATACTGGGGAGGGGCATACGTTTGTGGGGAGATGGCAAAGGGAGGGGGGTTGCGACGTGGGAGGTGCAGAGGAGGAGGGGGTTTGATTTGGCTTTTTGGAAGGGTTTGTTGGGTTGGGGAGGGGAGGGGAGGGGGAGGAGGAGAAGAGGGAGGTTTGCAGGAAAGGAGGAAGAAAAGAGAGAAAAGCCTGGCCTCTTTTTTGGGTTGTGCTTTTGGGATTTATGGAAGGGAAGGTCCCCAGAGCGGAAAATCTTCTTTTCTTAGGTTTCTAGCTCAGACCTTGGACGCCGTGGCTCTCCCAAATGTCCCGGAAATCAAAACTCCAGTCCCAGAGGCACCCGTCCAGTGATTCTAGGCCCAGGTGCGCCACTTCGAAATCTCCGATGATTGATTGGCCGGGCGCGCCTTGCTCCGGCATGCCTTCAGGCTTTGGGACACCCAGCCTGGTTGATGCATCGCTGTCTGTTGGCGCCCGGCCAGACCGTTGGCGAAGAATGGCGAGCATCTGGCGTAGTACTTTTGCCGTTTTGCAGGCAACTACCGAGTCGAGCATAATATCAAACATGCTGAGAGTTTGTTCAATCAGGCGAATGTAGTCGTACTGCTGGTTTGGCTGCTGTAGGCTCTGTACAGCGCGGAAGAGAATGATGGAGGCAGCAAAGGTCAGATACGTGATGTTGTACCACCTGGATCTGTCAGCGTGATTGCTGGAAGATGGGAGAACGGGCTCGCATACCACGTATGGAAGAAGGTATGTACTCTATAAGTTTCATACATGAGATCAATAGTCCTTGCGGCAGCATCTGTACACTTGTTGACCGCATCATCCAAACTTGGTTCTCGGTCGTGGTATTTCGATGCATGTACAATGAAAGGTCGCAGCAGAAGCATCTTGACGTTGTAGTATCCTGGGACTTGTCAAAATCACATCGCAACAGTCATGCCCAGGACCACTTACTGATTTGCAGAACTAGCCGCTGATAGTACGCCCAAGGGGGGTCCCCCAATCGACTGTGTCGGCCAACGTCGCTGGTGAATTGAGGTCTTATTGCCTCCGGTAACCTGGCCACCCAAGCATCCATCTCCATCTCGATATTCAGGGCACCCTGCAACTTCTGCGCCAGGGAAAGCCGATGCAAGTAGACCTTTACAGAGATGGCACGCATGATGCGGGCGAGGCCAATCATCCCGGGAATGATGTCTACGTCCGATCCGTCCAATTGGGGGAGAGGGCGATTGTGGTAATCATCCATGCCCAGGCTGTCTGGGCGACCAAGGGCAAAGCTGAGCTCGATTTCCAGCGTGTAGAAGCCCCACCAGGTCTTGGCGGCCTCCAATGCCTGCGGTTGTCTTGCTGACCCACCGCTGTCGATTGTGGCATTGCGATTCGCCCCGATGGAGAGAAGCGTGCGGGAGGCCATGCCGAGGTAGGTATATGCCAGGTTCGGATTCAGCTCGTTCTGGCACACCTTGGCCATGAAGATGTAAGCCTGGGCAGCCTCGAGATCGTTTGCAGAGCCGGGAAAGCCCAGGGCCAGCTGCGCCTTTTCAAAGAGCATGCGGCTCCACTCGAACCGGCCCATGCCATTGAGCTTCTCTTCGGTCCACGTCCGAATCAGGGCACCGAGGGACACCAGGCTGAAATATAGGGCAATGAAGCTGCGCGACTGGTTCTGGAAGCGGCCTTGCCAGAGGTCATCGCACCTCGAGTAGAAGTTTTCCTTATCCAGGAACGGGTGGATGTAGTGCAGATTGTTGAAGTAGGTCTCCAGGAAGACGTAGGACTGGGGGAAGAAGAATTGGTTTTCCAGCACGTCGTTCCAGCCGCTGGAGTCACCGGTACGCTGGGTACCGAAGGCGTGGTTGTAGAAAGTACTCACCAGCGACGGCTTCAGGGACGCGGGCTGCTGTCCCTCCTGCGAATCGCCGCCCTCCGTGTAGCCGTACTCCTGCCTCACGCGGCCGAGGAAGGCGACGGACGACGTGTGGCCGTGGAATTCGATGTCCCGCGTGTGCGGATTGACCTCGACGATCTCGGTGCCCTCCTCCGGGCTGCCGACCTCCTCGTCGACCCTGCCCAGGGCGTGGGCAGACGAGCGGTCAGGAGAGATGGCAGTGGCGGCGTCCGAGTGCTGCGATGTCGACGGCCCGGGCGGCAGCTGCTCGGGCTCGGCGGCAGAGCGCGAAGCCAGGGCATGGTACGACGCGCGGAGCTTTGCATTCTCAGCCTCGGCGAGCTCCAGGCGCTTTTCCAGGTCGCGCACGAGGCTGCTCGAAAAGGCGTTAGTTGCAGGCTAGGCGGGACGGCTTGTGGCGCGGACCTCTGCGAGCTGGCGTCGCGTTCCATGACCGGGGCCACGCGGTACACGCAGTGCAGGCCGCGGCCTGAGACACACATCGCGGGTCAGCTCAGCATGTGGGCGCACGCAAGGCGGCGGGGCGGTCGTACGGCGGCAGTGCGAGCACGGGCAGACGCCATCGCACTTGTACTTCTTGGAGCGGCAGAGGTTGCAGGCCTGGATGGCGCGCGGGCGGCGCGGCGGCTTGGGGCTGCTGCTGCCGGCGGCGGTGTCCTGCGGCGATGGCAGCATGTTGAGCACGAGGTTCCACGGGGCGCAGACGGCGAGACTGCGCTGCTGGCAACACGTTTCTGCGAAGCTTGTCGCGCCCGGCAGCTCTCGGCACCGCCCGGCAGGGGCGTTTCTTCCCCGCAACCGCAGGGATGGACCCGCTGCATAGCCACAGCTGCTCGGCTTGTCCGCGGTTGGGGATCCGTCGCAGCGCCCCCGGCGCAGCCCGCGAGCGCGTCGCCGTGGCTGGCGTTGCGAGCGCCCGCCGTGTGCTTCTCGGTCGAGCGGCTCGGTGTTTAATGGTTTCTGCTCGGCAAATCCGCAGCATCGTCGCCAGACCGAAAGCGTGGGTTTGTCTCGGGAGCAGACTGCATTATGTCCGCCTCCGTCCTGCCGGCGTCGGCAATGCCGAAGCAGACCGCGTGCGGTGGCCCTAGTCCACTGCTAGAAGAAGATCGAGCGGCCGCTGGGCTCACCAAGCCGGCACCGCCCTCATGGGTCAGCGTTGCGCTCTCCCCTCCCTCTCCAGCGCCCTCCAGCCGGCGAAAATGACGAGGAGCGCCCCCGGCCTGGACATCATCATTGTTGGCGCGGGACTGGGGGGCTTGGCCACCGCCATCGAGTGTGCGCTGGCCGGGCACGTCGTGACCGTGCTGGAAAGCGCTCGCGAGCTTGCTGAGGTTTGTGCTTGCTCTCTGGAGACGGCCGGGGCTGACCTGCGCGCAGATCGGAGCGGGTCTGCAGATAACGCCCAACTCGTCGCGGCTGCTGAAAGGGTGGGGAGTGTACGCGAAGCTCCAGAGCCAGGCGGTAGAGCCCAAGTCTCTGGTGGTGCATAGATACTCGGGCAGGACTCTAGCCAGAGAAGACGACTTCGACGAGCACATGAATGAGAAGTACGGATCACCGTTTGCCGATCTGCACCGAGTCGACCTGCAGCAGGCCCTTGTAGCTCGCGCGCAAGAGCTGGGCGTCACTCTGCGACTAGGCGAGCGCGTCGAGTCGCTGCATCTCGACGCACTGCGTCCGAGCGTCTCGACAGCAAGCGGGAGCGAGTACAGCTGCGACCTGGTTGTCGCCGCCGACGGCCTGTGGTCCAAGTGTCGCGAGTGTCTTCTCGGCCGCAAGGACCTGCCGCTGCCCACCGGAGATCTGGCGTACCGCATTGTGCTCACGCTCGACCAGATCAAAGACCCGGACTTGAGGGACATGGTGACCAGGCCGTCGGTGCACTTCTGGATCGGCCCGGGCTCGCATGTGGTTGCTTACTCGCTGAAGGGCGGCTCCATGTACAACATCGTGCTGCTGGCGCCAGACGATCTGCCACGGTCGGTTGCCAGGCAGCCGGGGTCGGTGCAAGAGCTGAGGAAGCTGTTCGACGGCTGGGACCCGATACTGACGCGATTTCTCGAGTGCGTGGACAAAGTTGATAAGTGGAAGTTGATGCACCGTACGTCCGTGCAGTCTTGGCTTGGAACTGTTGAACCACTGACACGGGCCGTGCAGGCGAGCAGATGGATTCATGGATAAGCCAGCGAGGGAACCTGGTCATGATGTGCGTCCAACCGCTCAGCTTCCGGTGCCAGCTCCGTACTGACCGAAGACAGCGGCGATTCATGCCACCCAATGCTCCCCTATCTCGCGCAAGGCGCGAATTCAGCGCTGGAAGACGGGGCGGTGCTGGGCAGAGTGCTCGCCGGAGCGCAGCCCGGGCCGTCGCTGCAGAGGGCGCTCGGCATGTTCCAGCAGCTGCGAAAGACTCGCGGCGAGGCCATCGTCCGCGAAACATTCAAGCAGGTGACTCGTCCCGGCGTCGCGGCGCTCAAGCCGACACTCTAACGGCACGCAGAGAGACTCATTCCACATGCCGGACGGGCCAGAACAGGTTGCGCGCGACGAGCTCTTCCTGTCCAAGCTGGGGAGGGAGATCGACTGCGCATTTCCGAGCCGATGGCAAGCGTTTCCGCGCACCACACGACGGCCCTTGCTGACAGCGGCTGCAGGACATGTCCGCAGGTGCAGCCGTGGCTCTACGGCTACGATGCGTGGAGCGAGGCGGAGGCGGCACTGCGAGACTGCGGCGGTGTGGAGAGCGCGACGAGGCTGTAGGGCGATTGGATGATACCACGGGCCTGTAGAGCAATAATACGTAGTGAGAGACGAGTGAGTGTGAGAGAGCCGCGTGGGTGAAATATGAAGCGCTGCGAGTCTCCGCCGACGCGGCAGGCGCCAAGGCCGGACCCAGCCACTTCGGGGAAGCAGCAGCGTCATCCGTCACAAGGACACCACCCGCGTCAGAGCTCGCCGCAGCCGCACTCCACGCGTCCGCTATCGTCGCCCGTCCGCCTCCATCCCCCCATCTGCTTTCCGACCGCGAGAGCCCTCCGTGCCCCGCCCCTGCCGCCGCCATGAAGCTCTCGACGCTGCTGCTCGCCATTGCCAGCCCGCTGGTCGCGGCCACCACCTCGAACCTGCTGGGCGGGCTCATGTCGCAGCAGCAGGAGGTCATCAGCCAGGACCTCAAGGTGCCCGGCAGCAACCCGCTCTACTTCTGCGAGGACCCCGCCGGCAACCTGCTGACCATCGACGACGTCGACCTGTCGCCCAACCCGCCCGAAGCGTGAGTCCCGCCTCTGCTGCCGTGCTCGCCGCCGCGCTAACCCCCGCCGCAGCGGCAAGACGCTCTCCATCGCCGCGACCGGCACGCTGTCCGAGGACATCGAGGAGGGCGCCAAGGTGCGCCTGCAGGTCAAGTACGGCCTGATCACCCTGATCAAGCAGGAGGCCCAGCTGTGCGACTACGTCAAGGAGGTCAACCTCGAGTGCCCGCTGAAGAAGGGCGACCTCAAGCTGAGCAAGGACGTCGACCTCCCCAACGAGATTCCTCCGGTGCGCTGCCATCCCTCCCTTTCCCCACTTGTCCAGAGCTGACGGCGTGACTGCAGGGCAAGTACACGGTGCTCGCCGACGTCTTCACCAAGGACAACGCCAAGATCACCTGCCTCACGGCCACCGTTGCCTTCCACAGATAGTCGGCGGCGCGCTCTGCCGGTCTTGTCAGCTCCAAACCACCCTTAATCACTCAGCCAAAATGAGCGGTGTGGAGTGCCATCTCCGGTGGAAGCTGTACAGTAGGTAGAAACGAGGGTGGGGTGGCTTGTTATTGCTACGGGCGGCATCTTTTCTCTGATTCAAGTTGCACGATTCGCGAGACCGCATGCCGTTGCGTCGCCGCTACCGTGGTCGACGAGGCGTTGGGACCGTTTCAGCTGGGCTTTGGTAATGAAATTACGATTCGACTGGACTTGTGCAGCTATCGATATGATGCCGTGTTGTAGAGCAGACCTGTGACGACACGCCCGGCCTTGATTCCGGCGCAGACACGCGTTGGCCAGGCAAAGACACGGAGGAAAGAGCACGCCGCTGCGCACGAATTTCGTCTTGGGTATAAATTGAAGTGCAGCTGTACAAGCAGAACGCCTCCGATAGTATGCTCGCCGTGATATGATGCACAGATGCAGCTCGCCGCGCCTACTCGCCAAACAGCCTCCGCACCCGCTTCAGCACGCTGTCCTTCTCCGGGTCGTACGGGTGGTCTTTCGACGGGATCTCCAGCAGCGACGGGAAGGCGGCCGTGTAGGCGTCGACACGGTGACGTATACGCTCGGCGATCTGGGGAATCAGCTGTCGCTCGAGGGCTCAAAGAACGCATTCTGTGGTTCGTACATGCTGGTTGATGAGCACGATGGCAATGTCCTTCCGCTCCTGGGTGAACTTGTCGAAGGCGGCCTCGATGGCCGAGGTCTCGGTCTTCGCGTCGACAACGAGGAAGTTCTTCTGGTTGTCCGGCGGCGGGGTGACGTGCTGTGCGCCGATGGGGTCAGCCGTAGGGAGCAAAGAGGGAGCTCCAGAGGAACGACGAGGAAGCGGAACGTACGCCGACGCCAGCGAGCAGAAGACCGGTCACGGAGTCCTGCGAGAAGCAGCTGCGGTTAGCGGAGCTCGCGCGCAGGTGGACCGGCAGGAACACACCTCATCTCCGATGACAGCGAGGAACTGGCGGTCCTTGTATGCGGACGCAGGGGCAGCCATGGTGGGAGGAGCTCGCCGTCAGGATGCTCTCGGGGACGGCGATGCAGGCGGCGGTGGGGAGTGGACGGCGGGCGCAGCTGGAGCTTCGTCGTCGGGCTGTGACGCCGCGGGGACCACGCGCCTGTCGCTCGCTCGCCGGCGTTTTGCCGGGCAAGCTTCTGTTTACAAGCGGCGCCGCCACCGCGAGAGACGAACAAGCCCGCCGACAGACACAATGGCCCCGGCCGCCGGCTCGACGTAGCCTGTCCACTGCGCGATCCACCATCCGCCCTGCTTGTGCCGTCCTGCTACAGCTTCTGCACCTCTGCGCGCTCCCTGCGCCTCGCCTCTGCGCCCGCCATGCCGCCGCTCATCCGCCGCCGCCCGCTCTCAGAGCGCATCAAGGCCTACCTGGACCCCTACGACTGGCTGCTGTGGCTGGCCGAAGAAATCAACGGGAACGATCTGGATGAGGCGTTGAAAGACTGGGCCTGGCCCATCGGCGTCGCCGTCAACCTGGTCTTCATGGTCGCCAGAGCAAACAGCGGCGGCGACGACTACCCTGGCAGCGACGACGTCTTCGGAGACTACACCGCAAGGGTCGGCACTGGCTGGCTGCGCTGGCTCGTGAGTCGCCTTGACCTCTCGGTATCTTGGCCTGCTAACGTCGCTGCAGTGCTCGTTCATTGTCCACCTGCTGTCACTTGTCTCCCTCACCAACGCCTTCTACACCTTCTACCGCAAGCGACATTACCGGCTCTTCGAGAACCCCGTCGACGCCGCGCCCTCGACCCCCTCAGCGCGCCGCGTCCGCGTCGACTCGTCTCCGCTCTCGTCGTCACCGCTCCGCTTCCTCTCGAACATGATTGCGTCATCGGGCGCCCAGGCGCGGGCACACCCAGACGCCAATCGCGACGTGTGGGAGGTTTCCGTCTGGGATCCCACGCCGACCTGCTTGCGGCTGTTCTGCCTGTTCAGCCCCGGCCATGTGCTTGTTTACTGGCTCTTTCTGCCCTTGGCCTCACTGGACCCGCGGCCCAGCGTCACTGTCGTCACCACCATGGTCCTGGGGATGCTCATGACGGCGCAGCTCAGCGTGCTGCAGTCGTCATTCTCGCAGCAGACCAAAGATGCCGCCCTCATCCACCGCGAGGTCCTTCATGAATACGACACCAAGTTTGTGCATCCGACTCTGAACAAGCCGGTGCGCAATGTCGCCACGCAGACGCTGGACGAGGAGTCCAGCAAGGCTACGAGGGAGGTGGATACGTACACGCCTACCACGGTCATCAACCGCGGCTTCCGCACAAACCCCAACCCCGCATACGCGGCACAGTACGATCCGGACAACGTGCTGCAGACGGACCCGCGTGTGCCGCGCTCTTCGATGCCGAATCCGTTCGTCACGCCGAGGCTAGCAAGCGGGCAAACTCCCACCGGCGCTGGCGTTGGCTCTCCAGCTTCACGCCGAGCCACGTCGATGAGGCAGCCCGTCTTCCGGCCCACGACGGACTCCAGCACGGGCGACGGCGGCAGTCTCGGCGTCTACTCGCACGCGGCATCGCCGCTCCGCAAGCCGCAATCGGTGAGTTTCAAGAGGCCGGACGAGGCAGAAAGGCGAGGCGGCAGCCCTGCCAAGCGGGAGGGCAGCCCGTTGAAGCGGGTGAGCACGCCGGGAGATTGGGGCAAGGTGCCCGGGCTGGAGAGGCAGAGGCGCCCGTATCAGACGAGCCACGAAGCGCGGCGTGAGACGGGGCGGTTTTAGAGGCATTGCACGTTTGGGCGCAAGGATACCATAGGGCTAAAGAGCGATCAACCGGCGTTGTGGCGTTGAGATAGTTGTGTACGAGCTCCATTGGAGATGGCATGGGAATGCCTGTAAGATTCTGTGTTGACCTTCCGCAACCGCAAGTCTGGCGATCTCTAGTGTCACCGAGACCATTCAACGATATCGATCTCGCAGGCCTCTAAGCCGCAGCGACACGCGACTCGCTTCTACGAGTATCTTGGAGGTCTCCACAGGCGCGCTTCGCCCTGCGCGGGGCCCAATCGGCGCGTCGGCAGCCTCTAAGCGCCTGGCTCCACCATCACCACTATTAATGCACATCACGTCGCCCCCATCGTCGCACAGGCCCTTGAATGCCGCTGCGGTGCTCTGCGATGGTTCCGACTACACGTACTCAGCCCTCGAATTGACCTTTTTATATCTGTCCAGCGTCAGTAGTTACACCGCTCTGCAAGGACCACCGGTGACAGCCAAGGTACCGAGCCTGTGCTGCCATGCGAGTGATGATCGACGAGGACGAGGGCGCAGAGCACACGATCCACCCCCCGGATTGGCGGGTGCGGCGCAGCAGCAGGCGTCAAGAGGAAAGCAATAAAGCATGCCCGCCTCACCGCCGCGTGATCCTTCCGGGAGCCATCCATCCCGTTCTTTTTTTTTTCCTTTCCAATGCATTTCCCCCGGCCAGCTTGTCGCTGCACCGCGTCCGGTGTCTTCCTCCTCCTCCTCGCAGGCCGGGTCGAGGCCCAATCCGACGCTCCCTCCGCCGCCAACTTCATCCGGAGAGCCCACCATGCCAGCGGCGTGCTGGGCGACTTCGTCTACATCGACGGCGGCGACTTCTCGCAGTACGTCAATGGCTCCCTCGACACGGTGCTCCCACGCATGAACAACAAAACCCTGTCAATCGACCTCCGCACCGCCTGGACCAACGACTCGGTCACCTTCAACGTCATCGACAAGGGCGATGCCCCCGTGTGGAAGTACGCCGACCTGTGGAAGGACGAGGCGGGCGGCGCCTTCTACGCCTGGACCGGCGAGACCGTCGACGCCGACCCGCCCGCCCTCGCGCTGTGGAAGTTCACGCCCGATACCGACGGCGGCGGCACGTGGAGCGCCGTCACGCCCGACGATGCCGCGTCGTTCAACCAGCTCGTCCGCCCGGCCGGTGGCTACTCGGCGTCGTCGAACGGCGCGGGCTTCTACCTGGGCGGCTACACCTCTCCGGCCACGGACTCGCGGTGGGCGGGCTCGAGCTTCGCGCCCGTGCCCGGCATGGTGTCGTACAATTACTCGACGGGCGAGTGGAAGAACGTCTCGGCCACCGGCTTCACCACCTACGGCACCCAGTTCTGGGGCCGCATGGAGGAGGTTCCGTTCGGGACTGACGGGCTGCTGGTCATGATGGGCGGCGAGAGCGGGAGCCGCAGTGTCATCTTGAACACGGCTGGCCAGCTCAGCTTCGATAACATCACCATGTACGACCCAGTCGCCGGCGAATGGTACTCCCAGGTCACCACCGGAGATCCTCCGAGCGTGCGGGACGGGTTCTGCTTGGTAGGGGCGCAGGGACAGAACGGCACATACGAGATGTGAGTGTAGCAACAACTGCTGCAACGCATGTGTGGAAATGCAGGCTAATTCCCCCAATCCAGCTTCCTCTACGGCGGCTGGAGCGCCTCCCTCTCCGACGTCTACAACGACATCCACGTCCTCTCCCTGCCCGGCTTCCACTGGTTCTCCGGGCCTTCCGTCGGCGCGCCTCGCATGGACCACACGTGCGAGGTCGTCGGATCCGGCAAGCGGCAGATGCTCTCCATCGGCGGCCTCGCCCTGCAGTGGCAGCCGTCCGCGACGCAGAAGTGGAAGGAGCCCGACGCTTTGCGCAACGGCCTCGGCGTCTTGGACATGAAGACGCTCGAATGGGTCGATAAGTACGACCCCGACTTGGGCGCTTATGATACCCCGGATGATATCAAGAGCTGGTACAGCACAGCGTGAGTGGCCCAATTCAATTTCCCTCTCTCTCTCTCCCC
Source organism: Neofusicoccum sp. Z40 (assembly GCA_037356075.1). Lineage (NCBI taxonomy): Eukaryota > Fungi > Ascomycota > Dothideomycetes > Botryosphaeriales > Botryosphaeriaceae > Neofusicoccum > Neofusicoccum sp. Z40. Next base: position 78,175 of record JBAWJV010000034.1, on the reverse strand, counting down.
ACCCCACCCCCACCGCGCCAGCCCGACGCTGACTGATACCCACCTCCAGCGCCGAACCAGCATGGTCCTCAAACTCCGTCCGCGCCCTCTTCTCAGACAGTATGGGTAAGTCGCTGCTGCATCCCCCTCCCCCCCTCTCTCTCGCCCACCTAGGTACTAACGCATATCCACCCACCAGCCTCAGCCTCCTCTCCCACCTCGACCTCTTCTTCCTCCTCCTCCTCCACCACCACCTCCTCGAACAACACGCACCAGAACAACAGTTCGGGCAGTCCAAGTGCCGGCGCCATCGCAGGCGGCGTCATCGGCGGCGTAGCCCTCCTCCTCGGCCTCCTCTTCCTCCTCCTCTTCCTCCGTCGTCGTCGCCATGCGGGCGGCCCGGCGACGACCAAGAAGCTAGCGGCGGGCGAGCTGCATGGGTCCGAGACGTCGGAGTTGCCGTGGGATGCGAGGAATGCGGAACTGGGTTGTGAGGGGGGGAAGGTTGAGTTGGATGCGCAGGGGAGGAGGAAGGTGGGGCTGGGGAGGGTGCATGAGATGGCGGCGGATTGATGGAGGTTGGTGTTGTGATGACGGGCGGGTGGGCGTGCGGGGCGTTTTTGGGTTGGGTTGGTTGGGTTGCGTGGGTTGATAAGGGAAATATTGATGTGTTTGAGGGATTTGTATCATACAACATACAACTTCTGGATGGGAGTTTTCTTTTTCTGGCATGAGCGCGCCGGCAGGAGTAATATGGTAGGGCGTACCTGAAAAAGTTAGATCAGAATATACCTCAGTAAGAGGTCCGAGTAGAATGGTCCTGTATACTCATTCTCGTGTTCCTCTTTCCTTCCCCGTTTACCTTAATGTGACGCTAGAAAGTACTGCAATGCTATAAAGCACAGCATCTTTTCCCTTGGTTCTTTCTCTTTCTCTATCACATGCGAACATATGCCTACATTCTCTTTTCTCATCTTCTTTTCAAAAGACGAATCGATTGATGTGTTTAGGGAAGACACTCACAACCACAAGACCATTAAGCTCTCTTTCAACACCACGCCACGAAATCCCAGCAAAAACGCCATTGCTTTTTCTCCCCTTTCCCCCCAACTTCAAACACGCCGCTTGCACAACAACCGCTCAACCCAACCCCGAACAAAAAAAAAACCCAAAAAAAAAGGAATACATGTTCCGTTCAACCCCCCCTCCCCCCCAACGGAATCTTCATCCCCCTCATCCACTCCCTAAACCTCCCACTCCCACCCCCCACTTGTCCTCCCTGCTGCTGCCCTCCCTGCCCTCCCTGACCCCCCTCCCCCTCTCTCTTCATCTTCACTTCCTCCTCGGGAGGCCTCGGACTCTCCGGCTCCGGCATCGGCGGCGGCGGCGGCGGCCCAGGAGTTCCTGGACTAGACGCCGGCGCCGAACCCGGACTGGATCGCGCTCCGTCACGCGAACGGGAGCGGGAGCGTGGAGGTGGTGGTTGGAGGTTGTTGTTTTGTTTTTGTTTTTGTTGTTGTTGTTGGATGCGTTGGAGGTGTTTTTGGTGGAGCTCTTGGAGGCGGAGTTGCTCGTCGGGGTGGATGGTTATTGTTTCGGGGAGGGTTGTCATTGTTGTTGGTTGGTTGGTGGGTTTGGGGGGAGGAGGTGGAGGAGGGGGGATTATTGGGAGGGCGGCTGCTGCTGCTGGTGCTGCTGCTGCTGCTACTGGGTATGGTTGCTGATTACGATGTTGGCGTGATTGTTGTTATTTTCCCATTTGACCTCTCTTCTGAGGCTGGCTGGGATTGTCGTGCGCTTGTCGTGATTACGGTAATAAACGAGGCCTTCGATCGGCGGGTTGATGAGCAAGACGGGTCGTAGAGTGTCAAGCCGTCCAGACCGATTGACTGTCGCTAAGACGCTTCGAAAGTTCGCGGGGCGGGTATCTCGGGTCGCCGCCTTCACATGCGGTTCGATTGGGGTATGTCGAAGCAAATGGCAAGTGAATCTGAACGACGACGCAGATGCTGCGGTGCGCGCGTGTCAAACGAACAGCAACAACAACAACAGACAATCATCACGTTTTGGGATTTCGGGGAGCAGCAGCAGAAGGGCCGCCGTTGGGCCAGGTCACGTATAAGTGGTGCCCGCAAACCCAAGAAAATCAGCAGCCTGCGCCCCCCGCCGCCACAACCCGGTTCCGCGCCCGCGCCAGGTTGACGACATCCGAGAGGCACAGCAGAGCGTGGGCATCATCCCGGCCGCTTGCGGCTTGAGCCTGGGCTTGGGCCTGTGCAGCCTCCGCTGCTGACGCTTTCCACTGCTGGAATGGGCGCCGGGTGCATACGGGAGTGCGTGTGACGTCATGGCTGGCATCCTGGCGCGTGGGGATGTGCCGGTCCGGTGGGCTGAGGGAGATAGCGGCGCCGGGCCCAATCGCATTTGTGCAGGCAATTAGATCTTGTTTCGGCCGTGGATGGATGCTGCGTTGCGTCGTGGGCTGTGACTTCTGCCGTCCGAGGATTCCGGGCGTTGACAAAAACGTATGGATGTGTGGGGAAGCGGAGGCAGCGGGATTCGCAACAATGGTTTTTTTTTGGGTTTCGCCGATCTATGTGCCCAGAGAGGACCGAAGGTTTGGCGCAGCAGCTGTGGGAGGCTGTGGGGTTAGTGGCATGGCATGGTCTTGTCTCTCGTTTCTCTTGTGCAGCGTTGCAAGTATCAGCGAACTCCAGTCTTCCGACGCAGGCTTCAGACTGGAAGTAGCATTGCGCGTCGAGCATTCTTGCTCATCGATGCTCAGAAGAGCAACCGGTTATGGATATGGATTTCTCGGGTATGAATGAGCACGAAAATCTAGGCGGAAAAAAGTACATGGACGCGGGATAAGCTTCTTGGGTGTCATGGCGAAGGGAGATTGAAGTAACTTGTCCTAGAATTCTCGTCGAAGAGTTGAAGAGCGTAAAAAAAATGATCACTAATTTTACTCTTGCCATAGCTCTCGCCAGTCCAACAACTCACAAACCAGCGAGATAGAATCATGACCAGTACAAAGAATCAGCCCATGCGCAGACAAGCCAGATTCAAGACGACATTCCTCAACACACTCAGACGACGGCGTACAATGCGCCAAGACAAACGGCCTCTGCTCGTGGGTGTTTCGAGTTCGAAAAGAGATGCTGGCAGACGCAGTGTTCGCAAGCGACTCGCTTATCTTGCTGGCGGTTATATGAAGCTCGATATTCGCCATAAGATCGGAGTTGAATGGGTGGGTACCTGCTTATGAACTTCATTATATCCGACGCGCCTCAGATCATTGTATAAGTGCGGATTTGTATTAGAGACTGTGTTAGACACCTTTCCCAAATAGGCAAGAAACAGATTCCAAGGTCATAGCTTGCTCCTTCACCATGGCACATGTTTGTGGCACAGGTTGGTGCAACTGCAACCAACAACGGCGTGGGGAAATTGAAGGAAGCTTTGTATGAGCAACAGCTACGCGGTGCAGTTCTTGAAGAGCGGGAGAAGCTCGACCGCCAAACGGGACTTGAAATTAGGTTGTGCAGTAAGCAAATGATTGACTGCTTTGACCATTGCTTGATTTTCGCAGAAGTTTCCTTAGCGCCGTTGAATTTGTAATGCTCCTTTTGTATACTAAATAAGTGTTTTATACTTCTTATTGGGAGCCTGTCGTTCTTCTACTATGATTTGCTTACTGCACACCCTGCTTGAAATGACGACCGAGAAAGGAGGAGGCGCAGAACACTGAAGATAGACGTCGTGGGTAATAGTCTGAAGCGTGCGGTGACAACTCGTGCCCTGCTCGGGAAATCAGATGCCGGGCCTGGACTCGATATGATTTCAGAATGAAATGCGTGGGCCGAGAGTGCCAGGAGTAGAACGTCAGCGGCTCCATGGGAGACAGTGGTGCAGGGTTAAGATTCGAAGAATGAGATCAACTGCAGGCGCTGAACCAGCCAAGTACGGACCGTACCTGATAGCGATATGGCTAGTCGGCACGATGATTGATCGCTTGCAGCCAGTCCACGCAAGCAGGGCTCAGGTGACGAGGGACCGGTTCCATCGCAGGAAGGATGCCGCGTTGCCGGGCACCTGCTTGGTGGAGGGCTACGTAGGGCTGATGGTTGCTGCGTCATGGCGCAGCCAAACAACAGCGCAAGTCGGACCGAGGGCTGCAGGCCGCTGAAGCCAAACACCGTTCTCAATGGCTGGACGGCACACAGGTCCCGGGCGAGGCGCGGCGACTGACGATCTCGTGCCGTGGTGTTGGACGCTGCTATATAGACGCGGCGGATCCGCGCTGCGAGGGCGAGAGCCTCCTTCCGCTGGGCGCCGGTATATATACACAGTAACCATAACCCCTGGCAAAGCTTCAACACGAGAGGTGCTTGACGCTCATCCCGCGGACGAGCCGTTTGTTCCTGTGAGCCCCATCGGCGAGTCGAGTCGAGCAGAACTAAGCGGAGGTTCCAGAATGCCGTCGCGCCCACAGTCCGACTCGCACGCCCCGCCCTCGTATGGCGCAACCGAGGACCTCGAAGCGAGCATCAAAGCGGACGCAGCAGTGGCAGTGCGCCGCGAGCCGGCGTGGATAGCACGGCACCGCGAGCGCCTGCAGATTCTTGCCCCGGTGCAGCAGGACAAGCGCATGCTGCTGTGGGCGTGGATGGTGCTGTGCATCGTCGCCATCACGCTGGCCATCGGGCTGGGGCTGGCCTACAGGAAGCCCGCGGGAGCATCGGCCTGACGGCGTGCGGCATGAAGCAGCTGCCCGGGCGGGCTGCCTGGTGGTCCGCGAGGGCGGCGTGACGTGGTGTCGAGGAGCACGCCGGGGGCTGCGGCAGAGGGAAACACAGCATGCGAGCCAGCAGCAGCATGAAACAAGCATCCAAGCGAGCGCCGGCCGTGTGGGGTTCAGGAGAAATGCGCGTGCGTTTCCACCAGCCATGCGCCCCCGTCCCGACACTCCGACGCCATGAGTCGACTCTCCCGCCGCCGACGCTGCCTCTCCTCCGCCGCCGTCGCCTCTTCGCGGTAAAGCTTCTCTCTACTTGGCACACGCGCCCTCCCTGTTTCCCGGCTAAACACCGTCCACACCGCGCACGAGAGCACGCCTGGTCCGCCTGTTTTACGTCAATGCCCACGATGTTTGCGGCCGCAGCCCTCTGCGCTCCGTCTGCGCTGTTTCCAGAAGCAATGCCCCTCTCCGCTCTCCGCCCTGTCTGCAGTTTAAATAGTCCCGTCCTGCCCGTCCTTCTAGCCAGCAAGCACTCCTTCCTTCGCTGAAGCTTCCCGTCCTTCTTTGACATACATCCATTCAATTGCCTTCTTGCAAATACTTCTTCCACCACCGTCACCATGAAGTTCTCCACCGCTGTCCTCTTCGCCGGCGCCGCCGCCGTCGCCTCCGCTGCTCCCAGCAAGACTCTCAACCGCCGCGCCGACTTCTGCGACCAGTGGGGCAGCGTCGAGACCGGCTCCTACACCGTCTACAACAACCTCTGGGGCCAGTCCAGCGGCTCCGGCTCGCAGTGCACCGGCGTCGACAGCCTGAGCGGCTCCACCCTTGCCTGGCACACCAGCTGGAGCTGGTCCGGCGGGTACGTTGTTTCTTTTTCCCCCATGCCCGTCGCAGGGCCCCCTGTCACCCCTTGAGGCCTGATACACTGACGCGTGTCTGTCGCAGCTCCTCCTCGGTCAAGTCCTTTGCCAATGTCGTTGTCGACATCACCCAGAAGCAGCTGAGCGCCATCAAGAGCCTCCCCACCACCTGGAAGTGGAGCTACTCCGGCAGCAACATCGTCGCCGACGTCGCCTACGACCTGTTCACCTCGTCCACCGCCGGTGGCTCCGAGGAGTACGAGATCATGGTCTGGCTGGCCGCCCTGGGCGGCGCCGGCCCCATCTCCAGCACCGGCTCCGCCATCGCCACCGTCACCATCGGCGGCGTCTCCTTCGACCTGTACAAGGGCCCCAACGGCTCCATGACCGTCTTCTCCTTCGTTGCCAAGTCGCAGGCCCAGAGCTTCTCCGCCGACTTGATGGACTTTGTCGACTACCTCACCTCCAAGCAGGGCCTGCCCACCAGCCAATACCTGAAGAGCATTGGCGCTGGTACCGAGCCTTTCACCGGCTCCAACGCCAAGTTCACCACCTCTGCCTACTCCGTCACCATGTCGTAAGCCAGCATTGTGCGGATGCCGGTGGTATGAAAGTACTGTCCGAGGATTTGGTTTCGTTGCACAAATTAATCTATTCGAAAATACATATCTCGATTTATCTACCCTACGCTAACATCTTGAATTGTGAACATGAAAATATCTACCAATATATTACGGATGTATAAGAGAACATTTTGATGCAATTGTTCATTTGAAAACCATTCTTTACTTTTATAGAAATGAGCAGATAGTATTTATTCGAAAAGCCGTTAATCTGACTAAAGGAGGTATACATCTTGCAAGTTTAGATTAGCGGCAACGCCTCCCTACTACTTTTGGGATTTATCGCGTATTACATGCGGGTATGACGCATCCAACGCAGAACCCAGCAACCAGTATGACATCTACAACACATTTTCTGTATCTGCTCCGGGAGGGACTTGGTGCGTCTTACCAACACCCAGCATGGCCATCTTGGAGAATATTGAGCTTCTTTCGCACCAGGTCGCATCTTGGAATTTGCATCGACCGTGCCAGTCTGGGGCCGACAAAGTCGCTATATATTTCGTCGTCCGCATTGGCTATACCTACATCCAGGTGCATGAAGCAATATTCAGTAGGATGATCAGCGCCGGGTTCTGTTACAACTGCATTCAGCCAGAGTTTGTGCAAAACATTGGTCCCTGGCTCACTGCCCCGCACCAGGTCTCACGTCAGCCTGTACGTGTACAAACAAACTTCGGCTACCCGTGTAGCGTCAGATCGGAACAATCGTCTAGCCCGGTGAGACGACACGACAAGACAATCGACGCTATAAGACACACACAATCCAGGAAAGCAGAAGCCTTAATCCCAACCCCCACCCCCCTCGCTACAATCATGCAAACCACCACCACCGCCACCACAGCAAAAGCCCACCTCACCTCCATCCTCTCCCCCTCAGAGATCCTCTCCCCATCCTCACCCCTCTACACCCAAGAATCCAAAACATGGGCCCACCAAAAACAACACCACCCCGCCCTAGTGCTCCGCCCCACCACCCCCGAAAAGCTGCAAAAGCTCCTCCCCTACTTCTACACCTCCGGCCTCGACTTCGCCATCCGTAGCGGCGGTCTCGGCTCCAGCTCAGCCAGAGACGTAGTCGTCAGCATGACTGCCTTCGACGGCTTTGAATTCCACCCCCAAGACGAGACGGTCGTGTTTGGTGCGGGTCAGACGTGGGGACAGGTTGATCGGAAGATGGAGGCGGAGGCGCCGGGGTATATTGGTGCGTGGTGCGCGTTTGCTGCTGTGTTGCCTGACTGATTGACTGACGCACGCGGTTGCCGTGTCCATGTAGTCTGCTCCGCTCGCGTGCCGTGGGTCGGCGTCGGCGGTTCTACGCTTAGCGGATGCATCTCTTGGGTCTCGACTGAGTTTGGGCTTGGCGCCGATCCGCAGAACCTGCTGGACGTCCAGATCGTGCTGAGGGATGGACGCATTGTTTGGGCGTCGAGCGAGCCGGATCTTCTGTGGGCGCTGCGTGGGGGTGGAGGCAATTTTGGAGGTGAGTTGTTGAGCGTGCTTGGATGGATGGGCGGTTGACATTCCGGACTTTACTTGCCAGTTGCGACGGCTTTTCGCATGAGGGCTTATCGGTACACTGGCTCCATCTTTGCGGGTGCCATTGCGTATCCGCCAAGTGCTCTGGAGGCTGTCTCTCGTGGAGTTTCGGACTTCGCTTCCCGCTCGTTTGATCCGAAGACGTCGCTGCATTGCTTGATTGGGGTGGCAGATGAGAAATACTCAAAGCCCGGACAAGCGATGTGGGTCTCCGAGTCCGAAAAAGCTCGCGAGACCGAGTCTGGAAGCAACCTCAAGCTGAGCATGTTCGTGTTCGATGCATACGGCGAAGAGCATGGCCGCAGCGCGGAAGGCTTCAAGTGGGCGCTTGATATTCCTGGTGCGGTAGACATGACGACAGTCACCTCCCTGAGAGGCGTCAATGATCTTCAAGGTATGCGGCACTGTGTTCATTCTGGGAGCTGCTGACACTGCTCAGGGACCAATGAGAGTCTGATTGGAGCAACCCACAGCTACCTCAATGCTGCAATCGCCCACGACATCGACCCTGAGTTCGTCATCCGTGGATGGAAGTGGGTGGAGAGCGTAGTCGCGTCGGACGAAAGGCTCGGGCCGGGCACGCTTTTCTTACTCGAGATCATGCAGCAGGTAAGCAGAGACAGCGGCATTCATTCTTCGCGTAGATCGCTAAACGGTGATTATAGAAAGTGTTCGGCTCAACGGGCGCGCCGGATCAGACAGCTTGGCCGCACTCGTCTGCGCACCACGTGCTTCAGCTGCTTACCGGCTTTCTGCCAGACTCGGGCTGTTCGGATGAGCTTGCGCTGGCCGTTTTGGCAAATGCGCCAAAGGAGATCAAAGGATCGCATTCTCCAGCGGACTACTTCCCCAACTTCGTCGAGTCGATCAATGATACCAGCAAGGTCAGTCTACCACACGTTGCAGGCCTATGAGGTGGCACTAAGAGATCCAGATATTTGGTGTCAACTACGATAAGCTGCGGGAGCTCAAGAAGCAATACGATCCGGATGCAAGATTCAACAAGGGCTGTTTCATTCCACCGGCGTAAGGGTCAATAGATGTGAACACCTCTTGAGAGCTTTACCCTAGTCCATCTGATTGATTCACATCAGCGCATGTCTATGAAGCGGATCCTGAACCATTCTTCAAAAGGCACCGTTCGCGCCGTCGCCGCCTTGCTTCCGATGTTTACATGCGCACAACTCAACACCACACACCATTGCTCTTGGTGATATATCGAGGTTTGCTCGTCGGGAAAGCGCTTTCGCATTCCTTTATTTCGGTGGCAAGATATACCAGAGTAGTACATGAGGGTATCGCACCCGTTCAAGAGCTCCTTACCGTCAATCCATCTTGACTTGGCCGAGGTAGAAATATCAAACCACTGCGTCAAAATCAGCAAGTTGGAGGTGCTGTTGAATATTCAAGCCTCACATCCGCTGCAGAACGCCCGGCCCCAAGGCGTTGTCCCAGGCTGTATTCAGAGAATTTTGCTGATGCAAATTCCATATCGTATTACTTCAATGTCACCAGAAAGAGGCTGGGGAATGTTGTTTCATAGGTGTTGAATTCGACGGGTAGAACTCCCCTCTTGATCACATTGCTTGTCCAGGGAGGATGTTGACTCTAATCCACTGGCAGTCACCTAGTTAAGGAAACACGTCTCAAGCCCATTAATACGCTAACATGCTCTCAGGTTGAGTGAAATGACCAGCGAGGGATCAGAAACAGGCCTGAACCAAGAGGTGCAGTGTGTGCCCAATGACGCACCAGACTTTCGTCTCCTTTGCCGGCCTTGTGGAGATCAAGGGTAACCGTGTCGGGCCATGATTACCCTATTGATACGGGATAGAATGGCACTTCATTCGCGTAGTAATATCGTACATCGAATGTCCTAAAAGTAGTAAGTAGGTAGGACCTATTCTATACAATAGAAACAGTTGCATTTCAAGAACTCAGAGAAATAACGCAGATAGAGAAGAACGGAAGGTGAGGATAGTAGCAAGGCTGAGGTTGACGCAGCTGTAAAGAAGGAGGTGAGTCAGCTGGCGATCACCGAGTAGCCGGACGAGGCAGGACACAACCGCCCAGCCCTCTTCCCCGCAAAAGGCGCCTGCAGCATGTGGCTGATTTCGTAGGTTTATACCGGCCTGGAAAGCGTACATCAATTTTTACACTGCTTATTCGTCAACTACGAGCCGAGCCGAGCCGTGCGAGGGAAAAATACCGCGTGGGCCGAGTCAACCCAAAGAGCCAACGACTTAGGGCCGAGTCACTCGAGCCGCTCGACTCGGGGCCCGCAGCTACACCGTCTCGAGGGCCCTGCAACGTTGACCACTCTTCCTTCCACCTCAAACACCATTCTCTGACCAGACCATACGGAAAGAGAAGGGAGAAAAGGAATAAGGAGTTGATGGACAAAGACTCTGCACGAGCGCCAATTTTGAGTCTGTCGTTGTGTCGAGCCAGTCCTGCCAGGAGGCATTTCAAGGCTCGTATATCCCACTCTCCGGCAAAGCGGCTACTGGATCTTTCTCATGACAAGTTTTGTGGAGGTGACTCATGCATCAGCGAAAACCAGCGCGCAGTCCAGACCCCGCACATCATGCAACCGTCGCGGTTGTCAGAAGACTGGGGGCGTATGAGAAGGCAGAGTGGCGGGAGATCAGAGCCCGATAGCCCGGAAAAGAGGCCCCGGCTCCTTGCCCCAGACGCCGATATACGCGCCGACACGCCGCCTGTGCGCGAGCTTGGGTTGCCGATGTCGCTCGCGCACTTGGCGATTACTGTCTGCTGCACGCTGTTTGGTTGCAATGGCTGCTTGGATCCCACCTGGCGAGACGGGAAACGAGGCTGTTGGACTATTCGTCCCCACCGCCGACCGGCAACAGCTGGCCGCTGTCGCCCTTTTAAAGAGGCGGTCGATCTGCACACGCTACCCCAGCTGCGCTGCGGCCTTCTTCTAGAGCCTAACCTCGCCGGTTTCCTCTGATATCTGTTGGGTGTCTTGGACAGGAAGCGTTCGTTTCCATGCTGGCCACCGACCGAAGTTTGAATCCAAGCAGCCCGCATCCCGAGCAGTCGCGGATATAGTTGTCTACACACTCGGGAGTCGTTCTTTTGTTCTTTCAGAGAAGGCCACAATGAACGCCTGTATCGAAGGTTCGGCACCAGCTGCCGCACCATGCCGGGAAGAGATTGTCGAGGACGAACAGCACGAGAAATCCGACGGCATTGAGCCGATACGACCCACAAAGACGCACCAGTCAGTGGCTCTCAGCAGGACCAACTCTCGCCCTGGCAACGCACTGCAGCGCTTCATCACGCCGTCGACATTCCGTGAGGAGCCACCACCACCAGATGGGGGATTGAAAGCTTGGTCGCAGGTACGATCCGCGTCGTCTGGCATCGTGGAACCAACCCATGAGACGCTTTTGCTGCCACTTGCTCTGCATCAGCCAAGCTTCGCAGGCCAAAAGACGCTAACGAACCAAGGTCCTCGCGGGTCACTTCGCGCTCATCAGCATCTGGGGCTACCTAAACTCCTTCGGCCTCTTCCAAGCCTACTACGTGCGCGAATACAACCTCCCCCCCTCAACCGTCTCCTGGATCGTCTCCCTCCAGATCTTCCTCATCAACCTGCTCGCCACTGTCTCCGGCCGCCTCTTCGACGCCGGCTACTTCCGGCCCACCGTCCTCGCCGGCATGCTGCTCGAGGTGCTCGCCATCTTCACGACATCGCTGTGCACGCGATACTGGCAGATTTTCCTCGCGCAGGGCCTGTGCGGCGGCATTGGGATGGGACTCGTCTGGTGCCCCGTCGTCAGCCTGGTGTCTACGTACTTCGTCAAGCGCCGCGCGGTGGCTCTCGCCTTCGTGTTCGCTGGCTCTAGCGTTGGCGGCGTTGTGTTTCCGGTTGTCTTCCAGCAGCTCATTCCGCAGATTGGGTTTCGCTGGACGGTGCGTGTGATTGGGTTCATGGTGATCGGGCTCTACTCGATCGTGCTGTCTTTGGCGCGGACGAGGATCAATCCTAGGGCGTCGGGGCCGTTTCTCGACTTGGAGTCTTTCAGGGAACCTTGTGAGTGATGAGAATGACCTTCTGCCAGAGAGATCGCCACAGTAGCTTGCCTGGTGTTTAGCGGCGAATCGTGCTGATGTTGGGAATAGCTTACTCGCTTTTCACCGTCGGCGCGTTCATCCAGATATGGGGTGTCTACAACGCTTTTTTCTACGTAAGTCTTGCGCAGCAGGCTCCCGGGGATTCACGAGACCCTTTTGACGTTCGTGCAGGTAAACTCTTACGCTCAAAACGTCATCCACATCAACTCAACCAAGTCACTGACCATACTCTACCTCATGAACGGTGTTTCGGTCGTCGGCCGAATCCTCCCCTCCCTATTCGCAGACCGCTTTTTCGGAGCCCTGAATACCTACATCTTCCTCTGCGCCATCGCCGGGGTCATCATGTTCTGCTGGTCCGCCGTCGACTCGCTCTCGGGCCTGATGATCTGGGCTCCCTTCTACGGCTTCTTCGGGTCCGGTCTGCAAGGTCTGTTCGGCGCCGCGTTGGCCAGTCTGACGACGGATCTGCGGAAGATGGGGGTTAGGATCGGGATGGTGCTGAGTATTGGCAGCGTTGCTTCTCTGACTGGGAGTCCCCTGACGGGTGCGCTGATCGAGTATAATCACGGGAGCTATCTGAGCATGCAGATATTTGGAGGGAGCTGCCTCGTTGGAGCTGCGTTCGTCAATACTATGGCTGTCCTGGCAGGTAAAGGCTTCTTCAAAACGCGCAGTAAGTCTGAGAGGGAGATTGGCGATGGACGCGTTCTCGAAAACGAAGATTGAGCACTACTTTCGTAATGTTTCGTGGGTTGACTACTAATTTGACTCCTGGTGGCATTTTGGGGCAGATTTTCCTATTCAACAACCTCTGTGGTGTTGAGCTCGTCTTATTATGTTGAAAACTTTACGTCAGACCCGAGATAGGCGTGCGTCCGGAGCTGAAGTATACATCCGGACGTAAAAGTATATAGAGCCGCACGCTCTATACTTGTAGATGAATGCTTTAACTCAATGTATATATAGTCACATCTTGAAGATTATCAAACGCTACGAAGAGCAAAAAAAAAATTCCGAAGCACTGATGCCAGAGGTATCTCTGCTTTTAACAGGTAGAAATGATTAATATTACGACTATTTTGAGCATTTACCGGAATTTAGCTAAATCCTTCTGCCGCGGTTGACCGTTATATCACTTCCTCTCGTACATCCATCCATCCATCGTCAAGCTTATCGTAGATCAGATCACGCAGCAGTAGCCACCAAAGCAAGCGGCGAGCAGCTATACGCATCGCCACCGGTGACGGTAAACTTCATGCCGTCAGCCTCGAGCGCGGCAGCGCCATTGTCGGGATCCTGGACGAGGAACACCTTGTTCAGTTGGCCCTTGATGCCGCAGAAGAATGGCCAGAAGTAGTTTCCGTCCGTGTCGATTGCCAGGAGCATGCTGACACCTTGCGTCTCGATGGGCGTCAGGGTGATGAGTTTGGCGCCGTTGGGCAGCTTGTCCCAGTCTGCGAGACGGAGACGGGATGCTCCGGTCTTGGACATTGTGGACGGGTAGTAGTGAAGGATGCGGGAAGAGGTGTCGCCGACGATGGTCCTGGATTCACTGTCGCCGGCGAGGCTGCCGGAAGTCAAGCTGGAGATGTCGGTGCTGTCGCCGATGATAGAAAGGAAAATGTTGCCGTTGGTGCCGGGGTTGACAAGTAGAGTGTTGGTCGAGTCGACAACGCGGAAGGGAGCGAGCTCCACATCAGGATCGGAAGTCGTGTTGGATGCAGTAGAGTTCACGGTGCTGTTCGAGACGACAATTTGAGGGAAGTCAACAGAGTCAGTGGAGTTGGTTGTACTGTTGGTGACGGTAAGTTGGGGGAAGTCGGAAGAGCCAGTAGAGTTGCTGGTGCTGTTGGTCGTAGTGATCTGAGGGAAGTCTGGTTGGGGGGAGTTGCCGCTGTCTGGCAGCACAGGGAGGCCTGAACCGGAAGGCGTAGGGACCGTCATGCCCGCTGTGATTGAGCTGGACGCCGAAATGGTGCTGTTGCTGTAGGGAGCGGCGATAGTTTCATCGTCACGGCGGACTCGTCTGCGCCACTTGACGGTGGCGAAACGACCGTATTGGTTCTCACGAGCAACCATTGCGTAGAAGTTGCCGGTTTCGAGATCCTTGTACCAGATGACACCCGACTTGACAATGCCCGGCCACGTATCCCACGCGAAGTTGCCGTTGGTAAATGCCCATTCGCCGGTGTAACGAGCTGCCCAGTAGATGTTGGCCCAGACGTTGGGGTTGGTGATTGCGTACCTTCCGTACGCAACGGCGACAACCTGAAGGTTGTAGACACCCCAAGACTGGCCATAATTGGGAGCAATGACCGAGTTGGGAGCATTGGCGACGGGACCGGGGTTGATGGTATAGCTTCCCGCCCCATCGTTGCTGACAAAGGTCCTGGTCTCGGCGCCGTACATGTAGAGCAGGAAGATGCTCTTGGCGTTTCCACCCCATGGATCACCGGCCCATCTCCAGACGTTGTTTGTGTCGATCACCAGTGTGTTGCCCTGGACGATGTGGCTGGATGCCAACGCCGTGATGTCTCTGTCGGCGTAGAACATGCTCAGGATAGTGAACGGGCTATTCATGACGGCCGTCCAAACTTCGTACCCAACGGTCGAATCCGCAACGGTATAGGTGGCAAGGGACTTCGCATAGCAGTTGTTGCCAGTCTTGGTCGCGGGCATGTAGCTGACACCGGCACATCCAGAAGTTGTGCCGCAGAAGCTGATGCAGTCATCAAAGTTGTCTTGAGCGGATTGAACAATGTCGTAGCCGGGGATGACCGTGTGGCACTTGATGGTGTAAGTGTTGAGGCTCGCGTCCGTGAACGAGGTGCCATCTGCAGCCGGGCACTTGAGACTGTAGTCCTCAACAGTGGGTGTCGGAGCAGCCGCGCTGGTAGTCGTGGTCGACGCAGCGTCAGCGCCGTCGTCCTGGGCGATGCCGATACATCCGCTGGCAAGCGCCGGCGACGCCCATTGCTTGAGAGTAAATCCAGGACCATCACTGATATCCAGGCGGAGCTCGTTGGTGAGCGAAATATCCCAGTCGATGCCTTCACAATCATCTTCGCCAATCTGGTTCTTCTCGGTCCCACCATCAACTTCAAACGTGGCTTCGGCGGTGATTCCGGGGATGTCGGTCAAGTTGATACCCTTCTCAAAGATGCCATCCAGAATGTCGATGCCGAAGTTGACAATAACAGGAAGACCAAGGGTTGCAGTGGCAGTGACCTCTCCATGAGCCTCGAACTTCTTGGTGATCTCGGGGGTCCACCCAGACTGCGAGGACTGAGAGCTGTCGACAAAGTCCAAGGTTGCCTGGAAGTTGGGCCAGTTCAGACTAGCACCGGTGAGCAGCTGACCCTCGGCTTCGACCGTAATGGTGGCTTGAGCGGCGAGAATCAGCCGGGGGCCGAGGCTGACGATGCCGGGAATGGACCAGCCGGGCAAGCCCTTGACGAACAGATCTTTCCGAACGGTCTTCTCCCATTGAGTGAAGGCGTTGACGCCGAGGAAAACGCCGGCATACATGTTGCCGGAGATGCCAATGCTGCCCTTCTTCAGGCCCGAGAGAGGCGTGGCGCTGATGGAGCCAGTAGCAACGATCTTGCCCTTGACGCCACAGTCGACACACCAAAGCTCGATACTGGGCTCGGGATCAGGCTCACCGATGAGCTCCGTCTGGATCTTGTCGAGAGCGGCTTCGGATGCCTTCCATTTCTCGCCGCCCTCTTCAGGCTTGTAAGTGTAGAACTTGAAGCCATCGTCACCCCAAGGAGACTCTTCCAAGACCGAAGACGGGGGCCCAAGGTTGACTGGCAGAGTAAGGGAGTTGTTGTAGTTTCCAGTGGCGATGAACACGGCAAGTTTAGCAACCTGTGTTACTACTGCGATACTGACGGCCACAACGGCTTGGACAACAACCTTCACAACCTCGACTGCTTTCTGGACGACTGCCACGACGACTTGCGCAACTTTCTGGACCACCACAGCAACCACTTGGGCGACCACCTTCACAACGGCGGTCACAACCTTCTTGAGGAAGCTGAAGAATCCACGCTTGCGCAGAGCCTCCGCCGCGGTCTCATCGTCGTCGATTGCAACTCCGGCGGCTGCGAGAACAACCTGCTGGTCGGCTTCATTGGCGGAGTAGTAGCCGAGTGCGTCATCGAGAGTCTTGTCAAAGTCCGAGCCACAGGCCACAGCGGGGAGGTCATCCAAGAAAGGTGAGTCGGGGCTTCCGCAGCTGGCGCTGCCGTTATCCGGAGAGGTGCCATTATCGGTGTCGTTGCTGTACTGGATGTTGCCGAAGTCGATGTCCATGTTCGTGTAGATATCGGCAAGGGCAACGGGCTCACCAGGTGCGCTGAAGGTCATTGCCCCGACATCAAAGGTCACGGAGCTGGCCAGCCAGAAAGAGTTCTGCGCGCCGTTGCCGCAGCTCTGTTCGCCGGTAATGAGCAGGATTGGGGCTTGACTGGGCCATTCTTCGGCAGCGTGCAGGAATGGCGTCATATCACTGAAGCGACCAATGAGGACGTCACCACCGCAGGACACGTCTTTGATGTAAATGGAGTGATCGAGGACGATGGAAGGGTACTTGTAGTCAATGGTCAGGCGGACGGTGACAGCGCCAGAGTTGTCGTCGGCCATAGCATCGTCATCGCCATTGTACCACAGCTGAGCGGTTTCGTTGGGGGTGAGTACTGCGAGACCGCCCATGTTGATCCCTGGAGGTGCCACGGGCCCGAGAGTAGCCAGAGGTGGAGAGTCGAGGGTCATCACGCCGGCCATCATCGACTCAGTCGCACCGGGTTCCAAAGCTTGGTCGGTGACGGTCGGGAAGGCGTACAGGTCCTTGGCGGCCTTCTTGACGACAGCGCCCCAGACGTACGAGACCGGGACCGGCGTCAGGAGATCATTCTTAAGATAGCAAGACGGTGCCACATAAGAGAGCGCCACGCATCCGTCATGGTTGTCGCAGGCCTCAAGGCAGGCCTCGAATGTAGGCGTATCAACCTCCTTCATGTCGCCACCGGCGTAGTCAATTTGACAGAGGATCTCGTAGGTGCCGCCAGTCTCCATCCCAACAATAGTACCGTTGCTTCCAGGACAGGTGATGGCGGTTGCCGTGGGGGTGGCAGAAGTGGTCGTGGCAGCGGACGTGATGGTGGAGCTCGACGAATCCGTGTCTGATGGAACCAGCTTCGCGGTCCATACGTATGCAAGAGAGACCGGGGTGTTGAGGACGTTCTTCTTGTAGCAAGCGCCGTACACGTAGCTCACGTCGACGCAGCCATCGGTCGAAGCGCAGTCTTCAATACAAGCTTCGAAGGAGTTGACGCTGGACGAACCCATGTCGCCACCACTGTTTGAAGAGACGGTCAGCTAGATTCAGTCCATGTAAGATGATGGGGTAATCGTACGCATAGTCAAGACCGCACTGGATCAAGAAAGTACCCTTGGCAGAGATGTACTTGGTTCCATCGCTAGCGCCGTTTTCGCAGGAAAGAGGCGTGGAGACACTTGGGGTGGTGCCGTCAGACTTCTTCTTCGCAGTCCAGACAGCCGTATTGGTGGTGGCCGTGGTGAGAGCGTTCTTCTTGTAGCAGGCATTCGGCCAAACAAAAGAGACGTCAATGCATCCGTTGGTGGCATCACAGTCCTTGATGCAATCCTCGAAAGAATCCACCCAGGATGTTCCCATGTCACCACCGCTGTTCAATGTCAGCTAGAGTTCCCTTTGCGAGCTGGCTCGAACGTACGCATAGTCCGTCGCGCACTTGATGTCCCATTGGGCATTCGTGGCTTGGTAGACCTGGCCATCACTGACGTTGTCCCAGCAGGAGAGACCGGAGGTATCACGCTTGGAAGGCGCGGCCGTTTCGGTGGGTAGGGAGGCGGGAATCGCAAGCGAGCGTGCGGCCAGGAGGCCCAGAATGAGGGTAGGGTTCAAAAGAAAGGAAGCCATGTCGGCAATGGCCTGAGTGATGTGGGCCAACAGGCACCACAGAGGTTCCGAGCAACTGGAAGAAGTGGGTGGAGGCCTGACTGCCAGAAGAGTGGCCGCACGAACATCCTTATATGGCTCAGCGGAATGCGTGAGGCTGTCGACAACAATCACCACAGCATGCACCCTAAAGTGGTGCCGAAGCGGGAGTCGCCGAAGCTATCTCCAATACAATGCTGGAGGCTGAGAGCGTGAAAACCGCTCTGCTCGCCAGTCTCTCAGCCCCGCGCGGACGCCAATGGAAAACTGGCCGTTGCAGCGCAGAAGCATTGCTGAAAGCACGGTCGCGGCGCTTTCCAGCCATAAAGGCGGCAGATTCCGATGGAGGAGCCTGGGCACATGTGTGAAGAAACTTTTGGCGGGAATTTGCGGCTGAGTGGCGGTGTTGTGGCGGGCTACTGGATTAAGCACGAGGAGCGTGGGCTGAGAAAATGGGCCGGTGGCGTATCGGCGAGGCTCCGCAGGTGCTGTCCGCAATTGCTGTCCGCAACTGCTGTCCGTGGTGAGATCCTGCCATGGACCGTCCCTGAGGGCAGAAGTAGATATCATCCCTACTCTGTGTTGATAGGGGATTGCTCCGAACGCGATGTGTTTACGGGGAACGGCAGAGGCAGCGGACCTGGGGTTGGGGGTGGAGCGGAGAGTGTCTGGGGCCGCGCTACCGGCAGTACTCACTTACCTAGCGTACTCACCGAGTGCCGGAGCTGTTGCGGAAATTGCAAAAGCCAGATTGAGCTACTCGACTCAAGAACAGCCCGCCACAACTCTAGACTTCTACAGAGCGGAGTCGACGATGGGCTAGGTGTGTGCAATCGCTTAGGAGATGGGTTCCGGCCCTCGGTGGGAGCGGCGAGGCCGATGGAGATCGGCGGACTGTGCTAAAGCGGCTTGGTGGAGGCACGACTCGTCGCAAAAATGGTAAGATGGCTTCTGAATTGGCATAGCACTGCCGAGATTTGCCTGTTCCTGTCAGCTGCTCGCGTGCACGTGGCAAAGTTGGTGGGCGAGGCTGAGATCGCCGGCCGAGAGCGGCGGGATCCTCCCTCACTGTTCGCTTACCAAGCCAATCTTCTTTTGAATCTGTGTGCAAGCTTTGGTGGCAAAGATCTTCTAACAAGTCATTCGCAGTTGAAGCATTCAACAGGATGGCCGAGTTGAATATTCGCGGTTATTTATACATCCAGATGAATCCTTCAACTGCAGAGCTTGTACACAAATTAGCCATCAACAAGTAGATATCATTTTGAGACAAAGAAAGCGTTTCGCTTACTCTATTCCAGCCTTCCGAAATACTATCTGCAGTTGAAGCATTCATCCTGGTATGTGAACAACCGCGAATACTCAACTTAGCCATCCAGATGAATGCTTCACCTACGGATGGCAACTTGTCCATGGTGTTTGTTACTGCGGTCAGAGCAGACCTTCGAGCCTGGAGTTTCTTGCGGCTGAGCGTGGTGAGAAATCAAGGCAGTTGATAGCCAATGGGAAATAAAGGACGGTATTGATACGACGTCGCAAAAGTTGGCAGGTCTTGTAGAAGTCGATGCTGAGCATTTCCAAGATTCCAAGATGCGGGAGAGATGGAAAAGAAGAAAAGGCAAGCTAAATCAAGAAAGACATTTTCCCTAGCTCGAACCCCGAGATAACTTGACGCCTCCGATTTTTTCTATACCTTCAACACCCTGCTCGCTTCGTTACCATCCAACAAAAATCTCTTGACCCTACCCACAGCTCCCCAACCTGACTCAATCCGGCGGCTTCGTATCCCGCCAACTTGCCCTAATTCCCCTACAGACATCTTGATAATCTCGCCACCTCGCTGGATCCGTCTCGACGCCCTCGGTCGTCCAAAACATAGTCCACTGGCTCCCATCCCACGCATCCAACTTCAGGGTCCCCGTGCTCCGCTCGAAATACCACTTGTTGACCGGATTATCGCGCCTGCTCCTCCATACCACGCCGTCGGGAAAACACGTCCGCACCATGGCCTTGAACACGACGTCGGCCACGCCGCCGGAGCCCTGGGCGCGCTTCAGCACGGCAAACTTGTCGAGGTAGGGCACCGGGGGCCGGGGCTCGCGCTGGCCGTCCGGGCCGACGGCGTCGGGCGGGTACTCCCAGGTTAGGATGGCGCCGCCCTCGTACTCGCCGGCGATGATGACGCCGGCGAGGCGGTTCTTGATGCGGGCCAGGTAGTGCTGGACGTCGAGCTGGCGGCCGAACGAGTCCTCGATGAGGTTGAGCAGGCGGGGGAAGTCGATGCGTGGGTCGGTCAGGTCGAAGGTGGGGGCGCCTGGCGGAGGTGGGCGCCAGGGCTCCTGGGCGGGGTTGGGGATCATGGTCACGGGCATGCCGCGCTTGACGAAGGTGGCGGGCATAATGGAGGGGATTTGGGCGAGAGGTGAGTCGGGGTGTGAGGAGGAGACCATGGGTTTGTCGGTGAGGAGGTTGTGGATCAGCGGGTTCTTCTGTCGTCGGGTGCGCACGCCGGGGGTAGACGGTGCGGATAATGTGGCGGAAGCGGCGGCTTCGGCTGGGGTGAGGATCAGGGCAGAAGATGCGGGCGGTAGGAGCGCCAGGGCTCGTTGGACGAGGTCCAAGTTCTTGAGATGGCGACTGGGTTTGTCCGGAGAACCCAGGATTCGGAGATTGACTGGCGGCAGAGATTCCATTTCACGCTCGGTAAACCTGGAAAATGGATTGGGCAGACCGAAGATAGAGCCTTTGCTCTTTTGGGTCTGCGAGCGGGAGATGGCAGCCCGCGCTTCCTGGAGGTCCTTTCTGATGTCTTCATACTCCTGCTCAAGGTTGATGAAGACGTGGGCGCGATCGTCGCGGTCTGGAAAAGGAATGCCTCCAAGCGGATCAAGAACGATGATCCTTTCTAGTGTGATATCGTCTGGGTGGAGGTTGGCATTGTCTTTGTCGCTGGCGGCACTTCTGATGCCAGAGAACTCGCGAGTCAGGGCCAGCATGACATCATCCGGCAGGACCCTGGTGACCTTGAAGTCACCCTTTGTGTAGGCAATGGGCGGAATGACTGGGATCTTCCCTCCCTGCAGCAGAGGCAGCAGCAAAGACGGGTATTCAACGTTGACGCCTCCGCGGACGCTGACAGTGCTGGGGAGTCCTTGCTCAAATGGCGCGGTGCCAAGCGCGTCGTTGATGCGGACTGCGCCGTGCGGGGTGTGGCGGATGAGGGACTGGACGATGCGGTCTGCCTGGGCATTGGCATTGTCGCGCCACTCCTTTGTGATCTGCTCCGGCGCGTCTGGAGCGGCCTCTTCGTCACAGTCGACCACAACGGCTATGCTCAGACCAAGGCGGACGAGCTGGCCAAGGGTCAAGCTGACGCCGTAGAGGGTGGCGGCATCCCACAGCTCCACGGCGCGGACCTTGACAAGAGCAACGTGCAAGGGCTGCACGACCTCCTCCAAGAGCATGTCCTCGGGCAGCTCCTGGTGGGTGAAGACGGGACTCTCCAGCATGGCCTTGGACGGCTTGTACAGGCCGCCCAGGTTGACGCCGGTCTGCTTCAGCCGCCAGTCGTTGTGCTTCTCGGCGGCGGCGGCGGATGCACGCTCGACGTCCTTGTATCGCGAGGCGATGCGCCGGGCGGCCTTCCTGCGGGTTTGCGGCTCATAGCGGGCCAGATAGGCGCGAGCGTCGCGCTTGGTGGCGGTGGTGCTGAGCACGGAGAGGATAAATTCGCGCTCGTGGTCGACGGCGTCGGGGAGGGCCGGGCGCGAGGCGGCGGGGATGTTGTCGTCGCGGGGATCGGGGCGCACGCTGCTGCCAAAGGGCGCGCCCTGGTGGCAGACGCGCAGCAGCGGGACGGGGCGGTCAATGGCTGCGGCGGGCTGCGTCGACGGTTAGCTCGGGCGCGCAGCGATGTCGGAGTGAAGCGCAGGACGCACGCGGCGACGCAGGCTGGCGGCGCGCCCTCGCGACAGGGCGCAGCGGTAGGCGTTCATGTCTCATAGCACGAAGAAGGCGCTGCCACGGGAGAAGAGCGAGAGGAGGGGCCGGGGCATCGCGGCTGGCAGTGGTGAGGGGGTGAGTCAAAAAGAGGAGCTGGCGGTGCAGGGCGCAAAGCAAAAATGACGCGCGCTATCGATAGGCACGCGCTGCGTGTCAGGGTGTCTGTCGCCAGTCGCTGCCCCGCCCTGTCTATCGCTGCCCCGCCGTGTCTGTCGCTGCCCCGCCGTCTCAGCTGTCGTCATCCGCGGACAGTCCAGTCCAGTGCGCTACGTAGTATATAGCGCGGCCGCGCCCGCAGCGCCCGCAGGCCCCAATCCGTCCGTCCTCGAGGCAGTAGCAGCCTCCGCACCGCGCAACATGGCTCCGCAGCTGGCATGGATTGGCCTCGGCAACATGGGCAGAGTATGCAGCGCGCGCGGCACAGCGTCGTGACTTTGCTTTTGCGGGCTGACCGGACGCGCGCAGGGCATGTGCAGGAACCTGGCGGAGAAGGGCCAGCTCGACAAGCCGCTCCTCCTCTTCAACCGCTCGCAGAAGCGCGCCGACGACCTCCGCGCCTCGCTCCCCGCGGGCGCCTCTGCCGTCGTCTCCTCCGTCGAGGACGCCGTCAAGAGCGCCGACATCATCTTCACCTGCGTCGCCGATGACAAGGCCATCACCGAGACCTTCGACGCCGCCCTGGGCTGCGACGTCGCGGGCAAGCTGTTCGTCGACTGCTCCACCGTGCATCCCGAGACGACCGATGCTCTGGCGGGGAAGATTGCTGCCAAGGGCGCCGGCTTCGTTGCTGGTCCGGGTGCGTGACCGTCCAGGCGCCCTCACACAAGACGCAGACTGACGCATCTCAGTGTTCGGGGCTCCCGCCATGGCCGACGCCGGGCAGCTGATCTTCGTGCTGGCTGGCGACGCGGCGTGGGTTGCGAAGGTCAAGCCGTACACGACCGGCGTCATGGGCCGCGCCGTCGTCGACTTCAGCGGCCAGGCGCACGGCAAGGCCACGCTGCTGAAGGTCATCGGCAACACCTTCGTCTTCAACATGATCGAGTCGCTGGCCGAGGGCCACGCGCTGGCCGAGAAGACGGGGCTCGGCGGCGACAACCTGCATCAGTTTATCGAGGCCATGTTCCCCGGCCCGTACGTTGCCTACTCCAACCGCATGCGGTCGGGCGACTACTACAAGCGCGACGAGGTGAGCGTCCTGCTGCGACCGTCCCGCATCTGTCAGCTGCTGACCCGCGCGTCTCTGCAGCCTCTCTTCCAGGTTGACCTGGCCAGGAAGGACGCGCGACACGCGCTAAGCCTGGCCGCGTCGTCCGGGGCCAAGCTGCCGGCGGTCGAGGTGATTGACTCGCACCTGGAGGGCGTGCAGAAGCACCAGGGAGCCAAGGGAGACGTTGCCGGCATCTACGGCGCCGTGAGGCAGGAGAGCGGGCTGCCGTTTGAGACCTGATGTACGTGTATCGCGCTAGACGCTGCAGAAGAACGACGTGTGAAATGAAGCCGTGCGTGGCGATGCGGGCGACCAGGTCCAACGAGATGGCACGGCGCGCGCACGTTTGGCAGGCGGCGCGGTGCGGCTCTCACTAGGCGCGATGCATGACTGCACGATCGCCCTCTCCCGCCTTGGCGCGTCGCTCGTCTGCCACCCGCATCGCCCTCCCCCGCCGCCCTGAGCCCATCCGTCCATCCCGCTCTCGCATCGCCCTCCGTCTGCCAGCAGCCTGTCGAGGAGCAGTTGAGAGCCCGTCCGCCGCACCGCCGCCCCGTCCGACCGCGCCTTTCCGCTCGCCATGGCCGTCGATCCAACCTCCAGCGGCTCCCACACGCCGCAGCCCGCCGTGCCCGAGGCGCCCATCGACATCGAGGCCTGGCAGGAGGAGGCCGCCCAGGCTCTGGGCGCCATCCACATCACCCCGCCGCCGCGCCCTGCCCCTCGCGGCCCCTCGGTCGCCCTGAACATCCCGCTCGACGACCACATCATCCCCCGCGCCCACAGCGGCGACAACGGCGACACCACCGCCGCGCAGGCCGTGCGCTCGGGCTACACGCGCCGCCGCGAGCCCCTCCGCCGCGACAGCCTGAAGCACCGCGACGCCCTCCTCAAGGGCAAGGAGGGCAGCCGCCAGAGACGCCGCTGGGAGAATGGTGCGTGATGCCAGACCGTATTCACGCATCCAAAGTGCGCGCAGTTGATGCTTGCCCGAGCAGACCGGCTTCTGAACAACCCTCACGCCCAGCCCCCGCTCCCCAGCGACTGGGAGGTCCGCCCCACCTACCCGGTCCACTACGTTCCGTACGCCGTCGCCTCGTACTGGGACAAGGACATGGCCGCCCGGAGCGCCGCCCGGAACACCAAGGCCTCCAAGCCGCCCGTGAGCAAGGAGGATGAGGCTGCCGCAGAAGCCCTGAAGCACCTGCGCGAGAGGCTGAAGAAGAAGCGGGCGGCCAGGAACATGCTGGAGGATATCGAGAAGGAGGTGCGCAAGTTCGTCGAGAAGTGGGAGGACAAGGTAAGCCGGGACGAGCAGGAAGGCCTGGTCGATCCCGACTCCGAAGACGAGCAGATCGTCTTCGTCGGGCGCAACGGGCAGATGAGCGACATGCGCGCCGCCGAGGAGGAGCTGCGCAAGGACATGATGATCTTTGACAGCTTCGTCGGCGACCGCAGCGCCGCCTTCGGGTGAGTGCCGCGCTGCTGTGTTCTCGGTCGTGCGCTAATGCGTCGCAGGCGCTGGCTCGTCCATTCGATCGCCGCTTACTACGGGCTCGAGACCTGGTCAATCACCACAGGCACCCCCGCCAAGCGAGAAGCATACATCGGCATCAAGGAGAACAGGCTAAAGACGGGCCACAGCACTGCCGCACGCAGGCCCTTGCCGCAGCCCCTGTGGAGCATCGTTTGAAGGTGGTTGTTGATCTGGCTGACTGCGCTGCATCCGTTCTTTGATCTGTTTTAGTAGAACCGCTGGGAAGCCAATGGGCATGCTCGACACGGCTCGGCACCTGTAGACACGCGGTACATTTGGATAATACGAAGTAACATGCTCGTCTTACCTGGCAGCCTCCAGCAGGCACTGCGTCACAGCCACGTGGGTCAATGACCTGCAGACAACACCAGCCCTATCGCAGTCAGCCCTTCCTCTTTTGTCTCACTGAAACTTTAATCCAACACCCCTTCGCAGCCTCCGCTCAGAGTCACTGCGGCATCTCAACCAGTCCCCCGTCGGGAAGTCCCAAGACTCATTCTCGGACGATCCGCTTGACACCATGTGCCAGCCTTGCAGCGTCGCGTCTATCGCCGTGCGTGACCGATGGGTAAGTCGTCTGCGCAGGTTTTCTCGGCGTCCCATAGCCGGCGGTACTTCACCTTTGCGGTGGAAATAGCCTGTTGACCGGTGCAGCCCAACCACCTCGAAGAGAGCGTAGCCGAGCTGCGTGGCATCGTCGAAACCGCGCATGCCGACGCGGAAGCCTACGCGTACACGCGGCAGGGCAGCAGCAACTCCGAGACCTCCGCCGAGAACAGCTCCCCAACCGGCAACGCCTCCGACGCACCGGCAGCGGAGCGGAATGGCCTGATCGTGACCGCCCGCTCGGTGCACATCCTCCCTGCTCTTCTCGAGTCAGAGCGCGAGGAGCGGTGGAAGTCCAAAACCGAGCAGCGGAGACAGTGGGACGGGGCCGCCCAAGCGCACAGGCTAACGCTGTTGCAAGTCACCAACAATAAGACGCAGAGCATGATCCAAGACATGCGCGGCAGGCTCGGCTTGCTCGCCTACCGGACGCCGAGAGCGCGCGACTTGGCTGGCCTGGATCCTTGAAGTGTTGACTTGAGGAATGTAGATACGCGTATGCCTTTTTTTTTCAGGCTTTCCATCCGGACTTGAAGCATTCATCTGGACCGCTGTACTGACAATCGCTTGGCCCGTTCCCATCCGGATGAGTGCTTCATGTACGTATAAGCGTGGCGGGAATGCTGCGGTGACGAGAAGCGGAAATCTGGTAGTGGGCGCGGCAAGCGGCTGGGGCGCGCAGCTCCCGCAGGCTTAAAATGACCATGTGGGCTCCGTGCGCCACAAACCCCCGTGGGGCCCCGTTCTTGGGCGCCATGGCGCTTTCTGAGCCTCTGCTCCGGTGGATTGACGAGTGGATGGCGCGCGCGGGTAAATTGCAAGGAATACCCGACCTACCGAGAAGTCAACATGTACCCCTCTCGCTTCCCCTGTCCAATACAACTCTATGTCCGCTTCAGGAAATCTGCTGCGAGTGCACCTTGCCTTAGCCGCATACGCCCGACTCTTGTCCTCGAGCCGCTCTCTCCACTGTACAGAACCTAAGCCTTGATTCCTCTTTCTACTCAGCGCTACACTACGCGCATCCCGCAGCAAGCTCTCCACCGGCCCCACAATCGGGCCCTCGTGATGATCCCGTGTCTTGCTCGCTCCACCCAATCATGCCTTGCTTTCTCTGCCGTGTACTCCGCCGGATGCCGCTCAATGGAGCTCTCACCGGCGGTATGGCACAGACATAAATAGACCCGCGTGTTCGAGCACACGTCCGCCCCTCAGCACCCACTCGTTGTCAAGGCGCTCCATCGGGACCTGCAGTCGTTTTCGAACCCTCAAAAATCGCCATGTATGGGTTTTGCTCTGCTGCCCGCTTGGCGGCGTTGGCGCCTCTTGTCGGATATGTTGCGGGAATCAATCTGACCGTCTCGACGAGCGGCGGCAATGCTACTTCGCCGATTATGTATGGCTTTATGTTTGAAGTGAGCTGTTCTATAATGTTTTTTATTCTTCATTATCCTTTCGCTGGGAATTAGTGGTTTTGCTCGTAGATTTTGTTCAACCTCAACTGGAAATTTCTCGCCACGATCGGTTTTATTTTTTTTTTTTTTAAAATATCAGTCCACTTACCAATTGCTCAGGACATCAATCACTCTGGCGATGGCGGTATCCACGGCCAACTTCTCCGAAACAACGGCTTCCAAGGCGACGACCAGACTACCACCGCTTATGGCACTGTTGGAGATGTCGAATTGACCGTCGATTCGAACAACCCGCTCTCCTCGGCAATTCCCTACTCGTTGGCTGTAGCCGTACCAGATGGCACGACTGGCGATGTAGGCTTCAGCAACGAAGGCTACTGGGGAATCACCGTCAACGCCGACCAGTACTCGACTTCTTTCTGGATCAAAGGGACCTACGCCGGCAACGTCACCATCAAGCTCGTCGGCAACTACAGCGGCACCGAGTACGCGAGCACCAGCCTGACCGTCTCCAGCAACTCCAGCGCCTTCACCTACTACGAGACGAGCTTCGAGAGCGAGCAAGCACCTGACGGAAATAACCTCTGGACCCTGACGTTCGACGGGGAAAGCAGCGCGGGCTCGACCTTTTATTTCGACCTGATCACGCTGTACCCCACCACTTTCAAGAGCAGGGAGAACGGCTTGAAGCCCGCGGTTGCCAATGTCTTGAACGACATGGGCGCGACCTTCTTGCGCTTCCCTGGCGGCAACAATCTGTAAGTGGCTTGAAGTACCGGACATGTTGCGGAGAGCCGGGCGCTAAGGATTTCTTAGTGAAGGCAGCAGCGAAGATAACCGCTGGAAGTGGAATGAAACATTGGGCCCACTGCAAGACCGCCCGGGCCGTCAAGGTGAGCAGCCAATGTCTCTCCTTTACTTGCGGCTTGCCTTTTCTCAATTGGCACAGCTTTTGAAACAGTGACGTGCTAATGACCGGTCAGGGGATTGGGGCTATGCCAACACGGATGCGCTTGGTAAGTAATCTCCTGAGCATCAAAGAGCCTTTGCTAATGCTATAACCAGGCCTTATCGAATACTTTGAGTGGTGCGAGGACATGGGCCTCTCTCCCGTCTTGGGTGTCTGGGCAGGCTTCGCGCTCAACTCAGGCGGAAACACCCCCATCACCGGTGATGCCCTCACTCCCTACGTCGACGATGTGATGAACGAGCTGGAGGTGAGTCCATCCAGCCCTTCCATCTCATACACGCTAACCAAATCCCAAGTTCATCCTCGGCGACACCTCCACCACCTACGGCGCCCTGCGCGCCTCCCTCGGCCACTCCTCCCCATTCCCCCTCGCGCACGTCGAAATCGGCAACGAAGACTACCTCGGCGGCGGCTGCGCCTCCTATCCCTCGCGCTTCACCGCCTTCTACAACGCCATCCACGCCGCCTACCCAACCCTCACCATCATAGCCACAACCGTCGAGACCGACTGCCTCCCCTCCCCCTTCCCAACCGGCGCCATGCAAGACTACCACACCTACTCCTCCGCCCCCGACCTCGTCGCCGCCTTCAACCAATGGGATAACTGGCCCCGCAGCATCCCCATCTTCGTCGGCGAGTTCTCCTGCTACTCTAACGCCGCCGGCACCAGAAACACGGTGCCCTACATGGGCGGCGCCGTCGCCGAGGCCGTCTACATGCTCGGCCTCGAGCGCAACGCCGACGCCATCCGAATGGCCGCCTACGCCCCGCTCCTCCAGCTGTGGAACTCCACCCAGTGGACCCCCGACCTCGTCGGCTTCAACCAGAACCCGGGCGGCGTCGTAAGAAGCACGAGTTACTTCGTCCAGCAGATGTTTGCTAAGAATTGGGGCGATACCACGCGTGCCGTCGTGGCCGACGCGGCGTTTGGACCGGTCTATTGGTCTGCGACTGCGTCGAATAGCTCTGGCGCGACGTTTGTGAAGTTGGCGAATTATGGGGATGCCGTGCAGAGTGTGAGCGTGAATGTGGCGGGTGCGGCGAGTGGGACGCTGACGACGTTGGCGGCGGCGGAGACGTCGGTGAATAGCGATGAGGCGGGGGAGGTCGTCCAGCCGGTCACGAGTACCCCGGATGTGAGTGATGGGAGCTTTGCGATTGAGCTGCCGGCTTGGAGCGTGGCTGTTTTGGCGGTGAAATAGTCGGGTTTGCTTGCTGTGGGTTAGGTGGCTCGTTGGGCGAGGTGATGGTGTGGCGTGTGAAGAGCAAGTTCGTAATTGCAGTGGGACGGATTTAGAGTCACACCTACGCAATAAATAGCTTTGACGACCTTGCCACAAAATAGCATGTCTCTTAATCCCACTCCTTACATAGAGAGGCCATTATACGCGGCCACAACAGTTTTGCTACAAGTATGCGGAAGCCTGGATTCATGTCTGCAAGAGTAGGCTTTGGGTACCTGGTACGTGTGGGCGGTGGAGAAGAGAGCCGGGAGGCCTCTGGCGAGAAGCGTGAAGAAATCGGGACCCAAGAACAAGGGAAACAATGGTTCTCATGACTTCTGGTTGGTTGGGCGCTTTATTCTGACTGATCTCCTTAAAAGATGACTTTACGCTCGAAACCAGAAGCCTCAAATCTCCGTTGGGCTGCTACGACAATTCTCCTGCCAGGTACCGAGCATATTGGAAGAGGCAAATGCTAATGAGTCACAGAAACTCAAGATTGGCCAATGCGAGAGTAGATGTATGCAAATTGCCAGCGTTCCGGCCAAAAAAAAATATGCAAGGAGTGTCGCATTCTCTCTTCGAGAAGGCAAATCGCCATCTCACTAGTGGCCCTGCGTCACGACGAGTCCCATCCCTTGACGCGACGAGAACTTTCAACATATCAATCTTTGAGCTCGAGATATACTACTAGCCAGTCGGGCGCTTGTTTGGCAGGGAGCACGCTCTCTCAATCAAATTTCAACGGCTTCACATTTTATACTTGGCCAGTTTTCATGCTTGGCTGCGATGAACTGAGCATTCCGAGAGGGCGGCAATTTATATCTCGCAACGTAAATAGAAGTGAGGTGGACTCGGACGGTAAAGCTTGAAGGTCTAGTACGAACGGTCGGCGCACGCTCAACCAACAGATTTTGCTTGGAATCCGTCCTTTTCCCTTCTCAACAGCCCCAACCATCGGGAGGATGTTCCTTTGTGATATGACGAGCAGCAAACACCATTGGAAGTTGCAATGCCTTCACGTCAGGTGGCAAGAAGTATAAGACGAATCGGTGGCTTTGGCACGATGCGCCATTTTGAGATTTGAGAGAGATTTTGAGTTGCACCAAGTTTCAACGCACCGGCTTCTTTGACTATCTAATGGATTGAGATGGAAAGGCCGAGGATCGTGCCCAAGACCAAAATGGACCGCCACCAAGTCCACAACTAGAAATGGACGGGTGCATCTCCCCGCAAAATATCCATGGAGGAGATTGGGATACCTGGAAATACAGGTAGGATTGGAGAAGCAGCCAATTCTGAGGCGTGGTTGGGCACGTGTAGCAGGGTTCCCTTGTTCTACCCCGGCGTGCAGTCCATTGCCTACGCGTCTCAATTGAGCAGCATGTTTGATTGTCTGCCCCAATCAATGCCGGACTGGATGTCTGGGCACTAGCCGGAAAAAACAAGCCTCGCCAAGCGCGTCGCGTCTCACCTCCGCCGCGCGACGACATCATCAACCCCCAAAACTCTGCGGACCTCCGTCCACCGCTCGCCATCACCAGCTGCGCCGCCGCCCGCACGGCAGCTGGCCTCCAAGTGTACTCCGTGACTCCCTGTTGAAGCCATGGCCGAGGCATGTGCGGGACGCGTTCCTCGACCCGGTCAGGAAACACGGCGAGCACATCACCGACAACAATCGGCCCACGAGCCCAGGATGGCGTGGCGATTTTCGGGAGCGAGACGCCCTCCTCCACGCTCTCAAGACGCCTCCGCCCTTGCCTTGCGGCGGCCGAGGCTTGCGATCATGCACGGCCAGAATGTGCCTGTTTTGCTCCCTCATTCCAGCTTTGATTTCGCCCATTCTCAGCTTCTACATATTATTTGGGCCGTGTTCTCGCGCAGTCCCAGACAGCCCATCGTCTCCGTACTGTCGCTTTGTCTCGTCAGTCGTTCTGCAGCCGTTACGCTCATTTTTCGTTGACGTGAGCCCCCCGTGACGAATTTTCGAATTTTCCTCTTTGACGACTACCAGGTAAGTGCTTGACGCGTGTGGATAGATTGACATGTTTTTCCGCAGCTTCGGCCTGGTGGCCGGTCTGTTGCTGCCGCCAGCTGCCGGCGGCCTCCTGCCACGCCAACAGTACGTCCACGTCCACAATCCCGACTGCGTGGTCGAGATCGATGTTGGCAGGACGGTCTATGAGCAGCCTGTCGATATTCAGACTTTCGTAGAGGCCAACACGGTCTTGACAATTGCGCCCGGCACCGTCCTTCCCGTCAATGATGCCCCGACCTTTATTGACACGGTCGTTACCGTGCTTGTCACCGTCACCGGCTACTCGTCGCACACGTATACCATCAGAAGAACCGGTTCCGGTGTGACCTCGACCGTTATACGCTCGCTTCCGCTTGGAGGGCCTTCATCCACTGTATATTATTCGGCTTCTAGGAGCATATTTACCCCGCCTTTTGTGACCCCGGTCAGTTTCCCTTCGACACCCCAAATCTGCTGTGCCATTATTTACTTTCGAGCAGCCCGAGCCAACCGATACTGACACCGGCCTGATCGAGCCAACCGACACGATTAGCGAGCCAACCAGTGCTCCCCTGGTTTCCACGCCGCGCTCCAGTTCTGCATCTTTGCGTAGGTCCCGCAGTAAGACTGCTGCGCATCTCTCCTTTTTCTCCGTCGAGACGCTGCCGTATCTGAGCGGCTCGGGTCGGTCTTCGCTCATTGTGACCTCGTCTACTTTGACGGTGCCTGTTGTCTTGACGCCAGCGCCAGCCAGTGTCACCACCTTCACTGGCCCCACAGCGTTGGACACTTACACCGCCGCATACGATGGCACGACCACTACGACACTGACAGTTCTGCCCTATGGTAGCGCCGTCTCCGCTACAATCATCGTCGAAACCCCAAGGAGCACGCCGAACTTTCCAGGAGTGTTGACCGAGCCGTACTATGGCTCTATCACGAAAACCGTGGTGGCCACCGTGGGAAGCAGGACTCGCACACTGGTCTTGGTCCCCGCCACCAGACTCCCGGTCATCAGCGCCTTGGTGACAGTCTCAATCACTGCTGGCTATGATGGCCTGACGACGGTCACCGACACGTTGGCGGTGGCGTTCGGTGGTGTGGCGACGGTCGTGATCGAAACTCCCACAATCACCGCTCAGCCAACGTCTACGAACCTTGGACCCAGCTTTGGCTCGAGCGGCCCGCCGTTTGGCGTTCCTCTGACCTTGCCGTACATCACGGGCTCTACTACCACCACAATTACCCCGACAATCAATGGCTTTCCGTTCCCCATTGTCTTGACACCCGCCTCTACGGACTTTACGGGCCCCTTGGCCGCGACCACTTTTACTGTAGGATACCCTGGATTTGATACGACTTCGGTGACAATTCTACCCACGGGTCCGTTCACGGAGGGCACCGTTGTTGTCGAGACACCTACAGCGGTATTCCCATCAAGCACCGCCGGGGCGTCTACTTCTCCCTCCTCGGTAGGGCCTTCGGGCTTGCCGATCCCGAGGTTCACTGTGCCGTATGTGGGCGCATCCACAACAGCAACCCTCGTCGCCACGAGTGATGGCAATACATTCACTTTTGTCATCACGCCTACCGCCACGTTTTTCACTGGCCCCGTCGATCCGCGTAACACAATCACTGCTGGATATACTGGTTCCGTCATTCAGACGGTGACAGTTGTCCCCATTGGCACAGGGACCGAAGGTACGATCTTAGTTGAGACTCCATTGGGCTTCACAGGTCCCTCCGGATCTCCCAGCTTTGGATCCTCCGTTGGCCCAACTACCGCCTCTCCAACAACAGCGCCGCAATACTACGTTGGAGACTCGACGACTGTCAGCCTTTTGGCTACCTTCGACGGCTCTTCGACAAGTCTGCTTCTGAGTCCGACTGAGACACCGTTTACCGGAGACATCGATCCTCAGACCACATTCGTGGCTGGTTACCCAGGCTCGACCACCAGGTTTATCACTATTCTCCCAAGCGGCTCTCATACACTGGGTACTGTGGTCATCGAGACTCCCACTTCGACCGCTTCGCCCAGCTTTTCTTTCCCGACCCCTTCGTCCAGCCTTTCTTTCCAGACCGCTTCGCCCAGCATTTCTTTCCCTCAAAGTACTCCGGGGGTCCCTCAGCAAACCACAGGCTTCTATACTGGGGGAACGGCCGTGGTCAGTCTTTTTGCCACGGTCGGCGGACAGCCAAGTGGAGCTGCTCCGACGTTGGTGGTCTTATACCCAACCGATGAGGATTTCACAGAAGCCGTTGATTCGGCAACAACGTACTTTGCTGGATATCCTGGTCTGACTACCCAAACGCTGACGTTCATCCCATCGGACAGAAATGGACTGGGAACCCTGGTCGTCGAAACGCCAACAGGAAATCTTGCATCTGCGACACCCTCGCCGACCATCACTAATCCTGCTGAGCTCCCGGTGATTACCGAGGGCTATATTGGGGGAACGACCACCCGGAGGCTCACAGTCACCGTCGGTGGCATACCAAGAATCCTCTCTATCATCCCGCTTCCGTTCCCGACGTCCTTTGCCGTTGATCCTGACGTGACTCTTTTTGGCGGGTACGACGGATTGACGCCTCAGACAGTCACTCTCGCGCCCATCACCCCCGGCGGTCTTGGTACAATTCTCATCGAGACTCCGACCGGTGCGCTTGTCGGGTCGACAACTCCGTCTGCACCATCGCAGCCTTCGGGTGGAGTTCCTCCGCCTCTCACGTTGCCTTATGTGGGCGGGACGGAAACTCAAACGGTCACGCCTTCGACTGGTGGCGTTCTCGTGTTGACACCGGTTGCAACGCCGTTCATGGGCCCCGTGGATGCCTTGACGACATTGACTGTTGGGTATCCGGGATCGACGCCACGAATGGTTACGATTCTTCCGTATGGGTCGCAGACGGTTGGCACTGTTGTTATCGAGACTCCCGCTGGCACTTTGCCATCTCTCACTGGCACTTTGCCATCTCCCACTGGCACTTTGCAATCTCCCACTGGCACTTTGCCATCGGGCCCGCCTGGAATCACTCTTGGAGCCGCGATTCCGTACGTAGGCGGCTCAGTCATTCAGACGATTACCCCTTTCATTGGGGGCATAGCGGTGGGGCTCACCCTAAGTCCGGTAGCCACAACATTCACAGGGCCCGTAGACCCCGTTGTTACATTGACCGTGGGGTACTCGGGATCGGTGGCTCAGACGATCACAATACTGCCATACGGTTCTAAGAGCCTTGGTACTGTTGTCGTGGAAACTCCCACCGGCCTTTTCTCATCGGGTCTGCCTGCAACCACGTTCGGGGCCCCGATTCCGTACGTGGGCGGCTCGGGCACTCAGACCATCACCCCTGTCATCAGCGGCATACCGGTAGCCCTCACCCTCAGCCCTGCAACCACAGAATTTACCGGACCCATAGACCCTTCTGTTACGTTGGTTGTAGGATATCCGGGACTGGCAACTCAGACGATCACATTGCTACCACACGGCTCTCAGAGTCTTGGTACCGTCGTTGTGGAAACGCCAACGTCTCTGCCTCCAATGTCTCTGTCTCCAACGTCTCTGCCTCCGACCTCTTCTGGCCTAAACCTCGGACTGGGTCTTCCATACGTTGGTGGCACGGCTACCGAAACCATCACTCCGGTCATTGCGGGTATCCCCGTAACTCTTACGCTGACGCCAGTGGCGACTATCTTCACGGGCCCCGTAGGCGCCATCACCTTGACCGCAGCATACCTGGGACCTACAACCCAGACCATCTTCATCCTACCTACGGGTACCGAGACCCTTGGCACCGCTGTAGTCGAGACGCCAACGGCAGGCGCTCCAACCTCTTCTGCACCCTTTGGCGCTCCAACCTCGTCCGCACCCTTTGGCGCTCCATCTTCTTCCGCACCCTTTGGCGCTCCAACCTCTTCCGCACCCTTTGGCACTTCAGCTCAACCATCTACCACGCCGGCAAACTCCGGCATTCTCACTCTGCAGTATGTGGGTGGCACGGATGTTGAAACCATCACCCCCGCGATCAATGGAATCCAGTTAACTCTCGCTCTGTCTCCCACAACGGCTTTGTTCAATGGACCATTTGTATCCGCAACCCTCACGCTTGGCTACCCTGGCCCGACTGCCCGGTATATTACAATTCTCCCCCCTCCCGGGCAGATAGAAGGTACAATCGTGCTCGAAACGCCGACAGGGTCTGTCTCCTCCGCAATCACCAGCCTCGGCGTTACTTCTCCATCCTCTGCCTCTATCACCCCTTCTCCAGGCGCTCTAGGGCCCATTCCCTACCTTGGTGGTTCGGTTCCAGTAACCGTGACGGCATACATCAACGGTGTGTTTGCCACCCTGAATTTGACCCCCGCCACTACGTCCTTCAACGGACCCATGGCATCCACGACGTTGTCGGCTCTTTACCCGGGTTTTGTGGAGCAGACTTTGACACTTCTGCCCACGGGAACGAACACTGCCGAGACACCCCTTGTCCTGATCCCATTCGGGCAGAGTGCCACACCGACGACTGGTCCCACTACTCTGCCTTATCTTGGCGGTGCTGTCCCCACGACCATCACCCCCGTCATCAACGGCGTTTCGTCAACGTTGTTCTTGACCCCAACTACCGGCACGTTCACTGGTCCTTTCGCTTCGACTGCGCTTACGATCGGTGTCCCTGGTTCAACTACAGCGACCTTGATTATCCTGCCGAGCGGCACCGCTGGCCAGGGCACTTTGGTCTTCGAAACCCCAACCGGAGGAATATCCACGCAACCGACCGGCTTTGCTACTCTACCCTACCTGGGTGGATCGGCCCCCACCATCATCACACCAACCGTGAACGGGGTGCCCAGTACGTTGTTCCTTACTCCAACGGTTGGAGTCTTCACGGGCCCCCTGGCATCGAACATTCTCACAGTGAGCTATCCGGGCTCGACAACTGCGACTTGGACTATTCTCCCAACGGGCACTGCCAGCGAAGGAACCCTCGTCTTGGAGCTCCCCACTGCGGGTTCTTCTCTTTCAACGCCCGCGCAACCGACGGGCTTTGCTACTCTGCCTTACTTGGGTGGCTCGGGCCCCACGATCATCACACCAATCGTGAACGGGGTGACTGCTACGTTGTTCCTTACTCCAACAGCCGGAGTCTTCACTGGCCCCCTGGCATCGAGCATTCTCACAGTGGGCTATCCGGGCTCGACAACTGCGACATGGACGATTCTTCCCACAGGCACTGCCAGCGAAGGAACTCTCGTCTTAGAGCTCCCCACTGCGGGTCCTTCTCTTTCAGCGTCCGGCCCAGTGAGCACGTCAGCGCCCGGCCCAGTGAGCACACCATCGTTAGGTGATCTGGCATACTTTGGTGGATCATCGGTTCAGACTATCACGCCCACCATTAGCGGTGTTCCAGTAGTCTTCACTCTCACGCCGGTGTACGAGCCATTTCTGGGCGCCGTCGACCCGGGCACGTTGACGGTTGGCTATGCTGGACCTACGATTGCAACTGTCACCATCTTCCCCAGATTACCGGGCGGCGTGGGTACAGTCCTTGTGGAAACTCCTACGGCCTTGCTTGCAGGCTCTTCCACACCGTCTTCCTCTGCGAGCACGCCGTTTATGACAGGACTCCCCTCTTCCTCTGCGAGCACGCCGTTCATGACAGGAATGCCCTCGCCCCTCCCTACCGTATTCCCGTACCTCACCGGGACGGCACCCACATTCGTCTCTGCCACACTCGGTGCTGCCACTTACACATTTTCATTGGCGCCTGCGTCCGTTTCTACCTTCACCGGGCCCATTGGTCCCTACACGTTCACCATTGAGTATCCTGGCTCCACAACTTCTTCCCTCATCGTATTACCGGTTGGCACGCAAACTTTAGGCACTATATTCATTGAGACTCCAGCCCCATCAAGGTCTATCGCGCTGCCCGGGCCTGTCACGCGTCTGTACATTGGAGGCGCGGCAAGAGGCACTCTCGCTGCTGCCGTCGGCGGTACTGGAATCCCCTCTTCTATCGTTATCCAGCCTGCGACGACGCCGTTCAACGGGTCTATCGATCCCTCCACCACGTTGTTTGCTGGCTATCCAGGAAGTACGCCCAACACTATCATTCTGCTACCCACTGGGACCGAAAGCTTAGGCACCGTGCTCATCGAGACACCCACTGCGACTGCATCTCCTAGTACTCTGTCGCCATCATTTCCAAGCGCTTTGACCCAGAGCGGACTTGCCACCCGTGCATACAACGGCGACTCCACGATCGCGACCCTGGCGCCAACCATGAGCGGCATTGGTGGTCTCCCAGCTCTGGTCATCACTCCGGCCCCGACGCTGTTCAACGGCCCACTGAATCCAACGCTCACACTGAGCGTTGGATATCCAGGCACTGTGACCCTCTCGCTGGTTCTCCTTCCAACTGGGTCAGACACTACTGGCACACTTTTGCTCGAGACCCCCAACGTTAGTGCGTTGCCAACCTCTTTACCCGGACTTGGCAGGCCATACGTGGGAGACATAACGATAGGTGTGATCACAGCATCAGCAGGTCCCGGCGCGCAGCCCACAGTAATTTCCATGACGCCGACACAGGGCTTTCTCGGACCCGTTAACACGGCTATTACACTGACCGCCCCGTACCCGGGCCCAACAACGAAGACGGTTGTCCTTCTCCCAACGGGCACCGAGACTGCCGGCACATATCTAATTGAAACCCCTGCGGCATCCCAGTCCTCACCCCAGTCTTCAGTATCTGCTAGACTATACTTCGGAGACTCCACCACGGGCATTCTCACCGCATCTCTTGGCCTGGGTGCATTGCCGACGGCGCTTCCTCTCACGCCTGCCAATGTGCCATTTACTGGCTCTGTCGATCCCATAAATACCCTTGTAGCAGGATACCCGGGCTCAACGACGCAGACGCTCATCCTTTTCCCCGCTGGAACCGATACTCTCGGCACGCGTCTCATTGAGACTCCCTTCGGACCTACAGGTCCTCCCTCGAGTGTCTCTGGCCTTGGTTCGAGCGTCGCTCCTAATCCGAGCTCTGGCCTTGGTTTGAGTGTCTCTCTTACTCTGAGCTCTGGTCTTGCTTCGAGTGTCTCTAGCCTTGGTTCCAGTGTCTCTCCTACTCCGAGCTCTGAGCTTGCTTCGAGTGTCTCTCTTACTCTGAGCTCTGGCCTTGGTTCGAGTGTCTCTCTTACTCCGAACTCTGGCCTTAGTTCGATTGTCTCTGGCCTTGGTTCGAGTGTCGCTCCTACTCCGAGCTCTGGGCTTGCTTCGAGTGTCTCTCCTACTGCAAGTGCCGGCTCTCCTCCTGTCTCGTCTCTCGCCGCCACTGTAGCTCCCGCACCTCGGCCGTTTTCTGGTGGGGACGGCATACCCGCTGCTATCACTGCGTCTCTTGGACTTGCTGGTATCCCATCCGGCCTCTTCATTACGCCAGCGGCCACGCCTTACACGGGATTAATTGACCCAGCCAACACGTACTATGCACCCTGGACAGGCTTGACAGCGAGAACTCTGCTCCTCTACCCCACTGGTACCGAGACCCTTGGCACATACCTTGTAGAGACTCCAACAGCTGTTGCACAGTCTTCTCTAGTCTTCAATTCCTCTTTTGCACAGTCTTCTCTGGTCTTCACTTCCTCTGGAGCGGCCACTTCTCTGCAATCTGCGACAGCTGCTCCTGGGTTCATCGGCAGGCCATATCTGGGCGACAGTATCGTGGCGACGATAGCTGCTACGGCTTTCGTCGGAAATACTCCTATTGGTGCTGCAGCCGCGATAGTCATTACACCAGCATCAACCTCGTATAGCGGTCCCATTGATCCGAGCACCACCTACACTGCCAACTACCTCGGTTCCACAACCAAGACGCTCCTTTTACTGCCAACTGGAGCCGAAGTCTCAGCCAACTTCCTTATCGAGATCCCCATTGGATCACTCAGCTCTACCCCGGGCATCCTGGCCTCTATCAGCAGCTTGCTCTTTGGAAGTAGCACCAGCAGCGGCTCCCCGACAATTCTTCCCCCTACTGGCTCGCAACTTCCATTCGGCAGCACCAGTCCCACGTTATCGGGCGCTTCTGCCGCATCCGGACCAGCTCTCAGCTCCGCTTCCGCAGCATCATTTTCAGGCGAGTCTCTCTTGGGAACGAGTGCGAGCCTCGTATCCGCCAGTGCTGCAGCTTCTCCAACTGCCTCTGGCAGTCCTGGTGCCTCTAACGCTGCTTCTGGTAGCGTCAACCCCAGTGGCTCCGGCCTTCTACAAAGTAGCCTTACTCTCCCCGCTGGCTTCCCGAGCACTTCCTTACAGTCTGAAGCCCCCGCCGGCGGCTCTTCCACCCCCAGCGCATTGAGCCCCGTCCTAAGCGGCAGCGCAAGTGCGCTAGAAAGCAGCTTGGCAGGATCTGTTCTCAGCAATCTTCCCGGCAGTCTTACGCAAGGAGGCAACTCTGCCTCTGGTAGTCCTGGCGCCTCCAATGCTGCTTCTGGTAGCGTCAACCCCAGTGGCTCCGGCCTTTCACAAAGTAGCCCTGCTCTCCCCACTGGCGCCCCGAGCTCTCTCTTACAGTCTGGCTCCCCCAGCTCTCTCTTGCAGCCTGGCTCCCCGAGCTCTCTCTTACAGTCTGGATCCCCTGCCGCCGGCTCTTCCACCCCCAGCGCATTAAACCCCGGCAGCGCAAGCGCGCTAGAAAGCAGCATGGTAGGATCTGCGCTCAGTAATCTTCCCGGAAGTCTCACGCTAGGTGGCAACTCTGCCTCTGGTAGTCCTGGTCTTTCCAATGCTGCTTCTAGTAGCATCAGCCCCAGTGGCTCCGGCCTTCTACAAAGCAGCCTTGCTCTCTCCGCCAGCGCTTCCACCCCAAGCGCATTAAGCCCCGGCAGCGCAAGTGCGCTAGAAAGCAGCTTGGGAGGGTCTGCGCTCAGCAATCTTCCCGGCAGTCTCACGCCAGGTGGCAACCCAAGCGCTTCTTCCCTGGGGGGAAGTGGCTCCCCTACTTCTGGCGCGGCGTTTGGCTCCCAGACACCAGGCGGTGCATCCAACTCAACCGGCCCATCTCTTGCTTCAAGCGGTGGAAGTGCGTCACCTGCTGCCAGCTCTGCGCTTTCAGGTAGCGTTGGTGCTCCATCGGGCATTCAGGCTTCACTGGCCACTGGCGCGTCTTCTCCTGGTGCCTCTTCGCCTGGTGCATCTTCGCCTGGTGCGCCTTCGGGCACTGTTGGCGGTCCATCGAACATCCAAGCTTCATTGCCCACTGGCGCGTCTTCTCCTGGTGCGCCTTCGCTTAGTGCCCCATCGGGCACTGTTGGCGGTCCATCGAGCATCGAAGCTTCACTGCTCACTGGCGCGTCTTCTCCTGGTGCGCCTTCACTTGGTACGCTCTCGGGCAGTGTTGGCGCTCCATCAAGCATCCAGGCTTCACTGGCCACTGGCGCATCTTCTCCAGGTGCATCTTCGCTTAGCGCGTCTTCGCCTGGTGCATCTTCGCCTGGTGCGCCTTCGGGCACTGTTGGCGGTCCATCGAACATCCAAGCTTCGTTGCCCACTGGCGCGTCTTCTCCTGGTGCGCCTTCGCTTGGTGCCCCATCGGGCAGCGTTGGCGGTCCATCGAGCATCGAAGCTTCACTGCCCACTGGAGCGTCTTCCCCTGGTGCGTCTTTGCTTGGCGCGTCTTCTCCAGGTGCGTCTGCGCCTGGTGCGCCTTCGGGCAGTGTCGGTGCTCCAGGCAGTGTCAGCGCTCCATCGAGCATCCAGGCTTCACTAGCTACTGGCGTGTCCTCTCCTAGTGCGTCTTCGCTTGGCGCGTCTTCTCCAGGTGCATCTTCGCCTGGCGCATCATCTCCAGGTGCGTCTTCGCCTGGTGCTTCTGCGCTTGGTGCGCCTTCGGGAAGTGTTGGAGCTCCAGGCAGTGTTACCACTCCATCAAGCATCCAGGCTTCACTAGCCACCGGCGCGTCTTCGCCAGGCGCGTCTTCATTTGGCGCGTCCTCGCCCGGTGCGCCTTCGGGCAGTGTTGGTGCTCCATCGAGCTTCCAGGCTTCTTTAGCCACTGGCGCGTCTTCACCTGGTGCGCCTTCGGGCAGTGTTGAAGCTCCATCGAGTATCCAGGCTTCATTAGCCACTGGTGTATCCTCGCCTGGTGTGTCTTCGCCTGGTGCGCCTTCGCCTGGTGCACCTTCGCTTGGTGCGTCTTCGCTTGGTGCGTCTTCGCCTGGTGCTTCTGCTTCTGTTGGCACCGGTGCCGTCTCTCCAAGTCTGAGCTCTGCTGGCCCTTTTTTATCTAGCACGCCGCCCACGGGCGGCGCACCGTTTGCATCATCTACCGGCCCGGCGGCCAGCGGCAGCGCTCCCGCAAGTGGCTCTGGCTTCCCTGCTGTCAATGGAACTGCTGAGCCGTCGGCAAGTCTGGCCATTGGATCCGGCTCTGGCTCTGCAGTCTCTGCTGGCCCTTCTGGTGCAGCGTCTCTGAGCGCCGCGCTGTCTTCTGCATCAGGCATCGTGAGCGGCGGACCTCAAAGTGGCTCTCTTCCCCCGGCTGGTAGTGGCAGTGGCGTTCCGTCTCCCAGTGCGGTAGCTCCATCTGCTTCTTTACTTGCGTCTTCGCCTCCCGCGGTCTCCAGTCCTGCGGCTGGCAGTGGCAGCGGCGTACCGTCGGCTACTTCGGGAGCTGTCTCTTCTGGTTCTGTACTCACTGGCTCCCAAGCATCTAGCCTTGGTGCGTCAGGCCCTCCTTCCGGCCCTGCGGCCTCTAGTCTTGCGGCTGGCAGTGGTAGCGGCGTGCCGTCGGCTACTCCGGGAGCTGTATCTTCGTCTGGCTCTGTACTCATTGGCTCTGAAGCATCTACCCCTGGCGCAACAGGCCCTCCTTCCGGTCCTGCGGCCTCTGTTCCCGCGATCTCTGGCTCTTCTCTTTTAGGCTCTTCCTCTTTAGGTCCCTCTGCTTCTGGTGCGCCTCTCTCGGGTACGTCTGGGCCTGCAGCCTCAATCTCCGAACCTGCCGGTTCTGCCGGCTCAACCCCTGGATCAGCAGCTTCTGCGCTCTCTGCTCCTGGTATTCCTACACCCAGCGCTGCCGGTCCCAGCTCTTTCCCCTCTGGCGCTACCGGTCTTGGCCCTTCGGCCTCTGGACCAGCCTCAGCGAACACGCCCTCCGGAGCATCTTCATTAGCCGGAAGTGCCGCTACCCCATCTGCCGCCAGCTCTGTTCTTGCAGGTTCCGTATCCCCCGCAGCGTCCAGCGCCCCGGGCTCTATCCAATCTCCGCTTAGCGGCCCTTTGGCATCTCCTGGCGTAGGATCGACTGTGTCTTCGCCCGCCGGAAGTGCCGCTTCCCCATCTGCCGCCAGCTCTCTTCTCGCAGGCTCCGTGCCACCCGCAGAGTCCAGCGCCCCGGGCTCTATCCAATCTCAGCTTGGCGGCTCTTCGGCATCTCCAGGCCTAGGATCGACTGCATCTTCGCCCGGCGGAAGTGCCGCTATCCCATCTGCCGCCAACTCTCTTCTCACAGGTTCCGTGTCACCCGCAGCGTCCAGCTCCCCGGGCTCTATTCAATCTCTGCTTAGCGGCCTTTCGCCATCTCTAAGCCTAGGATTGACTGCGTCTTTGCCCGCTGGAATCCCTTCTCTGGCCGCCTCGGTTCCTCCCGGACCGTCTGAAGCCTCCGTCTCTGCTGGCTCCATAGGTATATCGAGTCTTGGTCTGCCAGGCGTCTCCGGCGCTACGGGATCATCCAGTCCATCTGCCCCGTCTGGTCCTGCTGGATCTTTGGAACCATCCGGAGCTTCAGCCCCAGCTTTGTCGGCTGGTGTATCAGCTGGTGTGGCAGCTGGTGTGTCAGCTGGTGTGGCAGCTGGTCTGTCAGCTGGTGTATCAGCTGGTGTATCAGCTGGTGTATCAGCTGGTATATCAGCTGGTTTATCAGCTGGTGTATCAAATCCTGGTCTGCCAGGCGCCTCAAGTCTTGCCAGTCTGGCTGGCGCTTTGTCTTTGCCTAGTCCTGTTGGAGCTTTGGGACTATCTGGAGCTCCAGTCCCAGCTTCATCGGCTGGTATATCAAATTCTGGTCTGCCAGGCGCCTCAAGTCTTGCTGGTCCGACTGGCGTTTCGTCTTTGCCGGGTCCTGCTGGTTCCGCTAGTGGAGGTGCGGCTTCAGCCTCTTCTGGCCCGTCCGGTGCACCAAACCCTGGTCTGTCTGGCGTCTCGAGTTCGGCTGTCCCGTTGGGCTCTTTTAGTCCATCTGTAGCCTCTGGTGGCCAATCTGGTGCATCCGGATTACCTAGTTTGGTTGGCCCTACTGTCTCATTGGAATCTTCTGGTCCTGCTGGTCAATCTGGCCCTTCAGGCTCTTCTGCCCCATCGGCTTCCGCTGGTCCTGCTGGCTCCGCTGGACCATCGGACTCTCTCGCTTCTCTTGGGCCATCAGCATCTCCTAGCGCTGCCAGTTCGATTAGCCCTGCAGGTTCTGCAGGTTCGTTAGGTTCTGTCTTATCTCCAGGTCTGTCTAGTGCGTCACCGTCGGCTAGTCAAGCTCAAACATCACCATCCGCTGGTTCTCTAGGCCCATTGGGCTCTTCAGGTGCTTCCAGTGCGTCGGGTTCTCTTGTTCTTGTCCCACCCGGTATTTCCGCTCTCGCTCGGTCTTCTAGAGCGTCCATCTCTGGACAGCCTGGAGCGTCAGGCTCTGCTGGACCTACTGGTACCCCTGCTTCTGCCAGCCTGGCGATTGGAGCGTCTGGTGTTACTGGCCTATCACTTGCAGTACCTTCCGGCTCTGGACTGTCCGCCTCTCTGAACCTCTCGGGAACGCCAATCGGATCTCCTGGTCCTGAGAGCAATGCTTCTGGCGCTGGCATCCCGTCTGCTGGTCTTTCATCTATTGGTGCTGGCATCCCGTCTGCTGGCCTTCCATCTATTAGTGCTGGCATCCCGTCTGCTGCACTTTCGTCGAGTGGCGGACTTCTCTCTGCGGCTGGTCTCCCTGGTGGCAGTAGCCCCGGCGCTGGTGCTTCCCTTCAAAGCACCAATGCTCCAGGTCTCCTTCTTACGACCACCCAGACATCGGGCAATGTTGGCTTCACCTCCACCGTGACTACGAGTCCTCTGGGCGGTCCCGGCTCTGTGACGGAAGTTCTCGTTAATATCCCCGCACTGCCTACCATCACTCAGATATCAGGCAGCGTGGCCTACATTTCCACTGTGGCTATGCTTACCACCGATCCAGCCGGAATACTTACTTACGTGACTGAAGTCATTGTAAACCTCCCCCAG
The DNA here is from genome assembly GCA_037356075.1 of Neofusicoccum sp. Z40. Taxonomy (NCBI): domain Eukaryota; kingdom Fungi; phylum Ascomycota; class Dothideomycetes; order Botryosphaeriales; family Botryosphaeriaceae; genus Neofusicoccum; species Neofusicoccum sp. Z40. The sequence goes on along the minus strand of JBAWJV010000034.1, from coordinate 34,086 downwards.
AGTACCGCAGCAGCCATACAGCCATCCAATCCCCTTGGTGGCTCCCAGAGCGCTCCCGCTTCTCTACCTACCATCACTCAGACATCAGGTAGCTCGGCCTACACTTCCACCGTGACTACTTTCTCTACAAACCAACAAGGAGCCGTTAATCTCGTGACTGAAGTCATCGTAAACCTCGCCCAGAATGCTTCACCATTCACCCTGCCATCCGTCAGCCTGGCGACACAGCCCACTTCTCTCGGCAGCGCCCAGAGCGCTCCCGCTATCATGCCAACCACCACTCAGACATGGGGCAACTCTGCCTTCACATCGATCGTGACCAACTTCTTCCTTGATCCAGCTAATCCTGGACATATCACTTCGATCACACAAGTCTTGGTGAACGCGCCGCAGCCCAGTACACCCGGTGGCGCTCAGAGCTCTCTGGCTGCCCTCCCTACCATCACTCAGACATTGGGCAACTCTGCCTACACATCGACCATAACCAGCTTCGTCTTTGATCCAGCTAATCCTGGACATATCACTTCGATCACAGAAGTCCTGGTGAACGTACCGCAGCTCAGTACACCCGGTGGCGCCCAGAGCTCTCTGGCGGCCCTTCCCACCATCACTCAGACATTGGGCAACTCGGCATTCACTTCGACAATAACCACTACTCCTCTCGGCGGGACTGCTGCAATTACCGAGGTCGTGGTGAATGTGCCGCAGTCCAATACGCCTAGTTTCCCTGTTGGCGGGGCTGCTCTACCCACGGTCACCCAGACATTGGGTAACTCGGCATTCACTTCGACAATAACCGCCACTCCTCTCGGCGGAACTGCTGCGATCACCGAGGTCGTGGTGAACGTGCCAAACATGCCGCAGTCCAACGCGCCCAGTTTCCCTGTGGGCGGGGCTGCTCTGCCCACGGTCACTCAGACGTCTGGCAACTCGGCATTCATCTCCACTGTGACGACTACTCCTCCTGGCGGCACTGCCGCAGTCACAGAGGTCCTAGTCAACGTACCCCAGAGCCTTGGCGTCTCAAGCCTGCCACTTGGCGCCGTGTTCTTCCCGACCATTACGCAGACCTCCGGAAGTACAGCGTACACGTCCACCGTGTTCATCACGCCTCTTGGTGCAACAAGTGGAATTTTAGCAGTCGTCGTCAATGTCCCGCAGAGTACTCCTCTTTCAATCCTCGCTACTTCAAGTGGTGCCAGCTCATTCCTTGCTGGCGGCGGCGTCCAACTCAGCACCGTCACTCAGACCTCTGGCGACACTGGCTTCACGTCTACTGTGGTTACTACGCCATCTGGTGCGACCAGTGGAGTCTCGCAAGTGCTCGTGAATATTCCTACTCCCCGCGCCCTCCTAACCACCACGCAAACCTCGGGTAGTGTCGTTTCCACAACGACAGCCGTCTTCCTAGAACCTACCTCAGGTAATCTCGTTACGGAGGTCATTGTCTTCGTCCCATCCTCTGCTCCGGCAGTTGGCACAACCACAACGACCATCACGTCTGGCAGCGTGGTGTCCACATACACCACTGCCGCCTTCATCGCCGGCTCACTGGCCGCCGAGGTCGTCATCGTCGTCCCAACGCTGCCTCTTGTTCCTATTCCCACTCCAAGCACAATTACAGTCACGACAACGTCTGGCAGCGTCTCTTCCACGTACACCACCCATACTTCCATCGCTGGTGTATCGATCCCAGAGGTAGTAATTGTCATTCCGGCGACTCCCGCTCTGTCACTTCCGGCCCTTCCCACCACGACAATAGCATTCGGCAATGTATCTTCGACGTACACGACTCTCTTTAATTTCGGCCTTTCAGCAATCTCCGAAGTTGTGGTCGTCGTTCCGACGAGCATAAGTACGATAACATCTGGAAGCCTATCTTCGACGTACACCACCACCGTTTCCGGCTTACTTGGGCCATCGACGCAGGTGGTGGCCCTCGTTCCAAGTGCACCAGCTCTGTTGCGGACAGTTCAAAGCTCTAGCAGGCAGACCACACAGGTTGCTAGCGTCACATCGGCGGCCGGGACCGGCTTGTTGACCATTACCCGGACCCAGACGAGTGGATCCATTCCATTCACAACCACCCTTGTCAATTCGGCCGGTTCCAGTCCCTTTGAGGAGGTTCTGGTCAACGTTCCTACCCCAAGCTTCCCAACCGTCACGCAAACGGCTGGCGCTAGTGCTTTCACATCCACTGTCGTAACCAGCGCGCTTGGAATGCAGTTCACCGAGGTTGTCGTCAACGTTCCCATTGCGAGCTTCCCGACCGTCACGCAAACTTCCGGCAGTGTTGCTTACACATCGACCATCGTCAGCAGCGCGGGCGGCCTCTCATTCACCGAAGTTGTCGTGAATGTGCCGACTCCAACCTTCGCCACGATCACCTATACCACCGGATCCGTCTACACGAGGAGCACCGTTGCTAGCGTCATAGACGGTGTTCCGACCACCGTCGTTGTTGTTGATGTACCACCGCACATTTACTCCACAATTACTTACACCACCGGATCCGTCTACACGAGGAGCACCGTCGCTAGCGTTGTAAACGGCGTTCCGACCACCGTCGTCGTTGTTGATGTGCCCACGCAAACTTACTCCACGATCACCTACACCACCGGATCCGTCTTCTCGAGGAGTACCGTCGCCAGCGTTGTAAACGGTGTTCCGACCACCGTCGTTGTTGTTGATGTGCCCACGCAAACTTACTCTCGAGCTGCTCATAGCACGATTACTCGAACGTTTGGGTCTACCGCCTATACGACTACAACGTCGGCCACCGATCTGGATGGTTCCGTGTTCACCTATGTCGTTGTCGATGTTCCCACCCCTACCTCAACTCCCGGCATCGTCACATTCACTCAAGAGTCCGGCAACAGCGCCTTCACTTCTACCCACATCACGCTCGTCGGCGGTATTCCAGTCACTCAGATTGTAATCAACCACCCCACCGCTACCCCAACCATCCATACAATCACGAGAACCTCAGGAGCATCGGCCTTCACGACAACGATGGCCACACTAGTAAGCGGCTTCCCTGCCACGGAGGTCATCATCAACGTCCCCACGGCCGTGGCTGGTATTGTATTTACGACCAGGAGAACGTCGGGAGATTTGGCCTTCACGACAACGTTCACCACGGTGGTAAACGGAAACACCGTCACCGAGGCGCTCGTCAACGTGCCCACTTTAGCAGCCCCGGTGCCGATAGCGTCCGGAGGAGTCTGTCTGCCAGCGTCCGGGGCGGACACGCCGAACTGCCTGGCATCGCTGCCTGACGCTTGCTTGGGGTCAACCAGCAGCATCCTTGGCAACCTCTTTGGGACTGTCAATCGCGGCCACTGCCTGGACGCACTGTCGGACTTCGGCATCATCAACGCTGTTGGATGTTTCGTTGGAAATGTCGCTACGGCCTTGTCGGGCACCGACTTCAACAGCTGTCTGGTCAACAGCCTTCCGATGTGTTCCTCTTGCGCGAGCGGCCTGCCAGCTGCATGTGTTGCCCTGAACACACTCGACAACTTTGTGGACTCCACTGCTCTGACCGTTTGCCAGGCCGCGCTGGGCATGTTCGCCTCTGGCGTCGGCGCTAGTTGCTTCTCCAACAACTTTGCTGGCACTGCGACCGGCCAGGACATCATCCGCTGCTTGTCCGGGGTCATCCCACAATGCAGCTCCGCTACCAAAGCGGCCCCAAGTTCCCTCGTTTCCTCAACTACCTCGACGCTGTGCGGCACGGCAACGGCCACTGCCTGTGTAACTGCTCTGCCGTCCGCATGCACCGCGTCCAGCGGCTCAAGCCTGATCGGCGACCTCTTAGGGCAGACCAGTCTGGTCTCCTGTCAATCGGCGTTGGGAGTCTTCGGCACCGTCAACGCGGCTATTTGCTTCGCTGAAAACTTGGTGTCACAGTTCGTCGGCACCAGCGATTTCTTGTCCTGCTTGAACGGACACGTGCCCATGTGCGACACTTGTCTCGACACCTTGCCTGATTCTTGCACGAAGTTGAACGGCTATAGTGCGGCTCTCCTGACCAGCGCCGCCATTGCAACTTGCCAGACAGCTCTGGGCTTCTTTTCGGGAGTGCACGGATTAGACTGCTTCGTTTCGAGCAATATCGCCGCATTTGATGGCCGGTCTTTCCTCAGCTGTCTCCAGCAGAACATTCCGTCCTGCTCCGGCCCTGCGAATGTCTACTCGACAATCACCCGCACGTCCGGGACGGTCGGATATACAAGCACCATCGCCACAGAGCCTCTTGGATTTGCTACTCCGACCACCCTCGTTGTAGTAAATGTCCCGACCGCCGCTGCCATCGCCCCCGTAGGCTTTAGTTTGCTGCGTGTTGGCGTCCTCCACACTTCTACCCAGACTGGGGGCGCGCTAGCATACACAAGCACCGTCACGCAACGTACGAGTACATTTGTTGTCGTGAACGAGCCCACGCATGCGCTGGTAACGCACACTCAGACCGCAGGAGACGTTGCCTTCACAACCACCATTGCAACCCAACTCGCCGGAGCTGCATCTCCCACAACTTACGTTGTCGAAAATGTGCCTACGCATCATCTTACGACATACACCCAGATCGCAGGAGACGTTGCCTTCACAACCACCATTGCAACCGAACCCGCAGGAGCTACGTCTCGTGTAACTTATGTTGTTGTGAATGTGCCTACACATCATCTTGCGACCTACACACAAACTGCAGGCACGGCTGGGTTTACTACAACAATCGCCACGGAGCCCGCCGGAGCTACGGCTCCTACAACTTACGTTGTTGTAAATGTGCCTACGCATCATCTTGCGACCTACACACAAGGTGTAGGCACGGTTGGGTTTACGACAACAATCACCACGGAACCCGCCGGAGCTACGACTCCTACAACCTATGTAGTCGTAAACATTCCCACGCACTCGCCGCTCGTAACCTACACGCAGACTGCGGGTACTGTCGAATTTACCACAACCATCGCCACGGATCCGGCAGGTGGTGGGCCTCGAACAACCTACGTCGTCGTAAATGTGCCTACGCATCATCTTGCTACTTACACGCAAGCAGTGGGTGCCGTTGGGTTTACCACGACTGTCACTACCGTACCCCCCGGCGCGGCGACCCCTACCACATATGTTGTCGTGAATCAACCAACGCACGCCCTCGCAACCGTTACGCATACGTCGGGCAACGTCGCGTACACATCAACTGTCGCAACAACCATCGACAACGTGCGCACCTCCGTTGCCGTGGTCAACGTCCCGACTACGATCCCGAATCCTTTCAAGCTGTTCATCACCGACTTGCTGAACAACGTTCACGGATACCTCGACGTCAGCGATTCTCCTCTGAGTGGCAGCACTGCCCACACGTGCGGCTCCCGTACCGACTACGACAGCGCCGCGTGGTTCTACATCGATCCCGTCTCAGGCAGTCTCGCCTTGCACCCGTCCAGCGGCGTTTCCACCTCACCGCTCTACTCTTGCCAGCGCAGCGGAGCCGCCGATGCGCCGTTCTTGTTCGACACATTGCACAACTCTGGAAATGTCGATATCGATGCATCATACTGGCCGGACGGCTCCCTGCACGTCCAGAACGCCGCGAATAGTGGGCAATACTACGCCGCCCTGTGCAGCGGCAGTCAGCTCTACCTCACCGGCAGCACCATCCCGAGCGGCTGCCAGCAAGTTGTGCTCTCTCCCTGCCACGGCGCCGTCTCCTACGTCACCCACACTGCGACCTCGGGCTCCGTCGCCACCACCCACACCTACGGCCCCGCGGGCACCAACATCGCGGCGGGCGGCGTCGTCTCGGTCATCGTGCCCACGGCGGCCGCTGCGGCCACCGTTGCCAACTGCGCCTCCTCCGGCCTCGCCTACGCCGTCTACACCAACACCGCCACCCCCGGCTCCACCTCCGGCGATCCCGAGTACAAGAACTTCATCCCAGAAAATTACAACACGCGCTCCCACCCCAACATTGTGCCCGAGTTCAGCGGCATCGTCGACAACATATTCCTCAATATCAACTCCCCAGGAACCGGCGCCGTGTACGGCCAGGGCACCCACGCCATGGCGCAGACGGCCACCGTCTTCCACGGATACTTCCACGCCAACATGACGGGTACCTGGACGTTTGACCTTCCCGACGAAGACGACATTATGTACGTCTGGCTCGGATCGAATGCGTACACCGCCTGGGGTGAGAGTAATGCCAACTTGAAGTCCGGGTTTAGCCTGCCGGCTGAATCAATGTCGGTGTCACTCACGGCAGGCTCGCTGACACCCATCACTATCGTTGTCGGAAACGGTCCTGGTGCCATATCAATTGTGTTCCGAACCAGAGACCCCAGCGGCGTCTTAAGAGACAGCACGGCGGGCTTGTTTAGGCCGCCATCTTGCGGTTCGACGGAGTTTACTTGAGGAGGGGAAGAGTTGTTTGTATGAAGTAGGGGATAGTGTATAGAGTGTCTTGTTGTTGATTAATTGTTGTGATGTTTTACTTCAAGTCGTTTTCTTTTCTAGGCTCAAAATTTCTGTTCGAATAATTATGGTCTTCCAGGAGCGTCCCGCTAGCAAATCCCTCGAGGCCTTTGACATAGATAGACCTTACTTTAATTCTTGCCTTCGCATAGCAATCAACTTTCCTTTGTCGCAGTAATGCTCGAAGCCAAAGTTCCTTCTACGAATGCGTGACAGACGGGCTTCACGCGCATAAAGCTACGGATGCAGGCACATATTCGTCTTTTTCTTTTTGCGTCCAATAACCAGGCTTGGGGGACAGGCTTCGGAGGAGGACGTGTAATCCGGCAAATTCCAGAGAGCTGCAGGAGAAGGCCCACTTGAGACCACGGGTGTTTGGGAAGTGAATGCGGATCTGACTCAGATATAAAGGTACTACAGGTAACCGTAGCTGCAAAGGCGACGAGGATCCGACTCAATTTCACGTTGACGCAGGAAGGCACGTGGTCTTTCAAGAGTATCTGTGGCAACGTCAGAATCAGCATCGAGCCCGTGGTGCAGCGCCAACGGTGCACTAGCTGGCAAATAAAAATCTGATAGGGAATGGGACTGTTACTAATCCGTAAGATAAACTAATTATTCTAAGCAGAGCCTTGCGCTCTGAATATCTTCGACCGAGCTGAGACTGAAACTAAATGGTACGAATTCAGAGAAAGTTTTAACCGCCTAAATTCCGGGTAAAGCAAAGCCCGAATTCTGAGTGCGGGGTATATGTTAACTTTCATTTCCTTATTTCTTGATTGGCCAACCTTTCTCATTTAATGCGAATGAGGTCATAGCAGTAGTCCCCTCATCGCTTGGTTCGTTTTCGCTGTTGTCAACGGCGCCCATCATGTCGTTACACCGTCAGATCGTCACCGCTGTCCCTTTCTGCCACCTCTTAGTCTCCGGTCCACAGCTTGAACCAAACTGCAACCACTGTCCTTGATACTATTTGCTTGCCCTTCATGTTGTTTTATGATCTCAGGGCCGCGCCCTTATACTTCTTCCTTTTCTTCCGCATGGCCTCCACGGTCCATATCTCTGTCGATGCTGGAACGTCCGTTGGTCCTATGACTCCAATCAACCGGTTCTTTGGCTGTGATGAGCCGAACTTTGCTTACTATCCCCGCGGTCAAGCGCTATTGTCTGAGCTCGGGTCCCTTGGCAGTGCCCAGACATACTTCCGCACGCACAGTCTCTTGACCACAGGAAATGGAAGCACGACTGGCATACCAGCCCTGAAATGGGGAAGCACCAATGCGTATACCGAGGACGAAGATGGCAACCCGGTCTACAATTGGACCATTGTGGACCGTATCTTCGACACTTATCTTACCGCAGGAGTCAAGCCGTATGCTCAGGTTGGATTCATGCCGCTCGGTCTGTCATCGCACCCGGATCCATACTTTTTCAACTTCACGCCCACTTCTCCTTACAACGTCATATATACGGGCTGGTCCTATCCACCAACAGGCTATGAAGAATGGGGAGAGCTCGTGTACCAGTGGACCAAGCACTGTGTGGAACGTTATGGAAGCGCCGAGGTTGAGTCCTGGTACTGGGAAGTCTGGAACGAGCCCAATATTGCCTGTGGGTAACAGCCGACTTCTCCTGGTGCATGTTCACATTAACTGACAGTTGGAAGATTGGAATGGCACACGGGAAGACTTTTACAGGCTGCATGACTTTGCAATTGCAGGCGTCCGACGTGCCCTACCGTCGGCGAGAGTAGGAGGGTGTGAAGTTGCTGGCGGAGCAGGGGGTGGGTATCTTGCGGAGTTCCTGAACCACAGCCTGTACGGCCAGAACTACGTCACCGGAGGCACTGGCACGCCGCTGGACTTCGTTTCGTTCCACGCGAAAGGCTCTCCTCTGTGGATCAACACGACTGCAACAGATGGCTACGTGCAGATGAACCTGTCCACACAGCTGCAGCAAATCGACGAGGCGTTCGGTGTTGTGGCGGGTTATCCGAAACTTCGACGGACGCCGATTGTCATGGGAGAGTATGATCCCGACGGCTGTGCTGCCTGCGTTACGCCCCAGTACGGCTATCGCAATGGGCTTCTCTACTCTTCCTATACGGTTGCTGCCTTCGTTAGAGCGCTGGATCTTTCCAACCGACGAGGTGTCAACCTTGAGGGCGCGTTGACTTGGGCGTTTGAGTATGAGAAAACGGAGCTTTTCAACGATACCACTTACTTTGATGGCTTCCGCGTCCTGACCACACAGGGCATCGACAAGCCGGTGCTCAACGCGCATCGGATGCTGGGTATGGTGAGTGGAGACCGCGTGGAGGCGGCGAGTGATGGACAAGTGCCATTGGACGAGGTGCTCTCCGAGAGCGTGAGAACTGACCCCGATGTTGGTGTTCTTGCAAGCACAGAGGAGCAGCGTCTATTTGTTCTGGTCTGGCACTACCATGACAACGACACAGACTTCCCAGACGCGCAGATCGTGCTTGATGTTCGAGGCCTGCCGTTTACGGGATCCACTTCTCTGACGCACCTCCGCATTGACGAGGAGCACAGCAACTCGTACGCCAAATGGCTGGACATGGGTTCTCCAACCAGCCCGAGCCAAGAACAGTACGAAAGCCTGGTAACGTCAGGAAAGCTTGCAACGCTCGAGTCGCCTAGTACGGTCGGTGTCGATGGCAATGGCACCCTCTCGTTATCCTTCTCACTCCCGATTCGGGCTTTGTCATTGATTGTTTTGGAGAAGGCTTAGATACAAGTGAACAAACAGAGCCACTCTAGTCTATGCTCTTATGGCGGTAAAAGCGCTGGAAAAATGATTTGGCAGATGCTTACACAGTCCAATGTGTTTCCGTATATTTTGCAGCTTGAAGCAAATGACTGAAGAAAAGAAAGGGAAAAGGGCGGAGCAGTCAATCTCTATGGCTAATTAATCCATCCAGGCTATTTCTAATTTTTCTGCCCGAGTTACTCTAATACAGACCGCCGTTCTTCTCTATGGTTTGGCTACTGGGGTTACTGTTTTGACGACTTTTGCGGGTGATCCTATAGCTACACTCCACGCCGGAATATCTTTGCTGACGACAGATCCAGCCCCAATCGTGCAACCCTCGCCAATGGTCACTCCGGGTAAAATCACAACGTGGCCTCCAATCCAGCAGTCGTCCCCGATGACCACAGGTTTTGCGTACTCGATGTTGTCCCTTCGGCTCTGGACCTCGGTCTCGTGGGTTGCGGCGAAAATGGACACATTGGGCCCAAACATGACTCTGTCACCGATTGTGACGAGCCCACAGTCCAGAATGGTGAGGTTGAAATTGGCGTAGAAGCGGTCCCCAAGGCGGATATTACAGCCGTAGTCGATGAAGAAAGGAGGCTCGATGAAGACCTCATCGCCCTCGATGTGGCCAACAACCTCGCGGAGCAGTCCAAGCCGGTATTTCTGCAGGGACTCGAAGTCTGTGGTCTCGACCGGGAATTGGTAGTTGTATTTGTGGCACCAGGCGCGAGCATGGAACCGGGAGTTAGCCAGTGTGGGCTCGAAGGAGTCGTAGCTGCGGTGATGGCTGCTCAGTCTGGACTGGCTCTATCATCCAAAGAAGGAAGAGCTCAATTTGGGATAGAAGAGAGCCTCACAGCATGCCCGAAACCATCCTCTCGTATTGCTCACACCAGGGAATGTGCTTCAATTTTCTCGCGAGCGCCAACTGCTCATCGTTCTTTTCCGTAGCAGCCATCTTCGCGCACCCAGCTGACCTGAAGATTGTGGACTGGAAGGAGATACACCGTGTAGAGGAGGAGGAAATTCCCTTTGCGTGTCCTCTATTTGACGCAAGAGTTTCTCGGCGATTCCAGCCCCGCACTAGGCCCCAAACGGAAGTACTCCCAACCTCGATTACTCCGAGTTGTCCCGCACTAGCACCACGGACCCACCCACCGAGACACCGTGGCGCCGCGCAGACCAGTCCGCTCCGCGGCTCCGTTCCACCAAGACGTGATCCAGATTGGAAGCATTCAAGACTAGATCTTGTCTCGGTTATCCACGTCCAATGCGTCTAAATGACGAACTATAAAAGACTTGCTCCCTGCTTCGTCGCATGGGAGCTTGAACCATGGAATTGAACAGACGGAGAAATGATACTGAATTTTTCTTCAAAAGAAAAGATACGCATGTTGGCGCTTTAGACGAGTGGAACAGGTCTACAAAAAAAAGGTCAGTGTGGTAACGACGGTGCACAGGGCAAGGTTGCTTTACATATTCCATCCATGGAACATTAGTCCATCCCTGTGTGTTTGCAATTCTTTCTTCCCAGACCTTGCTGAGTAGCTCAGTCATAGCTTGATGCTGGAAGCCGGTCGAATGTTTGATCTCGTTGATGCAAAGTTGCACGTAGTGTTTCTGGTGCTGTGAGGAGGTATCCGCACCAGCCAGGAACAGCGGAAACAGAAGCCTTTTGTAAAACGGTGAGCCCATGGGTATCTTCGCAGATACATCGAGGATAGCCATCACAGACCCCTTGATACGGCTGTCCTCGCAAGGACTGACCATCGGATCTGGAAAACGCAGTACTCGGAGGATACAGGCGTGCCGGTAGGCTTCAGCAAGCAGCGTCCACTCAGGGTCGTGCGTGGGGCCATTCGCTTCTTCTAAATTACACTCGAGGAAGAATCGATCCGCTGCCTCGAGAATTTGGTGAAAGCTCTCCCGAGTAAGAGAACCGGCCAAAAATTCCTTACCTGCGGAGAGAACTTCGCCAATTTTATAGAATATGTCTGCAGGACATCCGACCAAAGTCTCTAGACTCCAGTCCCTGTCCTTCAAGATGCATTTGCGCACTTCATCTGAATATGCCAGCTTCTCGGCACCACTAAAACCGCGAAGGACGTCCAGCCTACTTCACCATGAGCGAGGGTTACATGAACGTGATAGCAAAGCACTTACCATGCCAGAGAAGATAAGAGAAACATCCTAAAGGGAGATCGCGAATCGTTATTTCGAGCCGCAATCCGGTCACATAGGAATGTCATGCCAGTAAGATGAGCACCATGGGTGGATATGCCCGATTCACAGATCTGTCGTGTCAGCAGGCGATACGTCGCGTCGGCCCGGGAACATGCGTACATCGTGGAGAACAAGAAGTAGGACGATCAACAGCGTAATTTCCTCTTCCCTCTCTGTCAGCCCCACTATTTCCTCTTTCACGAGTAGCGAGCTTAATGATTGGATGGCGCAAAGCTTGTGCTGAAGAGCGGCGGTAGTGTTTGTCTGACTGGTGTCAATCCCGGACGAGCTAAGGTGACATGCAGCCAGGCCAAGTAGCGCATGAAGAACCCCGGTATGCTGGTAGGATAGTGGAAGCGCAAAAGCTCGGAAGGGGTTCTGCAAGCCGCCGCACTGGATTGCCAGGGTATCACACATTGACGTATCAACTGCAAGGGCATTAGCACCTCGACGTTTACTATAGCGAGCGTCACTCCGTACAGTACACCAATAACCTCTGTGCATGACTCGTGGCCAGTATATCATCGATAAGAGTCGAAAACTCGGAGAAGATGTATGGATCTGGTAATGACGACTGTGCGGAAACACAATCATGAGCAGAGTCCGGGGTTTTCTTCCCCTGCACTAGACAATCATCATCGGCTGAAGACGTTTTTTCTTTTGCATCCCGACCAATTCCACTCCGGCTTCCCTTCTGCTTCGAAGGCTGCTGGTCTCGTGGATTTACGGGACCTTGCTGGACGCGCAAGTGGTTCGTCGTGGACGTGTATTCGCAGAACTGGAAGCGAGGGGGATATCCTTCGCATCGCAGCCCTTTTGCTGTACATCTGTTGCACACCGGCCGTGTCCGATCACACTTGCGGCACTTTTTTCGGCACGTCCCACAAGCTGGGTCTGAAGAGTGTTAGAATACACATCTTGCACCCACGATGACGCATCACTGACCCAGACGAGTGGCCGTTAGTCTCTTGGACATGGAGGAGCCGAGAAGGACTTGGTGAGGAACACCTCAATCACAACCTTGAGGGGCAATGACTTGGTAATAGTACGGCCGATTGTAGATCGAGTGGGCCAGTCGGCGTGATCCACCGGGTTCTCAAACAAGCGGCGAAGTTGAAGCTCTCGGCGCGGAGGATGCGGGGTTTTTTGCGCCACCATTCTCGGGGAATCTGAGGGAAAACTCCGGGGTCTGCTGACGCCGAGCGGATGACATGACGGCAGCAACTCATACATGGCGTGGTTGTTTACAGAAAGATCCTTAGAGTAAGGGGTAGTATTGGTCCCATATATGTCATTATGTTTTTCCCATTGATCCATTCATGCCGGCCTAAGCAGGAAGAAAAATACGCAATTCCCAAGATTCTCCGATGACAAGTATCAATACCGAAATTAGAAATCCTTCGGCCGGACATCTTTCATCAGCTCGGGCCTCAGCGCATAGATGGGGTCAAGCTGTTCCACCCATCCTCCGGCAGGATCGCTCATCGAATAACCCATGTAATCCTGTATCGGACGGTCGTACTGCCTCGCAATGTCCTGAGGAACTGCAAGGAATTGGTTCTCTTCTTGGCGGAGGAATCCTCTGACCGAGAAAGTGGAGAAGATCAGGCGCCTCTCATCCTTGGTGACATTGTTTCCACCACCGTGATAAGTTGACGCGAGCATGATAAATGCATCTCCTTTGTCCATCTCGGCAAAGATGCACTGGTCAACTCGCGGCGGCTCTTTACGGTCGGTACCCCTAAGGCAGTGTGTTAAATCTGACTCCGTGGAATTACCTTCGGGCTCTTACCAAAGGTGCGAACGAGGGATGAACTGGGTCCCGCCATTCTCCTTAGTAACCTTGCTGCCTGCAACGAAAAGCCCCACTGCAGTCTCCCGGTTCTTGTCACGCTCATCATCCCATTCGTCAATCTCCGTGTGATGGTTATGACTAATGTAATCGTCTCTGTGTAGTGGCTGTGCCTTCGCGCCGGGGCCAATCCTCATGGCAACGCAGGAGTGGACATAAGGCTTCGAGACTGACTCTTTCTTCTCATCACCCCACCAGAACCAACTCCGAGTCGTTAGAAAATGCTCGCATACTTTCTGATACAGGGGATTCATGAGTTGTGTCTTGGTGTACGTTGGACTCCTGGCAATGAGCGAAGAGGCGCGCTGGGTCTCTTCTGCAGCGTGCATCAGAAAATAAGGTACATACAACCTTGCGATCGACCGGCACGACTCACTGGGAAAGAACTTTCCATCCCACTCCACATCAGAGTCCAAGCGTTCTCTAACTTCCTCATAAGCTTTGTCCACGTCCTCGGTTGAAATTAATCCTTTGACAAAGACACCTCCATCGCGTTTCAACAGGTGGAGTATGTCGTCAGTGGGAGTGTCGGCTGGAACTTTTTGGACCTCACGGCCGTATTCTCTAGTGCAAGGGGCGAGCATTTTCGAGAATAGTGGTGCACTAATGATCTCAGCTGTCGGACACAAAGCTGCCTTAAATTACCTTTGCGGGCCGCCGGCTGCGTGAGCGGGACGGTCCTATTCCTAGATTGGAACAAAACCCAGCAGCCTCGGCTAGACCCAGAACGGAACAACAACAAGCGGGCTGGGCTAACTGCTTGGGATCTCCGGAGATTCGCCGCCGTACTGTGATTGGCAGGTGCTGCCGAGATACCCGAGCCAGACCTTTATTGAGAATGCTCCGCAGCAGAACACGTATCCCCAAGGCCAATTATGACAGTGGCTGGCAGAAGAAGCATGCTTGTGTAACCCGGCATCGCCTTGATCTGACGAGCGGGCAGTCTGCTCTATTATGCCCAGACTTAACTGCTCTGCCAAAGAGGGCAACCAGCCCAACTGACGCCGCTTTTGCCGCTAACGCGACCAAATCCCATGGTGACCACGGCTGTGTAGCTCGCTGATGGCATAAAAAGGTCTTGCCCATAATCCAATTTCTGTTCATCTCAGCCTACCTCCGCAACATCGCTCTGCATTCCATATCGACCCTCGAACAATACGATGGCATCCCCCGACTTCACTATCCATGCTCCTCCGCTCACAGACGTTTGGCGAAAGCCGCCAGCGACGAACAGCTTCAATGCACCAACTTCCCACACTTCTTCCGGTACTTTAAAATCCTTCCTCCGCGCTGCCATCACGGTCACTCTCCCACGACGCTCAGCCCTCATCCAGTATGACCAAGGCGGCCTGCTCCTCTCCATCACGCGTCCTGATTCCAACCCGGAAGAAGCGAGTACTTCCCAGTGGCTGAAAACGGGAATCGAGTTCTATCTCGGCGAGCCGTGGCTTGGCACTGTAGGATGTGACCGCTGGGCTGATTGGAGCGTCGCTCCTTTGGCTGCCGGCCCCGAAGACAGCGAACAGCCACCTACCGTTACAGTAGAAGTCGAAAGGTCCAGAGATGAGTTGGGGAGGAGTCTGTGGGTGTATGTGCTTCTCCCAGCGAGTGAGAGTGGGGGTGAAGCGAGGAAAATTCCGCTCAGAGAGGTGAACTGGTTTTTTGCGGACGAGGAGGATGATTGGGAACTGTCCGTCAGCGCTTATGCGGCGCGGCCGCAGAAGAAGCCAGGATTCGAGACGGAAAAGCTCAAGGTTGACTTCGAGGGATTTGAGATTGAGTGGAAGTGAACGATGGGGTCGTCAGGCCGTGTACTCCGTATGTTGAGGTAAATATGCCAAAATTGTAGCGAGAATCTTCTACTGAATCCACTAATAACTCTCATCTTCACCTAAAAGCAGATTCTGTCGAGACTCAGCACCTGTTGCATTAGAAGAAAATATAGCTCGCACATTGCCCGGGCTCGGAGATTGTAGAAACCTATAGCAGCATCGGTCTGCCCTCTCCATGTCCAGTCGAATTTCTTGAACATTCGTGAGAACGTGACCCAAAAGCACCTCCTCGCCAATCCCGTCAACCTTCCTACAGATAGCGCTCCCACCCTGACCGGTTGAACTTCTTAAAGGCCAACCTCTTCTTCTCTTCAGATTCAAACGCACGCTCATAGTACTCCGCCTCGTCCATATCAAAACATTCCTCGAAATCGGCGTTGGCGGTTGAAAGCTGGCACCTAAGCACAGTTAACATAGAGCGTTTGGTTTGGGAACCAATTCTAACCATCCGTGAGCCTAGATTTGGCTCCAACCCAGGACGCGCTTAAGGTGGAGACATACCAGTTTATGTGAAGTTCACCACCCATGATTGTCGTCCGGACAACTTTGATCCCCTCCTTGTACCTCACAAGCCTGGCTCGATACTTTGCCTCTTCATCCAAAGACTCATCTTCCTCTATCTCCTTGGTTTTCTCCTCCTCATCCCATCCTCCAATTGGACGCTCGTACCTGCGCAAACGGGAATTAACCGGGTAAGCAACTCCGCATAACAGATGAAATGGGAGAAAAAGTAAAGATGGACCCACTTCGCATAGAGCACCCTCTTATCTTCAAAGCTCTCCCTGTCCACGAATATCATGTATTCGTCCCCGAATCTCCCTTCTTGACACTTTACAGCAATCTCCAGCATATCCTCCGGACCGCCATCCTGGTCCCGTTCCCACTCCACAAAGGCGTAGGGTCCATCCTCCTCACTCGGTTCTTCGAATTCCAATTCGCTTTCCATCAAGTCCATGATGTCCTTCGGCCTGCGGTCCGCGTCTCCCTTGGTCAAGAAGAAGACGGGATGCGCATCGCTGCGCCCACCGCTGACATGCTTCCACGGCGGCGGATCGTCGAAGAACCTGGCGTTCGGGCCAATGTGCCATTCAAGCTGCTTGATGACCGAATCAGTAGGGAACTCGAGGCCGTCCTCCGCCCTCACACCGCGCAGAAGGCCCAGACCAGTGCTGTGGGCAGCGCGCCATATCGGGACCACGTGTGCAACATCCAGGCGGCTGACTAGCGCCGGGTTGCCGTGGGGTTGGTACTCTACGAGAATGATGTCGAGGTCTGTGTCAGATGGATAAGAGGCATTTGTGGCGGGTACGGCGTCGAGGAAGAGCGAGACTGGATAGGAGGGCCGCTCATTGTACAAGAGGATCCGTTGCCAAAGACGCCAGAAGTCGTTTCGGGAGGCTGGTAAGAAGGGCCGCTTCCAAGGATATATCATGGCGACAGCGTCGGGTTCGATTGCTTGAATTTTCTTGTTCAAGGACGTCGTTACGGCATCAATGTCCGAGATGGGGACGAGAGCGTGGAACTCGAGTGCATTCTTGTCGTTGTTGAGGAAGAGCGGAGCGGCGGTGAGATTTTGCAGAGGTTCAGGCTCGCTCAATGTCGTTTCGATGGTGTTGGCAATCTCGACTGGAAGCGAAGGTTTGAGGGTGAGAACACGATCGACGGTGCGTCTGAACGCTCGCGCGCGGGGGGAATCATGTTGAAAGAGAGGGAGATCCCAATCGCACAAGACCATGCCATGTTGACCATAGAGGCCCTGGAGCATGAACGCTGTGCCCTTTTCTTGGAAGGGAGCTACAGTTTGATTGACGGTGATTCCTTCCGTCTCCGCCAGAATGCGGATGGTTTCTTTCAATGTGTATCGCTTGGCGACGACTACGGGCTGCTGTTCCAGCTCATCCTGCTGATCCTGACGAGGCGTTGAAAACTGGACGATAACAACCGAAGGTTCGGCATCCTCTCCGCGGCGTTTCTTTCCGGTGAGTAGGCGATACGTCAGATTGTCGGCGACAGCTATCCGACTCCACCCCTTCCCTCGGGCTTTGTATGCTGCTCTGAAAAGCTCGGTGGTTGATCCTGTCAACGTCAGCTTCGGGATGCTTCGGTGCATTGAGTATTTGACACGCGTCAGCACCTTCTCTTTTCTCGTCCTCAAGTTTTGTTTGTCCAACGCAGTCAAAAACAGACACTATTTGCAATTCGGGAGAATTCCGTGTCTTAGGATGAAGGCAAGCATCCAAAGCTTCTTCGAGCTTCTGATGTCCATCCGCTGCCGTTGGACGACACAAGCAGGTGACAAGAACTTTGTTCGGGGCGAATTGAGGAAGCTCGGGGAGGTAAGACATCTTGGGCGCTTACTTTCTGCTAGTTGAAAGTTACCCGTTCTTCAGTACTTATCTATTTAGTGCTGCAAGTAAGCAATGACGCCATCGCGAGTCGCGAGCTTGGGGGCCAGAACTAAAATCCTGCGGGAGTTGCAGCTGTGAATCCCCTTAGCTTCCCAGTATTGTGTAAGAAATGACGTAGCACTGAACAATA
This sequence comes from Neofusicoccum sp. Z40, assembly GCA_037356075.1. Taxonomy (NCBI): domain Eukaryota; kingdom Fungi; phylum Ascomycota; class Dothideomycetes; order Botryosphaeriales; family Botryosphaeriaceae; genus Neofusicoccum; species Neofusicoccum sp. Z40. Next base: position 16,386 of record JBAWJV010000034.1, on the reverse strand, counting down.
TATCCTTTCTTAGAGCGTTGTACCTCTCGTCATAGAAATCCGCATCGAATACGCCGCGGCCGGTAAGCGGCAGCAAGCGGCGCAAGAGCTACTGTGCCAGGTTTCACTTGACCTTTACCTTCTGAACGCCGTTTATCAGAGGTTTCAGTATAAACTAGATCATGGTTAGTCTCTCTGAATGATGAATACCGACAAAAATTTGGCGACAAGTGTATCTTACACGTTTAAATCGGCGGATTGAGCTACCGACACACTACTAATTTCCGGGACCAATGATGGAAGCTGGGCCACGATAAACTCCCAAAGTAAGTGTGGCAGGGCTAGAACTTTGTGATGGCTTCTGCTATGGACTGATGCGTCGCGACAGAGATTTAGTCACTTTTCGGTACATTTTCAACACTTGTCTCAAAACATTGAAGGTTGTGGGGAACATAAGTATGCAGGTCACAGCCATTGTGGCCATTTGCTGCAATCTTGTCGATATCGTGAATCTAGCGAGAAAGGCACATTCGAAGCCGATACATAAGTGTTCTGAAAAGGCACGCCTTACTTTGTTGGCGCCGTAGTTCATGTCCATCAAAGACGTCAGGCTGGATATTACTAAGGCTACATCCAATTTGCAATCCACTAGATGGGGCTTGGGAAGCGATAACATTTACTACGTCAGCAACACGCGTTTTGATAGCTGGAATGGCATTGGCCCGATTATGGTGAAAGCATTTTTTATTCTGACTCTAGTATCTATTCCCATGGAAGCTGAATCTGCTAAGAAAAATTGTAGTCTGCCAAATAGTCCTCTTGTCGTCGTATTAGGCGTACACATAGCAAAACATACCATCAGTTGTACTTAGCAGATCCTCATACTTGGATTCTTTGCCTGGTGCCACGTGTCCAAGATCGATGATATCTTCAAGCGTGCCGTTACGGTGAGGAGCACGGGCATCATACATGCTGTAGGGTCCAGAGATGGCGCCGGCACCAGTAGTGCGGGTCTCAGGATCCTGCATCTGCCAAAGCCACCAAACACGGTCTATCATGGCGTGGTGGGTGAAGAAGGCCGGATCGCCGGGCGAGACATAGAGATCGCGACCAGGATCGCCGCCTGGCAAGAAAGAATGGCATCAGCTCGTGGTCATCCCAAAGAGTATATTGTACTCTACTCACCAAGCGAAAAGTGACCGCCTCCATGAACACCCAATTCAGGGGTGTTTGGGTACCCTTGCATCGTCATTTCAAACGTCCAAATGTCTTGCGGCTCAGTCAGCAGTGTCAACACGCTCGACTCATTTGCGAAGCGTCTGTTTGCGTCATCCGTCAAACTCCGCCTCAGACATCGTGGATTGTATTCAAACTTCCACGATGAGTTATCGCTCTTGCCGTTGAGCAGCGCTAGCCCGTTGGGCCCGAGATTGACCGTCATGTTTGCAAACGGGCCTGAAGTCACGCAGCCGCCCCCCGTGCCTGGAGTCAGATAGATTGGTACTGTGTCTTCGTTGATGATGATTCTGTCAGTGGAAGAGTGGTTGACTGGTGCGCCGTCACCGGAGAGGGAGGTCGCGCTGCCGTCAAAGACGGGCGAGTTTGCAAGCCCACTCGCGGCGGTCTTGGTCCAGTCCCAGTAAGGCTGCGAACCAGTGTAGTTGCACTCGTTGCGGAGAGCCTGCTCGTACTCCCATGTGAACCAGCGGTGCCAGCCCAGGAAGAAGGCCTGAGGTTGAGTTTTGTTAGTCTCTGTCGAGCATTACGTAGGAATGCCTTCTCTTACATTGAAATGGATGTAATTTGTCTGATTGATGTGCGTGACAACCCAGTCATCATAACGGGTTTTTGCCCCAGGGGCGAGTTCGGCGGGCGTTTTCGCAGCCTTCTTCTGCAGGCACTGAACAGCTTCGGTGTACTCGATTCTTTCTTCCGCTGTCAGGTCTCCCCTGTGGGTCCACGTCAGCTTGGATCCAGGTTGTATCTAAGGCCTTCTGCATGTCTCACCAATACTTCCGTACTGTAACCGTGTCTTTAGTGCATCCGGTGGTCGAGTTCGTCGGGATTCTGGCTTTGGCGACATCTAGGGCGTTGCGGGATATTTGCTCGAGTGTGGTGTTGACGAGGCTTGCGAGCGTCGCGACAGGCCGATCGTTGGTGGCCTTTAGAAACGGGCTTGCTTGCACTGCTGCGCCGCCGAAGACCACGGCGACTTTGAGAAGTTGCTTTGGCTGCATGCTGAACTACCCAGACTGTTGACAATGCTCTCACGGGGTGAAGTTCAAAGTCAAGGAGAAAAAGGGGTGTGAGAAGGAAACAGCTTGATAAAGGCATGCTCGTGTATTTATGATAGGATCCATTCTCGAATTAAGCCAAGTCGGCAATCGATCGTTGAAAACATCGCTAAGCACCAGAAGCTGCACTGCCAGCCTTAGGCGGCCGAAGTAGAGGCGCCTGATCCGCGATTCTAAGCGAGATACGGTATAGTTGCTTGTGGCCAAGGATAGAAGTTGGCCATAGAGTGACTGTCGCGGCGGGTCTTCATCACTTAAATTTAACCATGACTCGATGCAGCAATACGTCACCAACCAAGTTGACATCTCTCCTGCAGCGACATCCCTTTTTTTTCCATCTTCGACTAAAGCCTCGGCACGTATTTGAGTTAGCGTGTGACTTGGCGCCTGTACTGCCCACCCAATTGAGGTGATGCCATTGGCGGACATCACGTAGTCCGTGGAGATCGCCCTTGCGACGACGCTCGGGTCCTCGTCGGTTATCAGCATACGGCACGAGCGGCGCTTCATGACCATGAACACCGACGAAAAGCTATAGAAGAGAATATGGGGATTCGGAAAGAGCGGCAAAGTACGCCGAGTTAGGATCCTACAGCCACTGCCGCAGCAACTGAAGCCAGACAGCAGATTGGCATATCTTTACCATCCTTCCTTGACCGTTTTCCTACGTAATGAGCAATGAATCCAAATGACAGTCGGATACCATAGACCTTGAAAAATCACTATATAACCTTGAATATCACGCATAATTGTGCTGCCTAGACCACGGCATACGTGCTTGTCAACTTTCGGAAACGCTGAAGGCTTGCTCTTTGGCCCGAGCGTCTACAGCAGTTGCACCTGGCGGACCAGCCCCAATAACTGCCATTCTTTTCGCCCGGATCGACATACTCAGAGACACGCAAAATCGCTGTCTTGGTAGGATTGTTGGCCTTTTTCTATTGTAACCTCTTCTGAGCAAGGGTGTTGTTCTTAAATGTATGGCTCGAGGCTCATCTGAGCTGAGCCTTTGGACTCGATCTCAACCGTCTTTGGCCGTGGATTTCAGCAGCCTTTGAAGTGTGAGCGACTGGCATGCTTATCATAAAACATGATCTGATGCAGGAAGCACGACATTGGCTGTACGCAGAATCGCGTGCGAGCCATAGGTGGATCATTCGGTCTTAACGGCCGCGTGAGCGTTGAATTCCTTGCAATGGCGCAAGGGGTAAGGCCGTGCGTGTGACAAAGCGGTTTAGATGGCGGTGGCGCACCTACTAGATGACAACTCGAGTGCAAAGATAACTCTTATTCTAAGAATATATCTTTCATCATGTACATTTATGTCATTGAACGTGGGCAACATACGTACTATTGAGAACGCTGATTAAGAACTATTACGCATCCCAAGTACTAGAGAGTTATTGCATCTGCTGCAAAGCTCAACGACGGAATGACTTCCACCCTCTCCCTTCCATCACTTCTGCCACGATATCTCCAGAGAAGTTGAATTCTCTATGTACTAATCTGCAGCGGAAGTCTGACTGTGAGAGTTGACATAGTCGATATCGAGAGCGTGACCTCAAGCCTGTAGTTGCGAGAAACAAGGCATGATTGAAAACTTGGCACCAAAGCTTTGTTGCGGGGAAGCTGAACCGGGATTGGGAAATTGATCATGTAAAAGGTGCCACCTTTGTATGCCGCAGAAGGAGGAGGAATGTCCTGAATGGATGAGGAGGATTCGAACAAATGCGAGCTACTGTCTGACGGCATTGACTGTACGTTCTTACAAGTCGGCGATTGCCTTTGCCAGCGTGCGCCACTTAGGCAGAAAGAGCCGATTGGTGTCATCTCGGAGTAATGCCGCTTTGTTGAATCAACCAAATTCCGATTGTTGATGACGCCCGCGGAAAACACAGTAGTAGTCTTGAGCCTAGTGCTAATGTATCCAAGCATGGGTGGACAGTCATCTTCGCCGGAAGGGTCGAAGCGTAGCATGACTTTAGCAATGGTCATTGCGCAATCATCGTGCAGGTGAGTTGAAGCTCGTAAACTTGTTGGCTGAAAGGCCTGTATGACAAGGCAGCCCAGCTTTCCTTTGAAAATACCTCGGCTAATGGTCTTTTCTTGGCGAAAGCGGTATTCTGCCTCGTCCGGTCCGACGAAAAGAGGCGGTGTTTCAAGATACTTTGGCATGATGCACACCTTTCTCTTCTCCTCCGCGAGAGGCGTTACCGTAGCAAACTCGTCCGAGCTTTGTGGTATCCTTGCTGCAATTTCGTAGGAGACCTTCACCATTTCTGGCGTGGGATCATCCAGGACATCGCCATATGGCCCCATGTGCATGCCATCCCCCATACTAGGCGGCAGATGTATGTGTGCATCCAGGGCTTGATCCTTGGCTCCGCAAGCACAAGAATCCGGCAAAAGTTGAGGTGGAATGATGAAAGTGAAGGGGAGTGTGTAGGTGCGACAGCTGCTTGACACTCTGTGCTGCACTGAGGGCTTGTGGATAGGTTGTCGAATATCGAGGAATTGATGCCGGGAGACTGTTGGCAGAGGCATCAATGGTGAAGCACCAAGGTTGTCCATGCGGGTTTCAGAAAAGCCTGTGATACGGTCAGCTTGCTGCAACAGTAAGGGTCGAATGCAATTTGAGTACCTGTGAGACAAATCTCTACGTCACTGAGGGGAATCGGTTGAGAAGCTGTGATGATGACCTCTCCTTCTACAGCATCGGCTGTAGAAAAGCAGTAGTGAGTACAGCCTGGACCATCAGTCTTGAGACGGATGTCGATGGTTGGCTTGAGGTGCAGCGTGAGAGCCTTCATGGCGAGGATGAGTGCTGCCGAGGGCGCTGTCGTGGATATCAATCATACAACGCAGTAGCCGCGCAACAGTCCAGCGGAGGGGATATGAACATGACCGTGGCGGAGGCAGGCTGAGATTTGCCTGAGTATATGAGCTGGCCCTACTGCGAGAACATGCCGCGCGTTTCGAGCGGGCATGACTTGCCAGCGAAGGCGCCAAGGCCGCGTTACCCGTCGATCCCGCTTCTACTTTACGTTAGGGGACATTCGCTTGTATGGTGCACAGTGCATTGCTAAATCCGCCTATACTTAACGTACAGGTATGGATTTTGTCTAGCATGACACAACGAAATTTCCCACGAAAGCCTGCTATCTATGCCTAGCCTTTGTATGACAAATCGATTCCCCACGGCCACATATCGCATGTGCAGTCGTCGCTCACACCATTGCTGCTCTACACGCTTACAGATAAACCCCTCTAGTGTTTGAGGGTCCATCTTCTATGCGCGCTCTACTAACTCTGGTCGTCACAATCGACTATATGAAATCTCAATTGAACTTATGACGAACTGAAAACGGTGCTCCCTGAGGTGTTCCTGCCGGAGTCCCGACGATGTGCAGCACTGCTGCGCGATCGGCACACGCGCCAGCGCTAGCTTTAATAGCAGAGAGTTTGCCTACTCCGAGTGCCGTGATTACTGCACCAATCACTTTGATTCGAGCCTAGCCATCTGCAACATACTCGGCGTTCAACTTACTGATATTGCCAACCCATTGCAACGCCGTCGGCTGCACATCGGGATATCGTGAATTGCTCCGACCCCCAGCTGGCGCAGACAAATGAAGTGATATTTTGCGGGCTTGACGGTAGCCGACGTCCTGTATTAGGGGTGTGAGTCATGGTGAAATTTTTTTTTTTTAACAAAGTCTGAATACTGATTTGGATTTATACCTCTTGGTTTAGGATCGTCTTGACTTACCTTTGGCGTGGCCATGGCCGTAGCCAACCACTGCGATTACGCCGACTACTCCGAATACTCTAGAATACCCACCTATACGAACTCTATCGTAACCGAACATCTCACCTACCTTTTGGGACTGTTTGGGTTACTCCGACAATAATGAATACTCCGATTATGCCAACCATTCCCAATTATCTGGGTGATGGAACGTCTTTTGGCCATGTGATAAAGCGCGAGGGGCCGCCACAGAATGTTAAACGAGGACATACGCATCTCAAACTAGCTCGGCACTCATCAAAGAAACTCACCGGAATCATGTTACGGGAAAGACTCGCGACACTGGAGAAAAAGCGGATGCAGTCTGGACCTCTCCCTCAAGGAATTGCGCCCTATACCTCCTCAAACCAGTTCAAGACCAGCAGACCCGGGTTGAAACCAAAGGCAAAGCTTTGGGATTATCGATTCAGCAGTGAAAGCCTCAAGCAGAGTACTTCATCATTAAAAGCGTCTGCCATATCTCTGGAGCGTTCAAGGATAATATCCTTGGGGACTGCCCGGCCCACCGCACAGTACTTCCCTTGGGACTCCATGGTCATGGGTGCAGTGGAAAACGTTGATGGAGGAGGAGAGAAGCTGGTTATGTCTTGCACAAAAGGGGAAGATGCATACGATTTGTCTCTGGCCTTGAACTACGGCTATGCTGCTGGCTCTCCTCAGGTACTTCGTTTCGTCACCGAGCATGTCGAATTAATCCACAACCCTCCATATGACGACTGGGAGAGCTGTCTAACATGTGGGACGACTTCCGCCATCGACATTGCCTTGCGAATGTTCTGCAACTGCGGCGACTGGATCATCGTCGAAGGTCACACATATTCAGGAGCGATCGATGCCGCAAGAGCCCAGGGGTTGAACATACTGGGAGTCACGATGGACAACATGGGCCTCTTTCCGGATGACCTCGATCTCAAGCTACGTACATGGGATGCAGCCAAGGGACAGAAGCCCTTCGTCTTGTACACAATCCCATCCGGACAAAATCCCACCGGCACTACACAGAATGCAGAGCGACGGAAAGCCATCTACGATGTTGCGGAGCAGCATGACCTGTACATCATTGAGGACGATCCATACCATTTCTTGCAATTGGGGGGTGACGAGTGTGGGCCGGCAGCTGTAGAAAAGTCTCAGAAACCAGCCGACGACTATTTGAGACAATTGCCAGTCTCCTATCTATCACTGGATGTGTCCGGTCGCGTTCTACGCATGGATACAACATCTAAAATACTAGCCCCCGGGCTTCGATGCGGATGGATCACGGGATGCTCTCAGGTCATTCAAAAGTTCCTGGCCCGCACTGAACTCAGCACCGTCTCGCCTAGTGGACTTTCGCAGTTGATGGTGCATAAGCTGCTGGACGAGACTTGGGGTCATCAGGGCTTCATCAATTGGCTCAGTCACCTGTCGTTCCAGTACGGTCAGCGCCGAAATATCTTGATCGGCGCTTGTAGACGCCATCTCCCCTCCGAAATCTGTCACTGGACCTTTCCCACGGTGGGTATGTTTCTTTGGATTCGACTTGATCCGTCCAAACATCCAGAAGTCCGGACCGCGGATTATCCTCAAAATATCCACCAGGCTCACCTCGATATTGAAGATAGAATATACGTAAAAGCTAAAGAGGATGGTGTGCTAGTCAGCAAAGGAAGTTGGTTTGCTGCTGACAATGAACAGCCACTCAATATTTGCTTTCGCATGACATTTGCAGCCGCCGCTGAAGATGCCCTGGAGCGAGCTGTAAGCATATTCGCGAACGCTTTACGTACAGAGTTCGAGCTTCATTGACAAGGTATTCCTGGATACCCTCCAGCCCTTAAACAGATTCTTGCTGACTATGGAAAGTTTTGGAGCTCAGACTCAGTCTCAATCAGAAATGGATGTTCGGCAAGATGGAGCCAGAAATCTATTTCAAAATCCTGTAGATTGTGGTTTTCCCACGGGTTCCAGTCTTCTCCGCTTTGCATAGCAAGAGAGGATTCCAGCTGAGTTGTCGGATATTTCACCAGTCCACCGGACATGAGCCGGTGGAGGAGGTTTTTGATAGTTTGCGTAGCTCCAGCCAACAATGCGTAGTTGGGATCCTCAAGATGAAGGAGTGCTCCTCCTTCTACCTCCGCGATTAGAACGTTTAGATCCTGAATAACTTTTGACACGGGAATCTCTTCGTTTTCAGTAGAGAATGACTTATCAAGCAGAGAAAGGCAGATAATACCTGCAGCTGCTAACCCGTAATATACGACCTGCCACGCGTTATTCTTAATTCTACTACCCGAAGACTTTACTTTCCTTCCAGGTAAGTGATGTGCCCGAGTTTACCAACTGGTCTTTGAGGATCACTGCCTGAATGACTAGTCCCAGCATTTCTGCAGAGATGGTGACCATTTGAGCATCTGGTTCCGGGATTCGGCGCAGCAGTGCCAAGCGAAGAAGGAAGAGCACATGGAGATAGTTCAGTCGTGTGCTGACCAAAAAGTCTCGTGCTACAGGCCGACGGCCACAGTATTTCAGAGCTCCTTCAAGACGGAAATGGGGTGGTAGAGCTGCCCATTGCGCTTCCGCGTCGGCTTGTATGATACTGTGATCGTCAATAAAACTCTATAGACAAATGAAAGGGTGACCAACCGCGCCTCGCGAATCTTTGCATCAAAACTTTCTTCTCGATAAAGATCGAGGGTTTCTTCTTTCAGAATTGCACAAGTAGCAGACCACCACGTGTCTGCCATGTAATCGAAGTGCTCGTCCGATACCCATCGAAAATGTCGAGGCAATGCACCATCTTGAATGTTGTCTCCGTCGTAGTTCGGAAGTTTAAGTGAACAGTATTTCCGGTGGATTCGTGGGGGACGGCCTAAGAATATAGAAACATTCTTGTCCGCAGAATATGTGCGCCAGAATGCAGCCTGTCGCAAGTCTTTCAGGAACGCTGGGATTGGACTGTGACCTTCGATCTGTTCATGGTACCCGAGAGCGAACAAAGAGCTTGCCACGTCTCCTAGCTTCCTCCAGGATCGGTAACCTAAATCATTAGAAAGTTCAGAGACAGTACGGATTATTCTGACCTACTTTGGTCACCATCGATAAATGAGTGAACAATAAAGTTTTCGTACTGCAGGAAGAGCTGCAAGTCGTTCAAGCAATCGAGTGAGAGGGATATTTCCAGGCAGCGATCTGAATAATCCATAGTGACTCTCTGGAAACTGTGTCGCTGCTGTTCTGAGTCATAGAGGGGCTCAAAGCAAGTCAAATCTATTGCAGCTCGGGAAACAGCAGCAAAGAACAAACCCAGAGCTTCCCAACGTGCATTTATTTGACAGACGTTGTCGCAAAAATCTTCGAGAGTGTCAGTAGCAGCCGCTCTTAATGGGCGGCATGAGTGCATGAAGAGATTGCTCGATATTTCCATGGCCCCTTGATTGACTCCGACAAACAGATCCAGTACATACTGCGCCGTTTGGTAGCAGTATTCGGTGAAAGGTCCTGCCAAAGCAAGATTCGTCCCTGTACTGATCCATGCTTTGACTAACGCAATACAGGACGAAATTTGCGAGGAACTATAAACTTCCTCGACTAACGTGGCCCCGTGAGAAATTTTGGCGTCATTTAGTAGACTTTCGGTCCGTCTGTCGCGAAATTGTTCAATATCAATAGCGATGCTACTGACCTCGTTGTTGTCAGGGAGAAGTTGGTCGAAAAAGGTCGTATGACTGGAGGGGCCAAGAAATCCTGGATTGGGATAGTGACGGGATTCAGTCGGAATTCTGGTGAGAGATGCCCTCGTGTTAGATGGGTTGGGAGGACTCTCTTGACTGCTGAAGTATCAGCAAAGTCGTGAAGGTTTTTCAACTCTTACCTTGAGGTCGCGCGTGGGATAGCTGAAGGCCGCTGTTTCTTCTTCTTTTTGAATGGTCTTGGCCGGTAGATACACGTATTGGTTTGATTTCTGTCGCGACAACGTGAACACACCGGCTGCGAATGGTCGCAGGCCAGCTTCGAGAATCTGCAAGGGTCACAAGCTGGTAGCCTTGTTGCCATATTATCCTGCTCTGCCAATGGTCAAAGACTGGAGACGGCTTTTCCTATCTTCTCCAGGAGCGCTGTTCAGGCTTATCAATTTGTTGTTGGTCGGCATCGGCCTCATTAATAATTATGAAGAAATGCCGGCTACATTAGTCAGCAAATAAGCAATGCATACCTGCGCCGAAACCTTCAATCAGTACTACATGTTATACGAACTTTAGCAGGGACTGAAATGCTCTGTATAGTCGATATATGCGGTAAAAACCGTTGTTCTGGACTTTTTACATGTCAATTTGAGCCGGTTGCTTCTTCTCACTTGCTCCTTTAAGCATCAAACGGCTAAGTCATCCCTAGAATGTAGGCGGGCGCTCTAAAAATAAGGCAAGATGCGTAATCCGGTTTACAATCTATAAAAACTGATATATAGTAGTTGGAAGCGCATCCCGCGGACGTCACGTCATTTAGATCCACAAGTGAGTCAATGTTTACTCCTTACAATCTATCTTAACCCCACCCCGTTGCATAATAGGTACTCGAGACCTCGGAACAATGGCACAACGATGAGTCAATGTGCCACGACCGCGCTCTAGTCCGTTCCTGGCGTCATCGGAGAAATCGGAATGATCGGAGTAATCGGCGTAGTCGGAGCGATCGGAGTTACTAGGGGCATTGGCATCGTTGCCAGAAGGACCCTAAGCAACAGAATCCGTCGGATACTTCAGATTGCAAAATTGAATATTCTTGAATTGCTTCAGCTGTACGGTAATTATAATTCATAAAATATTTTATCCCATCCATTGTGTACTCGCAAAATTTTGAAGTTAGCACTCTCAAACCGTTTGAATGTAAGACCCCTTCCTCATTCCACGTCACCAGCGCCGTCACACACAACGACTGATGTGCGATCTTCTCTCCCATTCGTGCCTGACTGCCCAGCTGCCTCAAGAACCTGCCTTCCCTTGTTTTGCGCGAGCCTCCCGCACCCTATCAAGCTTACCCCAAGTGATTTTCAACATCGGATAGCGCATCAACCGTAAGGTTGCGCGGCATGGTTCTATGTAGTTTCCACTTGCATCGGCGGCGCTATAGACTGCCCAAGTTTGACGCCGATGCGACAACCCCAAGTGAAAGCATCGTACCCTAAAGGCATCGTACCCTTAACTCTAACTCACCCGGCGATCCGTTGTATGGGGACTCCAGGCATCGTACCAACGATGCCTTTACGGACCGTCAGACAGGGAAACCAATTGACGGCTTAAAAGAGAAGTGGAAGCCAAACCTGCAGGTGGTAAAAACAGTCATCCGCTTCTTCCAGAAGACGGGTAGGCTGGCTAACCACTACGGAGTGGAAGGCAGTACACCAGAGGCCCCAAGTGAGGGGGTAGAGCTCCAGGGCTGAGAATGAGGACCTAGAAGTGGGAAAAGGCAAACAGATAGGGAACGAGGGGACAAAGGATGGACGGCTCTTATGCTACGAAAGATAGCATCGTAGCCTGATAGAATCAATCAATCAATCAATCAATCCAACCGTCTATCCTGGGCAATCAATCGAAGGAGGAACTCAAGGTAAACCCGGCGGCCCGGGACGAAAATACCAGCAAAAGAAAGCGCACAGCGGCCACATCACATCAACTCAACAGCAACGCCTGCACCGCCCAGGCGCGGCCGCTGGGCCAGGCTATCTTATAGCCCCTTCCACACTTACCAGACGCAAAATTCTCCCTCTAGTAGTCAAAGCTCAGGCTTGGCACCACACCTAAAACCATGGCTTCTAACCCAGGATCTCAACCACCCCGTGGACGCCGCCAATCAACTACCCTACTAAACAGTCAAATAGTCACCAGATCCCAGTCAACTACTCCTAATAGGAAGGTTGGAAGTAACCAACGCGAGGCTAGCCACAGGAACAACCAAGAAATAGAAGACGTAATTCACGTAATCTCTACGCAAGATGACCTCCCTAGTAGCCAGACGCTATAGCCTACGCAAGCACCCCCTCAAGCAGAGACAAACATAAACACTAAAATACTAGTTCTACTAGTATCTCAGCAGGAAAAGACCATTCAACTCCTCTAAAAGGAAAGAGAGGAGGCTAGAAAAGAACACTAGGAACTAACCAAGCTTATCAGCAATCTTGTTAATCAAGTCAAGAAACTCGAAAGCAGGCTCCAACCATTAACTACCAACCCCCAAAGCCCAAATTAGGCATCAGTCGTAGCCGGCAGAGCACTCCAGACACCACCAACGTACAATACGCAATCTAGAAATAACCCTACAACGATACTCATTAACGTCCCACCACCAACCCACAACCAGACACAAGCCAATAATCTTATCCAAAACCTACCCACCCCAACAGCAGTAAACCTCATATCTCGGGCACTTAAAAGCCAAGAATTAACTAAACAAGCAGAGGTGCTAGGAGCAAAGGCAACAAGAGGAGGATACCTTATCCGCTTTAAAAATGACGAAGCCAAACAATTTGCAATCTAGAATTAACAATAGACCACGGTGTTAGGAAAGGATATCAAGATCAACCGCCCAAGATTCGGAGTAGTAGCTCACCGCACACCAACAGACGAAGTCTAGGTAGAAGAGAAAGAAAAAGCAATCTAGAAGATTACCTAGGAGAATAAGCTTACAGAGGCAAACATCCAAGTCGAGAATATTGCCTAGATAAAAAAGAAAGACAGCCCCCTTGGCCACCATGCATCCCTCGGAATCTAGTTTAATACCAAAGAAGCAGCCCAAAGCGTAGTCTAGAATAGGCTTCTCTTCGGACAAGAACTCGTTACTCGGGTCGAATTCTACCACATAGAGAGAAAGAGGTACTATAGATACTAGGGATTTAGACACCTTGCCTAGAGCTGCAAGGAGAAAGAAAGATGCGCAAACTGCAGCAAGGAACACAACACAAAGAACTGCCCACCGGGCAGCCTCCCCCAGTGCGTAGACTGCCGCGGCAGCCATCTAACAGGAGACAGCCAGTGTAGGGCAAAGACCCTTCCCCACATTAGCTTTCAATGCTAGAGCCGCTACGAATTATCCAATTAAACATCTGGAAATTAAGGGAATGCATAGAAGCCCTAATCAACGACCCAGACACAGAGAGACTCGACATCATTCTAATCCAAGAACCACTAGTCTCCTTCTTCAAAACTCTACCAAAACACCACTCGTGGCACCTATACACCCCAACTTACACTAGGCCTCAAAAGAAACGATCTACCATCTACGTAAACAAGAGAATCTTCTTATCCGCACAATAGCAGGTCCCGTGTAATAGCCAAGACCTGTCAAGGCTCAACCTCAGGATGATCACTGAAAGGTTTATTGCGCTACGTACGTTAAGCTAAAGCTTAGAGAAGAAGAGAAGAAGGAAGGAAGAAAGGAAAGCTTTAAATACACGGGCCGAATCATATCACGTGCTCTGCCGAAGATCCTCTAAGGCTCTGCCTCTACAGGCTTCAGACTCTAACATCATCCCCCCCTTCCTCCCCGTTTTATAGGAGGTCGTTGTTCTATCCTTTCGCGTCTAGATAAGCGTCTAATGCAGCCATGTCTTACAGTGTCGTTGCAGGTTCCCATGTTGTTCGTGTATACCCTTGCCACTTAACCTAGTACTATAAGTAGCGTCTTCGTTAGCCTGGTCTTCTTGCCATTCTTTCACCTAGAATTGCCTCTACTATCCATTCGTCTTGGCCGTCTACCTGGACTAGTAGGGGTTAATAATCGTCCTATATCTGGCTTGGCAATGGGTCCGTCCCTGCTGGCCGGAGAAGGTCAACATAGAACACATTATAAACCGCTTCTAGGACATCCAGCTTATAACTGTAGGGTCCAATCACCTTAATGATAGTAAACTTGGCTACCTTATTATCGAGTTTCTTGCTTAGTCTATCCGTGTAGAGATTCTTAAGAAGCAGCCAGACCTTATCACCTACTTTGTACGCAGGTAATAGGTTTCTCTGCCTATTGGCTTACCTTTCCTGTTCCTGTTGAATATCCGCCATGGCCATCTGTGCCTAGTCCGTAATCTCTTTGATTTTGGCTACAATAGCCTCGGCCCTTGCTACTGGGGATTGTCCTTGCGGATTACTGGGGTGGACTTCTTCCGGCAGTTCTAATGGTTTAAGGTGGTATCTATGAGAGAGGAAGAATAGACTTGCCTAAGTTGTCGTCGACGTCCGTCCATTAAGGGCTAGCTAGACTACTAGTAGCCAGTCTACCTAGTCCTGTTAGTAGTAGTCCACAAATAGTGTAAGTTTCCTCGCAACCTCGGTGTTTATTCTTTCTGTTGATCCGTCTGTCTGAGGGTGGTAGGCTATGGAGATGCGCCTCTTGATCTTAAGTAGCTAGCAGATGCGCTACTAGAGAAGACTAATAAATTACGTTCCCCTATTAGATATAATTGCCGCTGGGATTCTATGGTTCCAATAGAAACATCTAATAAAGAGCTTTGCAATGGTTTCCGTCTTAGTATTTAGGCATGCTTCGAGAATAACCCCTTTTCCTAAGCGGTTAGTGATTACTATAAGCATCTTGTAGCTGTAGCTTAGTGGTAATAGCCTAATAAAGTTAATAGAGATTTCTCTCTACTAACGGTCTAGTACTAGTAACGGCTTTAGCAACCCTTGCTTTCTATCCCTCTAGACTTTCGTTCTCCTATAGACGTCATAGTTCCTACAGAACCTCTAGATATCGTTCACGAATCCTAGCCAGAAGAACTACCTTGCTATAAGTAAAACTGTTTTAATACGTCTAGGGTGTGTAGAGAGGGTAGAATTATGCGTTTCCTAAATGATCCTTGTCCGTAGTGGTTCTAAATCTAGGACCCATTTCCTCCCTCTAAAGAGGAGGTTTCCTCGATTATCTAGAGAGCATTCGGCAATTAAGACCTTAAATCTTATGGCGAGCTCTAAGGGGAATATCCTTTTCTCCTGTCTAACTACCTCGCGAAGCTGGTCTAACACTTAATCTTGCTAAAGCGCTTCTTGCCACTATTCTTAGAGGGAAGCTTGTTCTTGTTTATGCTGGCCTGGGTACGCGTGTTAGTATAGGGATAGTTCCTTATTATTATCTTGCTCCTATTCCTCTAGGTCCTCTAGTAATCCTATATTAAGAACTAATCCTATAGACGTTGGTTGAAGCAATTGTGCTATTCTTTGCTTAAGTCTCTCGTCGGTGTCTATTGTAGGCAGGTCTTGGTCCCTCCTCGTTAATACGTCTACTAATCTATTTGTCTTTCTAGGCGTGTATTTAATAATAAATGAGAAGCGGCTGAGCTCTCTCCACTAACGGATCTGCCTTTCTAATAACCGTCTTGCTATAGTAAAGTACTCTAGGTTCTTGTGATTAGTAAAGATTTTAAACTGATGTAGTCCCTTTAGCCTAGTATCCTATTAACGTAAACACTTAACTATAGCAAGCAGTTCTTTGTTATAGATTAGATAGTTGCACTCTATAGGAAGATTCTTCTTAGAAAAGAATGTAACTAGGCGTAGAAACCTATCGTTATTAAACTATTGTAGGACTCCGCCTGTATAGTATCCTAAAGAGTCTATTACTAGGATAGTCTCCTATTCTAGATTAAACTATAGGAGGATTAGGGCTATAATAAAGGCCTTCTTTAGCTTTTAGAATGAGGTATCCGTTTCCTTAGTCTATTTAAATTTAATATTCTTTTTAGTAAGTACTACTAAGGGAAACACGATACTTGAGAAGTTCCGGATAAATCGTTGGTAGAAATTAGCAAATCCTAGGAAACTAAGTACTCCTTTAGCAGTAGTGGGCGCTTTCTATTCCTAAATAGCCTTAACCTTCTTAAGGTCTATGCTAATTCCTTTTCTGGCTTTAATAATATACCTAAGATACTTAGTAGACTAGACTTCGAATTCGTATTTCCTTAGGTCTAATTATAGACCTACAGTATCTAGTTTCTCTAGTACCCTGTTTACTTTCTCATAGTACTCCTTACGAGTCCCATCTGTAAAGATAAGAATATTATCTACATAAGCAGAGACGAAATTATTAAGGAAGTCCTTAAGTGTCTAGTTAATATACCGTTAAAAGGTGCTTAGAGCATTAGCTAGCCTAAAAGGCGTCACTAACTATTTAAAAAGGCTAAAGCGTGTTCGGAATATAGTTAACTATTCTTAGGGGTTAGGGTTAGGGTTAGGGTTAGGGTTAGGGTTAGGGTTAGGGTTAGGGTTAGGGTTAGGGTTAGGGTTAGGGTTAGGGTTAGGGTTAGGGTTAGGGTTAGGGTTAGGGTTAGGGTTAGGGTTA
>JBAWJV010000033.1:0-194802 GCA_037356075.1 Neofusicoccum sp. Z40 | reverse complement strand
TAAATCCACCGTACCTAAATCCACCGTACTTCGCAACCCTAACTTACCCGGCGGAATTTGTATGGGGCATAACCCTACCCCAAATCCACCATTATAATGGTGGATTTGCACTTTTTGGTTAGGGATAATAACTATCTAAACCACTAGGATAATAAGAGATTCTAACTATCTACTATTATTCTAAGATTGTTATAGCTTTCTATAGTATATATATAGCTTTACTCTCTAGCTAGTATCTAACCCTCTATAGTTAACTTCTATAATAATCGAGCTAGTATTAGTAATACGGCCTTTACGCGTAGTACTTAGTCTTATTATATATTCGTTACTCTCTCGTACCTCCCTTATATTACCTCAAGGTAAACCTCTAACACGGCTTACTACCCTCTTTAGTATTTAGATCCTTAGAGGTAAAGGCCCGCCGTTATAATAGGTAAATAATACGCCTCCTTAATAAATCTACTCCTAAACTTACTACTAAACTACGATATATAGATATCTATTAGTACTAGCTCTACTAGGAAGTTTAAAACAAGCGAGTTAGGCTTTAATAGACTACCTTAGCTAAAATAGTAGTAGATGGCTTAACGAAGCTACTACCCCCTTAAAGATTCAAGTAATTCGTCAAGTAATTAAACCTCTTAGTGTTATGAACCCCAGGGCACACGGACTTTATGACCCCAAGGGCTACAGGCCCGCACGGGAAGACAGCCTACAAGGACTAAGGATTACGTGGGAAGCAAGAGCCGCAAGGCTAGGGAGCCCGCAAGGGAATCCAGAGGACACGGGATCACGGCGCGTACGGGCCCAGGCAACAGCCAGAACGGAGCCCACACGGGAATCGGGCCCGCAGGGTAGAAGAGCAACTGCTAAGTTAGGAAGCCTACAGGGGACAAAGGACCGCAAGGGAAGAACCCACTTCCAGGAAGCTGATAAGGGCGTGAGCTACGGGAAGGAAGTTTGGAGGTATAATCGTCCCTTACCAGCGGCAGAAGTTAAAAGTTAGAAAAGCGCCCGAAGCGCCGACGTCACGTGTAGACCCACACTGGATCAGCTCTGATCTAACTCGCTGATCCAGCAGCCCGATCCAACAGACTGATCCAACCTATAGATCCAGATTATAACTACATTTCCTATAGTATATAGCTTCACTCATTAGCTAGTATCTTGACCCTTCGTGGTCAACTTAAGATAGCAAATCTTACCCATTTGCTGTAACCCTGCCTTGCGTACCGCGCAACGAACTCACACGTGATCTCTACGTTCTCACGTGCCCGTCACTTCTCTCCTACCCAACGACCCTCTGCCCCTTGTCCTCAAGGTAAACCCAACGGTTACCGACCTTCTAGGGTTCCGTCCTTAGAAGTAGAGGCAGCTCCGTTACACTTAGATATTAAAGAGCTTATTCAGCTTTTAGGAGTTTCAGTAACCAATAATGCTCCTGACGACAATTAAACTCGATTAGTACTTTCTAAATTAGATACTTTTATTACTCTTTTTAGTATCTGCTCTGTTAGAATAAGCACCAGACTGCTTATTCTAAAGGGGGTGTGTCAACCACATTGGCCCGTAATCACGTGTTTTGTTTGCTTTTGCTTATACACGCGTTCTTTCTTTACTTTTTGCCGCACCATACACCTATCCCCACACACCTCATTCACCCCATTTATGCGTATTTCCGTAAATCCGATTATTACACGTATATAGCAAGCCTCAGTAGCAACAATGAGAAAACAAGCGGCGTCTTCTTTCTCGCACCGTTTCGACAGGATGAGAGCCTCCTTGTTCCTGTGGCTCGCGGAGGCCGACAGAGTGTATGAGCTATTATTATTATCATTGCCACTGTTGCTTGTTCTCACTCTTTTCGTACATACTTAAGGGAGATCCAACGGCTTTCCACCTTTTTTGGTGTTTGATCCTGAAAAGATAGAGGCCTGACGTTACACAATGCTTTGTATCGTTTCTACAAGCATTCGAGCCATTATGGAAAGCCAATAAGGAGGTAAAACGTAGTGGCCGAGGAGCACAAGCCTGTGTAAATTGATTACAAAAGGCTTAATGATGGCCGATAATTGTCTTAGGCACATATGGCTCCTCTAGGTAGCTGATCTCCTCCTCTGTTAACGTCTTATCCTTGACGCCGATAGCCCCGTCAAGTCGCTCTACACTGCTCACTCCAACGATTGGAATAGTTCCCTTCTGGATGATCCACGCCAGCGCGACCTGTGCCATAGGCCATCCCTTTTTGCCAGCGAGCTCCTGCACGCGTCCGATAATCTGGTGGTCAGCCTCGGTGATGTTGCTGAACATGGGGATATTCTTGAAGATCTTGGCCCTAAGAGTCTCAGGGGTCTCGAGCGGCCGCGCGAGGTAACCGCGGTAGAGAGGCGACCAGGGAATAAGCCCAACACCGGTCTCCTTGCAGAATTTGATCATCTCGCGCTCTTCTTCTCTGTTGTTAAAGTCTTACGTTAGCATCCGTGCTATTTTACAATATTGAGTGAAAAGGTACAAGGTCAGCCGTGATAGTGTAAAGACAGCGCAGCCGTGTCTCATCACCAACAGAAGAAATTCATGACGTAGACGGCTGATCCATGTAAAGTTTACATGGACCATTAGTTCTTATGCTTCGGCTTTTTACACATACCGATACTTACCCCAGCCAAATGCTAACCTCATAGAAAGGAAAGTTTTAGGAAGATCGTATCGCTTACCTGTAGCACAAGCTATAGTGGTTCTGCATGCTGATGAACTTGGTCCATCCGTTTTTCTCAGCCACGAACTGCATCCTGGCAAATTGGTGCGCCCACATCGAGCTTGCGCCAATGTACCGCACCTTTCCGCTCTTGACCAGGTCATGCAGGGCCTCCATCGTCTCCTCGATGGGCACGTTCTCGTCAAAGCGGTGGATTTGTAGCAGGTCGATGTACTCGGTCTGCAGACGCTCGAGGCTGGCGCTGACGGCGTTGAAGATGGCAGTGCGCGACAGTCCGCCGTGGTTCACGTAGTCGCGCGTGTCCTGGACCTGGAAGAGGACCGTGTTGACGGCGGGCGTCTCGCCGACGTAGCCCCAGCACTTAGTCATGACGACGACCTTACTGCGCCGAATGCCAGATTTCTTCAGGAAGCGGCCGATCAGCTCCTCGGAGACGCCGTTCGAGTAGGCGTTCGCGGTGTCCCACGTGTTCACGCCGCGGTCGTAACTATGGATGGATCGATTAGCGATGTTTAGAGAAAAGAGTTCATTGACGTACGCAGCCTGAAGGAGATTAAAGACGGTTTCTTCATTGTCCTCAACCCAGGGTTGCCAGTCTTTGTGGCCGATGGACATGGTGCCCAAGATGGGGACGGAGACGCGCAGACCAGACGCGCCGAGCTGCTTGTACGTCACCTTGGTGGCGTCAATACTGGCCTGTAGCTCCTTTGGGATGTCACTCATGGCGCCGATATGCTTAAGATGACTGGCAGAAGGGTTTCGAGGAGCTTGGTCAACAGAAATGAGTCAAGGCAGGAGAGGCGCAATTGAGGCTGGTGACAGTGGAGTTGAATGCCAATAGACACGAGATCCGGGGGGCGTAGAATATTTAAACCAGGCGAAGCATCTAGGATGCTTCAGCATTTCGTGGCACGCTGCGGGCATAAGCGGAGTTAAGGCGCATTCCAGTAGTGTTTTTTAACACCGGTAGAGTTGGTAAATCCATCGCCTGTGCGTGACAGGGATTCCACCGCTCTTTCGAGCTCTGTATCATGCCATTAGGCAGACAAGCGAGCGACTGCGGTAGCACGTTCGGTCTTTTCACCGCTCACTGCTGTTCGGTAGCGAGGAGCTTCCATCGACTTCAGTTCCGTGCATGCTCACACCCTACCACGTGGCGCAAAAGGCGCTCTGCGCACGCCCCCATCGGAACTGTGCGGCTGCTTATCGAGCGGCACGGCTGCTGACCTGATACGAAGCGGACAAGCGCATCATCTGCGTTACAGCGAACTATGTAGCCGTTGGGGGAGGCCTAATTGCTAATGCGCGTAATGCTAATCAGAGCTATGTATTTAAAAACAAAGTTATGTGCACCTGTTATTGTGCCGCTCACTTGAACGAGCATTTTGTCCGAGCGTGGATCAAATATTTTATCCTAAACAAACGTGAATTTTTAGGGATTCGTGCCGAAACTCTACTGTCTCTCCACCTTCATTGTCTTGAATGATCGCTTGAATAAACCACGTCCAAGTTAGACTTGTCAGCGGACTGACTACATAAAACGGGTATGTCGTTGTATTGCAGTCTAGTGTCAAGACATTAGAGAGGCGGACGAGGCCATGCTTTGTTGATGATTGACTGGAAGGCTTAGCCGCCAAGTGACTTAGCTTCTAACCATTAATGTAGCCACGCTCGGGATAGAAACGGCGATGGTCGTGCGGTAGATCACGCGGCTTATAATACGGTGAGTAGTGCTCGCTACAACTGTCTAAATACTGCCATCAGCCCCACCTGCTCATGCGAGAGAACTCTTTCCTAGTACCTTCCACTTAAGTCGCCGTCTCTAATAAGAACTCGCGTATGCATGCAAGTACAAACCCAGGCGAGATTATTCATGGATAGACTGTACGTGTCCTCCCGAGCACAATGTTTTCTAGCCAATCTGGGCGTGTCCAATTTCATACATAGGCCCGAGGGCGTGCGGCTTTGGCGCTGCTCTACCTGCTTGACGTGTGACTGAAAAGCTACACGGCAACGACAAAAGGCCATCCATGACCGTCAATCCCCTCACCATTTGGTCAGAGCATCCAAAATCGCCTCGCCAACACCCGCCGAGCTCGGCGGACTCTGTCCGGTAATCAACTTCCTCTCCCTGTCCACCACCACGCAAGGCTCGAAGTCGCCCGCGGAAACGTACTCTCTACAGACCTTCTTCAACTCGGTTTCTAGTAGGAACGGCATCTCCTTGTCCGTCCCCAACGCCCTCTCCTCGCTGTCCTTCAACCCGGTCACTTTGGCCCCCTTCAGGAACGGAGTTCCATCTGGCCTCTTGACGAAGGCAAAGGCCGCGGGCCCGTAGCAGACGGATGCAATCACCTTGTTCGCATCGGCGAATTCGTTGATCAACTTGTGGGACGACTCGTCCGTGGCGAGGTCGAACATGGGGCCCTGGCCGCCCGGGTAGAAAACGGCATCGAACTCGGACGCGCGGCCGAGAAAGGTGCTGACCTTGGCTGTATTGGTCCACAGGTCCTTCTTGGTGGCGTAGAAAGAAGTGCAGATGGGGTCATCTTTGGTAGCCTCAATGCTGTACGGGTCGATGGGCGCGACGCCGCCGAGGGGCGACGCGAAGGTGATTTCGGTGTGTGGGGAAAGAATGTGGTAGGGGTGGGCGAGTTCGGGCTGCGCAGAGAGAGTGTACCAGCGAAGCGGGGGAAACCGTGCGTACCATTGTGCAAGGTTCAGTGGGTTAACACACCAGATACCAGCCGGTAGGCTTGTTCTCGCCATATGTCGCGGCGGAAGCAAGAACGACGAGGAGCTTTAGGGCTATTGTCTCTGATCTGTGGCGTCTGCGATGTTGGGTCGGGCAGGGCTCTCGTATGCTATTGCTCAACGATTGTGCAGTCAAGACTACTATTATACCAGTTGGGCGGCAGACTCGGGCCTGGGCATTTTCGGCCCAGCTGGTGCGCGCGAGCTGGAAACCATCCACCCGATGATTACCCTCGGCCGATCCGCGAAGCGCGGTGTTTCCATCAAAGGCTAGGTATAACCGGATCCGCTTGGTAAAACCTTTCTGAATCATGCTGCAAGGGCCTTAAATCGCCATCCCCACCTACCTAATCGCATCCAGGAAAGAGGACCACGGAAAAGACCCTAGCGGCGATTTATCAAGCTTCCACTCTCTTATACCGTACGGTGTCAAAAGTTTTCGGCCAAACCCACGTGATTTCATCGTACTATATTCTTATACTACTTCTCACCCTTTCTTACTCCACAACTACAACACTAATAATACTATGAATACCTCTTATAGAAATTAGTAGTAATCGTAGAGGTAAAAAGCTTACTTCTTTTAAAAGAGGAAAGCTAATTGGCCTATAAGAAGCTAGTAAAATATTTAACTAAATCCACCTAGAAACTAGAGTCCCCCTCTCTACTATTAAGAGTACTATCTACCTAGTATTACGGCGCAGCTTTTACAGGGTTAGGAATTATAGGATGAAGAACAAGTAGGAGCCGTAGATACGGTATAGAAAAAACCTATATAAAGTTATAAGATCCACGTGATACTAAGATATTACTCTACTCGGATAATATTACTCTACTATAACCTACTTCGGATAATAATCACCTACCCCTACACAAGGACTCCTACACACAGGACGACCTAATCTTTGAATTTTGCCCTCGCAATCGCGAATTCGACTTTCTCCACCCTGCAATGTCGGCGGACGACGATGGTGGTGGTAGGTTCGCGACCGTTGGCGCGTCGCGACGCGCTACGCGTCTCTAACGCGACCGCCCCGACTATCGCGCCCTCTACCGCGGCAAACCTACCACTTAACGCCAGTCTCACGCGTTAAGTACACCTAAAGTGTCAAAGGAAGCAACTTTAGATAATATCATCGACTTGCTACGCGTTGTTATTAAGTAAAATAAAGCGCTTACCGAACAGAACGAGGCCCTAATTGAACAAGGCGCTGGGAATGAGGAGGAGATTAGACGGCTGTCTAACGCGCTTAAAATATCCAAAGAAACGCAGGCTAAGATGGAGGAGCGCATGGGGAAGATGGAAAAGCAGACGGCAGCGCTCGTAGAGACGACGCGCAGGAACCTAAGCTCACAGTCACAGATTAACACCACCTACGCCAGCGTGCTCCGAGGAGCGGCGCCGCTAATAGCCCCAAGCAATGGTCCACCGCCTGTCCCTACCGCAGCAACGCGTGTGACAAACCTACTAGCCCTAATTGCACAGCAAATGCCACCAGCGATCGAAATCGATCTTACCGAGGCCAACGTCGATACTACAAAGCCGGGAGAGATTCGTGCCCAGCTCTAGGTAGCACTGGAGGCCTAGGAAACGATAAAGGACATTAGATGCTGTAGACTAACAAGGAACCCGGGCGACTCTACCAAGGTACGGTTCTTCTTTAGGACTAAACGGGATGAAGAGCTCGTCAGGTCTAATCTTAGATAGTTAGAAACGACCTTCTAGGGAGCGAGAATTAGAGGTAGACAGTGGTATCCAGTAAAGATAGACAATGTCAATAAAATGACTATCTTGAATGAGGATCGCACTGGGGTCCGCCCTAACGCTAGCCAGATTATTAGCGCAGAGAATAACGTTAAAGTCGTGTAAACCCGCTAGCTAAGCAAGCTAGGTAACCGCTTATACGGCTCCGCAGTAATCTATCTTTCTAAGAGGAGTAAGGTAGATTCGCTCCTTGCTAAGAGGATGATTAATATTGGTGGAGAGACAGCGTATACTAATGTGTTTAAATACCGCCCCCGCCCAAGACGCTACTTTAAATACTAGAGCTATGACCATTAGTAGTTCCGCTGTAGGGGAGAGGAGAGATGCGTTAAGTGCGCAGGCAGCGGTCATAAAGAAGAGAGCTGTTCGTTAGCTATAGAGAAGTGTGCCGCCTACGGAGGTCCGCATAGGGTAGACGACAGGGGCTGCTTAGAGTATAGAAAGCTCCTAAATAACATGCTCTACCAACGCAATGAATAGACCTCTCAAGATAATCCACGCGAACCTAGGAAAGAGCGGAACAGCATAATATAGTCTCCTAAATAACGAGGACCTCATCGACTTTAGCATCATCTCTATCTCTAAACCAAGCTACTTCCGCAACGCCAAAGGAAAAACAATAGCAGCACCTATCACCCACCCCTACTAGACCTAATTACTACCAACGAAGTCCCAGCAAGGCCGGTTTCCCTTCCGCTCAATGATGTGGATACACAAAGGCATCCCAGCCCGTCAGATCTCGATACCCTCGCCCGATATTACAGCTATAGTTGTTACACTGCAAGATAGAACTATTCTTATAGCGTCAGTCTACGTCGCGAAAAAGGAGAGCCTAGCCGACTACGAGCTTGCAACTATACTCGAGAAGCTCTAGGCAGTAGTTACGCAGTCTGGGGCTTAGACTAACGGAGTGCTGGAGATCCTAATCTGTGGGGATTTTAATAGGCACGACTAGCTCTGGGGAGGTGATTTAGTACAAGGCTCCGCACGCAGTAGAGAAGCAGCGCCAATAATTGACTTTATAGAGGACCTTCACCTCTAAAGTCTGCTTCCCCGAGGCATAACTACCTACGAGTTAGCCGGATATAGCTCTACAATCGACCTTATTCTCGCGTCACCGCGGCTAGCGGAGGACGTAAGCGCCTGCCGTCTCTCTAGCACAATATACGGACCCAATTACTAAGTGATTAAAGCACACTTTTAAATTAACGCACCTAGCCAGGCACTAGAAACCCAATACGCCTTCTGGAGTACGAACTAGGAGGCAGTTAGGGCCGACGTAGGGAGGAGACTAGCCGAGGGTCCCTCCCTAGACCCTAGGGATGTCGAGGGCTCCGCCGACTACCTAACTAGAATCATCACCGCGTTACTATAGAGCTGCGTGCCTAAAGTTAGACCGTCACCATACGTTAAGAAATGGTGGATAGCGGACCTTACCTAGCTACGGAGGTCATTCACATACTTTAGGAACCAGGCAAGAGTCCTCCAAAGGTGGGGACGGCGGAATAACTGGCTAGAGGAACAAGCAAAAGAAGCAGCTAAGAGGTTCCACGATACTATAAGACGACAGAAGCGAACTTGCTAGAAGACCTTTCTAGCTGACCTAACCAATATCTGGAAAGTAGCTAGATACCTCTCTAGCATCGAAAGTAAAAACTTCGCTCTAATTACACGAATTAACTATTAGAATGGCTGCGTAGAGTCTAACGAGACAATATTAAAGGCCCTTATTAAGAACTTCTTCCTAGAGCTCCCTCTAGTACAACAATATACACCAATTAGGGCGCGGTAAGCCCTTGGTGACCAGTTCAGGCACGCCCCACTAACAAAGGAGGAGGTAAAAGAGGCAATCTTCCGGGCTAGCCCGTTCAAGGCGCCTAGCGTAGATGGGATCCCAGCAGTGGTCTAGCGAGAGCTCTGGCCGGTAGTAGACAATCACGTCTTTTAACTCTTCAACGAGTCACTACTGCAAGGCTGTTTACCTAGCTGCTGGCGCACGGCAAAGATAGTCCCACTACGAAAGACTAGGAAACCAGACTACGAGGTCCCGCAAGCGTATAGGCCGATCTCACTACTATCAACGCTAGGGAAAGCGCTCGAATCAGTAGTTGCGGAGAGGATATCTGCCCTAGTTGAAGAGCACTCTCTACTGCCAAAAAATCATTTCGGGGCTCGAAAATAGCGATCTATAGTACAAGCACTAACGGTCCTCTAACAACGTATTTACGACGCGTGGCGCGATGGGAAGGTCCTATCGCTACTCTCATTTAACGTTAAGGGTACCTATAATAGCGTAGCGAAGGAGGTACTCCTTAAGAGGCTCCGTCAGCGGAGAATCCCCAAGACTCTTATTAAATAGATTAACGCATTCTACTCTAGTAGAAGTGCGTCGGTAGTAGTTAACGGGAAGACCTTAGAGGAAATAGACCTCCCACAGGCAGGACTACCATAAGGATCGCCTCTCTCACCAATCTTATTCCTCTTCTTTAACGCAGACCTAGTCCAGTCAGTCACAAATAAGAATAAGGGAGCAATGGCGTTTGTCGACGACTATAGTGCCTAGGTAACCGGCCTCTCAGCGGAAGAGAACGTAGCAAAGCTTTAAGATACCATAGTGCCCCAAGCAGAGGAATAGGAGGCAATAAGTAGTGCAACATTCGAAGCCGAAAAGACAACGCTTATCTACTTTACAAGAGTCCCGCAAAGACTATCAGAGAAAGCGGTAACAATAAAGGGGAATAAAGTACATCTAAAGATAGAAGCTAAAATTCTTGGCGTTATCTTTGACCAAGAGCTGAGGTTTAGAGCCCACGCAGGCAGGATCGCGAAGCGGGGAACCTAGGCCGCTTTAGCGCTGAGAAGGCTACAGGGCCTGCGGCCAAGCAGCGTACGCCAGCTCTTCACAGCAACGGTAGCACCAACAGTTGATTACGCCTCGCCGGTGTGGGCACCAGCCGCCACGCAATTAACGCTTAAATCACTTAAAGCGGTTCAAAGAATTGCAGGAAGAGCCATTACTAGGGCCTTTAGGACTATTACCCTGCTAATACTCGAAGCGGAAGCAGCAATCTTACCTACTAAGATCCGCCTTAAATAACAGATGCTCCGGTTTTAGGTTAACTGTTACACCCTCCCACAGTCTCACCCATTCTGGAGATTAAAAAGAGCTATCAACCTAGCGAATAAAAGATTCATATCCCCACTCTAGCGGATAATGCTCTTAGCTGGAGAAGCAGATACAGAACGACTAGAAACAATCCAGCTATTCGTAAGGATGCCCTAGGAGGATCGGCCGGTAGTAAGAATCGAGAGCCTAGAGATAGCAAGCCTACAAGCGAGCAAGCTTCCAACGTTAGAGGTAGCTATCTTCACCGACGGCTCGCAAAGAAACCAGAAAGTCGGCACTGGTATCTCCTGCGTGGACAGCACCGGTGTAACCGCTATAGCACACTCGCTTCTAGTAGGCAGATCGGACTTAATCGATATCCTACACGCAGAACTATAGGCAATACAATAGGCTGTAGCCCTAGTGCATGGCACGTGGTCTGCGGAAGCCGTCACCTCGCGTCCGGATATAGCAAAGATAAAACACGTCATCTATAGTAACAGTAAGACAGCACTACGCTCCCTTCGCCGGCCGTGGTAAAGGATGAGTCAAGAAATTATCAGAGCTATCCTCTACCTCCTACGCCAGATTCGGCAGAACAACGGACCGCTGGTTGAGTTTAGGTGGGTGCCAGCGCACTAGGAAATCGCAGGAAACGAAAGGGCAAATCAACTGGCACTGCAAGCTACAGCAAGTACCCAAGAGCCCCCGCATAGTGTAGTGCTACGGTCCCTAGCGCTTTCAAGATGCAAAGCCGCAGCTATGAAGAAGTGGACGGAATCCTTTAAGACCGCTAAAGGAGGTGAGGCCTCCCGTAAGCTTGACCAAGCACTCGCTCAGTTTCATACGAAACGGCTTTACAACCGGCTTAGCTACAAAGAGGCTGCCGTAATCGCTCAGCTCCGAACCTCTAAGGCAAATCTTAACGAACCACTATACAAGATTAGGTATGCGTAGTCAGCAGCGTGCGCCTGCGGGGCAGAAAAAGAGACAGTCAAGCATTTCCTTCTCGAGTGCCCACGCTAGCTAGACCTTCGGGTAGAGCTATAGAACGGGCTTAGAGATAGGTTTGGTGACCTTGCGTATATACTAGGAGGCTGGTCAGGAACAAAACTACCGAATGGGAAATACAAGGACGGACCTCTAGACAAGTGGCGGGCGGACCCCCACGCGATCAAGGCAACGGCAGCTTTCGCTTTGGCTACAGAAAGGCTTAGTACAACTAGGGACTAAGAGGCTATAACGGCTACTCAACCCCCATCCTTCTACCAGTTAGTTGTCACGCTGATACAAGGACTGACAACGCTCGGGTAATAGTCTCGATGAGGCCTAGCATGAAGGACTAAAGCAGTTAACCCCTCCTACCTCTCTTTAACGTTCAGCAGTCTAAGCTTTATTAGTTTTCCCTTTCCTCTCCTTTTATTTTCTTTCCTTTTCTTCCTATCTTACGCTCGCTTTAAGAAGGATAGCGACTTCAATTTAATGTGTGGGCTTTGGATGAACCGGGATCCCAATGTAGCTTAGCGCAGATTTAGCGATCTCGTCCCTATGGCCCGCAGAGGCCGACGGGGTGTATGAATACTACTACTACTACTACTACTAAACCCAACGGTTACCGACCTTCTAGGGTTCCGTCCTTAGAAGTAGAGGCAGCTCCGTTACACATCCTATACAATCTACAGCGACTCTAAGGCAGCCCTATAAGCACTAGCAAACCCACATAAACGGCGACCAGGTCAGTGCATAGTACGGTCTATCTTAGAAGCAGCCCAGCAGATCAGGGACAGCCATCAGATTAGCTTCGCTCTTTAATAGGTTCTAAGCCATAGTAGAATTACAGGGAATAAAGAAGTGGACAAGCTCGCTAAAGCCGTAACTAAACGCCTTAGAGAACACAACTTTAAGCTACTAGCATTAATTTAGGCCTAGGCTACTAAAGAAGCAGCATATATAACGTGGGTAGCCGCATAGAAGGACTCTAACAAAGGCCAACACCTCCGAAGCATTGACGCAGCACCACCAGACCCCCACACCTAGCATCTATATAACAAGCTCCCACGGAGCCAGGCTAGCCTCCTCGCCCAGCTACGAACAGGTTACTGCTGGCTTAACTAACACTATAAATAGATAGGCCACATAAATAACGAGCAGTGCGAATGCGGAGAAGTTAAATTAGTTTCACACGTTCTTCTTGACTACCCTTTACTTCAGTAAAGCCGCCAAAAGATGCTCTAAGACAGTAGGCTTAAAAAGAATAGTCTATCAGCCCTACTAGGTGGGAAGCCACTAAGTAGTATAGTAGCTATCCAGAGCAAAGACAACAACTAGAGGATAACAACATCGCAGCTATAGGCTATGCTAATCTTTACACAAGACTCGCAACGGTTCAGGAATAGAGACGAACCCACAGCGTAGAAAACCGTTCATACCACACCCCTATACCTTACTATCCACCCTCCTTATCTTCTCTCTCTTTCTCTCAGATTAATATAAAACATGTATACTAGTAATAAAACACTTTAAATAGTTGTAGCCTGCATATCGCTCAGGGCGATGGGTCAGGATAAATGAATTCAACTCAACTCAACTCAACTCAATTAATCAATTTTTCGGTTAGGGCCTAACCCTACCCCAAATCCACCGTTATAAGGGTGGATTTGCACCTTTTGGTTAGGGTGGATTCACGGTTTTTGGTTAGGGTGGATTTGGGTCTTTTGGTTAGGGTGCATTCACGGTTTTTGGTTAGGGTGCATTCATACCTTTTGGTTAGGGGAAGGTGGTGGAAAAGGGCACGCACAGTGAGCTTATCAACAAGCAGGGCTATTATTGGGAAATAGTATGTCCTTGTAAGTCGCTCTCGGTTTTCCGTTTTCTGACAAACGAATCTTCAGTGTCAAAGCCAGGCATTAGATTAGTAAATAACCTGCAACGATAGAGGAAGAATCTTTGGCTGTGAAAATAGATGTAATGATGAGCTTTAGGAAGGATTCTCTCACAAGTGCGGCAGTGCCTCGCGTTATGCCCCTTGAGCAGTCCATAGCATGCCTTCCAGAAGTAGCTCAGGCGGAATACATATCCACCATGAGCAGCCCACCAGACCCTGTGAGGGGCTGCCGCACCCACCGCACGACTTCAGCCTCCGGCCTCACCTCCGCCGCCTCCTCGACCAACTCCCACGTCCCCGTCACCGCATCTTTATCCAAGTACCGAAACAAGACACGCTCACCGCCGTCCTCGAACACGAACTCACGGCGCCACAACCTCTCCCACTGCTCCATCGGCGAGCCCTCAGTCGCGTTGGCGCGCTCGACAGTGCGGTTGCGCAGCGCGACGGCGTGCAGGGCGCGTGTGTTCCACAAGCCGTCCTGGCCGGGGTAGTCGCTCAACAAGGCCACAGCCTCGTCGCGTGTCGGCGGGTCGCGGCAGAAGAGCGCGAGTATGAGCAGGTTCCAGGCGAGGTCGCACTGCAGCGACAGGGCGCGCGCGGGGTTGGCGGCGACGTCGTCGACGGCCCGTAGCGCTAGGCGCGCCAGCGACAGGTACTCGCGGAAGGCGGGCGTGAGCGCGCGCACCGTCTCGACGGCGAGGAACTGCGGCGGGTCCTCGAAGACGATGGTGCTGAGGTACTGCAGGCGCAGGTGCAGCGCCTTGAGGTACGCCGGCGAGGTGCCCGGGCGCGCGTCTTCTCCTCCCGCTTCGGCCATGACGATGCGATGGAAGAGCGGCATGAAGGCGGCGTCGAGGGCCTGTGCGCGCTGCCGCGCCGTCGCGCAGAAGGCATGGATGCGCGGGTTGTCGAGGAGGTCGTTGTAGAACTTGCTGATGACTGCTTCGTTGATGGAGCCGGGCACGCCGGACGTCCGGACCGCTTCGGCCATGATCATGGTCATGGCCGTCTGCTCGCGACGGGCGGTGGTTAGGTGCTGCTCGACCTCATCGAGGCTGGTGAAGATGGCGGGGATGTCGCTGGCAGTTGCCGATGGGCGCTGAACCCTGCTGAGGAGGATCATGAAGGACTCAAGGGTTTGTTGCTTGTCTTGAAGACCTTTCGTGAGGTGTGGGAGCGGCGCGCCGTCGCCGAACCTCCCGCGCAAAATGGTGCGGGCCTGCTTTGCTATGTGCGTGAAGATGTCTGCCACCGCTGCCAGCAGAGGTCGTGGATTTGGTGCGAGGTTGCTTATGTCATGGGCTGCATTTTGGCCCGTTAGGAGGTCAAGCAGCAGAGCCATGCCGTGGTTGATATGGTCCAAGGCTGCTTTCCTGTTCCCTCGGAGTATTTCGAAGAACAACGAGAGAACAGACAGGAAAACAGCATCATGTACAGAAGCTTGTTGGCTCTGTATCTTCAGAGCATGGCAATAGTAGGCTACGGCATGGAAGTAATGGGCGTCTTCTCCATTTGCCTGTGAAGTTGGTGCGGACACTGCGCGAAGAGACTCGTGGGTGGATTGTTTATGCCACTTGCTCAGCGAGCCAATGGCCATGGCCGCGTACCGAAGCGTGGCATTAATGCGAGCGACCTGGGGGAGAACGACCGCCCATAAGTCACCGCTGGACGCTGCAGTGTTCCAGGATCCTTGAAGAAGACCTACAAATTCCTGGAAATAGAGCATACCCGTAGCATCTCGGAAATGGAGAAAATCCGAATTAGGCTGATGCTGCAGCCTTGGAGTTGCGGCATGTACATTCTGCCTGGAATCCCAACAGAGCTGCATAGGACCGGCATGTTTCTTCTTCTTCGATCCTACGATATAGCCTTCACAGTGACGTCGACTGCCGAAACAATTATAACAATGCGGTTTGGCCTCGTCGCATTTGATATGGCGCTTCTTGCAAGTGATGCAGCCTGTTCGTACTTTTTGTGTGCTTGTACGCGAAAGTCTGGGTTTGTTGTGCTGGACTAAATCATTTTGCAATGCGACAGGAGGTAGAGATCTTGCGGAATATTGTTAGCCTTGCCTCCTCATCTTTCTGCTAGATTAAACTTTGGCTTACTGGAAAAAATCACTGGATAGTGGGATCACCCATTGCTCCATGATCATCCGTCGCCGGGCATGACCAGCGGTGAGAAAGTAGGCTGAACGAGAAACGTGTGCTGAACTAGGTAGTAGGCCAATGCGCAGCACTATTCTCCACATGGACCGTACCACTAGTACTACTTTTGGATGTTTACGAGCCGTGCACTCAACCGCAATCTAACCAAAGTAGGGTTAACCCAATGCGCCCCTACTAACCAATCGGACACAACCGGGATATCGGAGCCTAGAACAGCTACTGCCTTTTAAATGTTACTTTTGCTCTCTCATCGTCTCGTTTTCCATTTACACCCGCTTTCATCTCCCTCTTCATCTTATAGGTTCATATAGGAGAGGACCCGCCCGGATCGATCAGCCTCCACAATGGATCAATTTCTGCTTGAGAACACCCAGCTTTACCTCAAACTCCTCGAGAGTTTCCAACCTGCAGCGCCCAAGACCAATCGCGCAGATGAGGACGAGTTGAAGTCCATCGTCATCGCCGTTCGGGTTCGCCCTTTGCTGAATGAAGAAATCTCAAACGGTGCCTTGGGCGGAATCTTTCTGCGTGATGGAGAACCGGGAGTTCTTGATCTCCATGAATTGCGTAAAACTGTTCGGGGAACAGCAGGATTGAATGTAAGTCTAAGCTAGTGAGACTAATACTCGTTGCTAAAGCATGGAAAGTCATCCAGTTATCTTGTAGATAAGGCTTTCTCTAGTGACGATACGACCGAAAGAATCTACGATGACTTGGTACGCCCCCTGGTCCCGTGGGCCTGGTCGGGCGGCGTGAGCACCATTTTCGCCTATGGCCAGACCGGCTCCGGAAAGACCCATACTGTCAGCGGGCTTGAACGCCTCGTTGCAAATGCTCTCTTTGATGGAGCATCGGAGGGGACCCGCAACATCTTCGTTTCCATCGTCGAGCTTGCGGGAAATTCGGCTTCCGACCTCCTCAACGCCCGAAAACCGGTATCTATCCTCGAGGACTCCTTCGGCACGACACATCTGGCGGGCGCATCAGAATACCATGTCGTCGAATCGGCCTCGTTGGTCAAGCACATCGACTACGCCGCCTCACTCCGCCAAACAGCCTCAACGCAGAAAAACGACGCATCTTCCCGCTCCCACTCTATCTGCAAAATCCGGCTTGAGAACCCGTCTCTCCCGCAAGCGGAAAACGGCCTGCTGTTCCTCGTCGACCTCGCCGGCTCCGAAGCCGCTCGAGACGTCTCGGCGCACTCGGCCGACCGGATGAAAGAGGCCCGCGAGATAAACACCAGCCTCTCCGTCTTGAAAGACTGTATCCGCGGCGCCGCCAACCTCGATGGGCTCGGCGGCGTAGTCAAGGCCACGCCGGGCCGCAAGGCGTACGTCCCCTTCCGCCGGACCGCCCTGACGAAGCTGCTCAAGCACGTCTTTGACCCGGCGGCCGGCCGCAGCTGCAAGACCGCCGTCATCGCGTGCCTCAACCCTAGTCTGGCGGATGTGGGCGCCTCGAAGAACACCCTGAGGTACGCCGAGCTCTTGCGCGTCGTCTCGCCGAAAGCGGTGCCGCTCGAGTATGACCCGGGAAAGCCGATCACCTGGTCGAACCACCATCTTCAAGGTTGGATCGAGGAGAATGTAAGTCCGCCTCCTCGGCATCGTTCCGCTAAGCAAAAAAAATTAGAACTCACCACTATCGCAGTCAGGCGCACCGCCCGTCACGGCCGCCTTGCTCGCCCCTTTTGAGACCGGCAAGCAGCTGCTTCAACTGCCCGCTCCAGAGTTCATCACACGATGCCTCAAGACGCCGGGCGTATCGACGGAGCAGGCGGTTGCCTTCCAAGCCAAGTTCTGGAGGCTCCACGTCGACTCCCAGCGCCTGTCAGGAGGAACCCACACGACTGAGGAAAGAAAGCAAGGTCGCGGCTCCCCAGCGGACCCGGGCACCGATTTGATGCACTCAAGCCGCGATGCCCGGCCGGACATGCAGGCGCTGCCGTTCAAGCAGCGCCTGCGGCCCGGCATGGTCGTCGTCTGGGCGCCGCCCGAGGGCACCAGCAAGTTCGCCAGCGCCACCATGCGCAACCTCGTGATGCTCTTGGCGGCCGAGGCGGGCGCGGGCGCGGAGGCGTATCGCTGTGCGATTGTGGGGCCGGGCATCATGCCGGGCGCGTTCGAGCTGCACCCGTGGATCCAGTGCGTGGTCGAGCAGCGGCACATGGAGGCTGAGGTGATTCTGGAGTATGACTCGGCGACGAGGTACTATTATGAGACTCTGTAAAAGTGGTGTAGTTTTCGGTGTTATATAGTAACCGCGGGCCAGGCCTCGTGCGGTCGGGCGCTGCGTTGGAGAATCGATGCTTAAGTGCGAAACGAGGTCACACGCGTGAGGCTCGTTGTCACACGCCTGTCCATAGATAGAGTAGATAGTTACCCGGCGACCGCCGCGAGGAGCCTGCGAGCCGCAAGCGGGAGCCCTGCTCCTCGATGTTGGCAGAAAGCTTGAACGTTTGGCATTCTCTTCATGCGGAAATTTCCTCTACGGACATGATCCGGAGTCTCGAGAGGCTACTTGCTATGAAGTCAGCGACAAATTGCAGACGATGCAATCGGATGCACACAGAGGCACTCCGACTCAAAGGAATAGAGAACCGGGGAATGCCTTTTCGTCGCGGGTGCACAGTCTTCAAGTCGTTCGACCACAATCTCTCCACACAGAAGAAGATGCATCAGAGAAGATCACCAAGTGGTCCTTACTCGCACGGCAACCGCTGCCAGCCGTCCGCAAACCAGATACGGTCGTCTTTGGGCGAGATGCCTAAAGCAAAGCATCCGCATCAATGATGCGTAAGCTCAAAGATGAGAGAGCTGTAGTGGTACACACTCTATACGAAGATGGCACAATGTGCTCTCAGACGTTGACACCCTTGCCGGAATGCTTGAACATGTCAGAGGCTACACTATTCGCACCTACCGGCAATGATTCCGGTGACTCTGATGATTGATTCAAGCTCGTCATGAATGTGGAACGCAAAATTCAAGTATTCGCTTGTGCATGACACGAGGTGCTCGACAACTGCACCGGTGCTTCTCGAGCGCACAAGACGGTCTATACCGCAGCATAGCGGCACATTTCGACCTGGTATCGAGACCATGGATTCTACCAAGCCCTTCCGCACTCGCAAATGCGACTGGAGGCGCTCTCAAAAGCCTGAAAGTGGTATAACTCCCTAAAATGAGGCGACGTTTTTCGCCATGCTAATAAGTCTTTAGAAGAAGACCCTTCTTCAATTGGGAAGGGCCTTTTTGAACTACCGGTCCCAGATGATACGAAGGAGAACTCACTGCTTAAAACTCCTTCCGGTCTTCCCAACAGGTATTCTCACCATGAAGCCAAAGCTGATAATTTTTTCCATTTCGAATCCGACGATGATATTCCTTTCAGCCAGGATGTGGATTACGGCGTTAAGTTTTATCTATACAATGTAATGCTCATCATTATCTTGGATCCTCATTGCACAAAAGCAAGCATCCTAGCAGTCATCTCTATCTCTATTTTCGTCTTAATCAGTACCCTTGTGTCCATCGGGCTCGTAACGGAGATCATCCGCATTTGGGTCCCTAACTCACGATCATAGGCAATGGAAATGAAGGATTTGCTGGCAATTGTCACTGCGTATGCGGCTGTGCTAATGGTCTTTGTTGGTAGATATGTTAGCGGTGGATAATACAGTAGAATGAGTAGCTAGCTGTTTTTTCTAATACTCAGATAGGGAAAATTGTCACTAGTAGAAGCTAGAGATATTCGTGATGCGTTACTAAGGAATTCGTTCTTTAAAGGTCAACCCTTAGTATGTCTCTCTAGGATCTTTTAACGCCTATGCTGTTTATAGGCTATACGTTTAGTAGCTCGTCCCTACTGCTAAGTTGAAGATGACTAATGCTAAAGGACTCTATAGCAGTAGGTACAGCCCTTCTTAAGATTGCCATGCGGTGGATCCTCCGATCCTTTACCTGCGTTTGGGCTCGCTGCGCTTTGTAGCGAAAACGGTAAGCACGGCATGTTCCGCTTACTGTAAATCTGTGGATCCGGATTTCCTCAAGGAAACAAGTATATGACGGGCCGCCAGCCTCAAGATGATGCCGATTAGCCAGAGTCGGGCTCTAATGCAGCCGAATGACGGACTTGCATCTACTCTCAATCTAAAGTCGTCAGAGTCGCTTCGATGGGTTGAAGAAGATAATGCCCTCGGCCGCGATTTGCCATGTGGCTTGGAGCTCCAAGACGTGCAAAATGATCCTGATTTGGGTTCAATAAGCGTAGAGCGGATACGGCGCAACTGTAGAAACCTTACAGGTAGTCTTGCGACTAAAGACTGGTCAGGTTTCGACAGCCGTATCATGGCAAAGGCTGGGGCTACTGTCGTACGATTTCGCCACCTGAAGCTGCCACGACAGCAAATACTACCACCTTTGGAATGATGATCCGAACCAAGGGAAATTAGGCTTGACTGTCTGACTTCGAAAATTGTAAGCATGCGAGGGTATGTCTATGGAAATCTAGGTAAGGGACTTTAAGCAAATAAGGGGTATCTTATCCGCCTGTAGGCTGATACAAAAGAGACTTTTAGTTACATGCCAAAGCGCTAAGGGTCTCAGCTATTGTGGAATGATGCTCAGCCATGTAGCACGACATAGTCCTGAGGCTGAACTTCAACCCCCAACTTGGATGCCTGAAACAGTGCTGGTTCGCTATCGCTCGCAGCCATCGTTCGGACCCTTGCTAACTTATGTCTCCGTTTGGGTAACGTTGACTTGGAATTTAATTCTTTTGCGAGGCTGTGGCTGATTGTTCTCGGTCTTGATTAGCTCGTTATGTGCTGTAGCCTAAATGCCTAATACAAAAGGCACGATGCTTGCTGTTGAAAGATTGACTGATCAATGTTTCCACACCATTCATACTAACAATGATCACACCTCTAAGCAATTATCGTAGGGACGATAGTCTCCGAAAATGCCAATGCTTTCTACGACCCAGGGATGGGCGGTTGGCTCCGTTGATCGTCCAGAGTTTCGAACCCTAAGACCTGCCAGAAATCCATAATATGGAATGGAGCCGAATCGCAATCCCACCGCCGCAGATTGCTTCAATTATATAGCTTGCGTACTAGATCTGTTCACCAATCCTATATGAAGGCAGTGCGGAACATAGGCTCGACATGCGGCCCTTGCTGCTTTGTATGGTATGTGGCCTGGTCCTTGCACGGTGAATTGGATGTACTAAAACACTGGATTTTTGAAGCTATGCAAACCATACCAGGGCAATGTTTAGGAAGAGGACACCAAACGTGAGAGGTTTTACGACGCAATCCCTTACGATATTAGCACAGAGGAATATTCCTCAACAGATGCTCGAACAAGTGGGCAGCACACATATGTTGGGTAAGATCATCAGTCTCGGGTAGTGAGGGGTACCTCTCGCAGAAAGGGATACCTTTGGACTACATTTGGATGTCTGCGAATTCCAACCCTCGACAGTTGGCAGAACAAAAGCCTGTTCCCATCGGGCTACGAGATTTGGAGTCAGTCTTCAAGGCTCATCCGTCCACGATACCTCTGCTTCCTCGGGAATACAACTGGGTACAGGACTATGAAAGTGAGGGAGTGGACTGAGGAACATGGAGATGAAGATACGGAGTTCATTTTTGTGTCGTACACCCGGAAGCAGTTCCGCGTGAATACAGATCTGGAAATCTCTGAGTGGCCACACTATGGAAGCGAGGAAGAAAGAGAATGGAACCGTGAAGCTGCCAAGAGAGACAAGGACACTCTTACTAGATGGGGTGCTGAGGCGGCAAGAGAAGCAGGAGTCCCTGCCTTCTGGATCGATTTCGAATGTTTGAGAGAAGAAGATGGCTCAACCACGTACTCTGCCAGCAGCGACGATGTCTATTTCATCTGCGATGTTTTTAGCGCGGCTCATTCTATGATAATTGCTGTGGGGCCTCCAATTGAAGATAGGATTCACGGGAGGTGGGTACCGTATTGCTCTCGGATCGAAACGGTGTAGCTCCAACAATGGGGTTCTCGTCTCTGGACATTGCCCGAAATTCTACTTTGCCCCGCTGAGCATAGGGTGAAGCTTTATACTTCCGGTAGGCCTCTGCTACCAAAAAAAATAGCTAAGCGCAACTTTGCAGAAAGAGCATGGAACGACGCAGACACTGTGGTACAGCTTCTAGACTATTACGAGTCCAGAACACCTGTCTCTCAACTGGAATTTATCAGCATTGCTCTGGATTCCTTAGCACGCCGACATACGGACCAGTTCTGCAAAGCCGATATCGTTTACGCGTTGATGGGCCTATTGCGCAAGCGACTGCACGCGAACAAACACGACACCGAATTCCAAGCTTTTGCAAGGCTGTCTCTCGCCAACGATAGCAACAAACTTCTCGAACGCACGCTTTTTATGTTGCCTCTTCGAAAAGATGCACCTTGGACCGAGATCAGAGATGCATGAGGAGCTGAATTTGCGGGAGTATGTCTGAGTCGGTAATCTCCTATGACGTTCGTGTTGCGCGTCTAAACCAAACAAAAGCCGAAGGCGGCCAATAGAAGGCCGAATTCAAACTCAGTTCCGATTCCGCCGCTCAAAGCATTTTGCAAACAGCCAAAAGCCTTGCATTTATTTGACTGGTAAAGTATTTCTCTTTCTATGTATGGTCAGGCTAAGTTAGCATATCTATAAAAATCTAAAACAATTATTAATAATAGTAAGCAACTAAGAATCTATAAACTTGGTCATCGTTAGCAATAAGTTTTAATTTTATAACATTTTAAATAATGTCATCATCTTTAAATAACATAAATTCCTAATTTAAACTAATAAAAATATAGTATTTACTAACACTGAAAATACTAGGATGTGTGTACGTGTTATATAATTGAAGACTATCTGGAACAAGACTACCAAGGTCCACCGTGAATTTCCGGTGGCACCATAGTACCATTCAAAAATGCCCAATTCCGTACTGCATCAACGCCGTCTGGTGGAGTCATCTGATGGTCCTTTCTGAGATGACGGACCATCTCACCAGTGCTGCTAAGAACACGTGAGCATTTCTCTTGGTTACAACGAAACAACTTTGAGTACGCCCATCTCTCCCAACGCAGATGATTCTCCATCCGTCTTTCTCGAATGTTTACGAGATGTTTAGCACAGTCACGAAGTTTCTCTCGCTTTCCTTCGGTCAAGAACTTCTCTGCTTCCTCTTCCATCAGCTCCTCAATGTCCTTATTCCACCGGTCAAGCTCCAGCTCGCCGACTTTGGAGCTTACGTTGAGACGATAGTATTTGTTTTGAAGCTTTGATTGTTTCATTCTGCCTTTCGCCGTTTTGTGCTGTTCTTCGGTCTCTGTGAGTTGTGCTTCAAGTGTACGAAACAGTTTCTTGTTCTTCTTGAAGGTCCTTATGGCTGGACGCAGTTGGACTGCGGATCGGCATCCTTTCCAGAACTTTCGCAGTTTTCCAGGATTTTGCTCTTCATCATCATCGTTATTGTTGCCATCGTCGTCGCCGTTGTCTGAGCTCTCCTCCCCTTCTGACCATTCATCTTCCTCGTAGTGACCTTCTCCAGGCTGCCGCATCTCATGCCCCGTGACTCTTGGCATTTTCCCAGTGCCGATGCTGACTAGCAATGATGGCATACGTTCGTGATGCTCGAACAGTGAAGTGATAGCTAATGGCGTTGGATTGTTGGCTTTCACACCGCCATCGATGTATGATTCTCCACCCATCTTAATTTCTTTGAAAAATGTTGGGGCTGCAGACGTGGCGCGTGCAATTTGGCAGATTGTGAAATTACTTGCAGGCCCTGAGTCATGCAATGTAGCATGATACTTAGAGTCTCCCCTTTGGTCGTAAGTTCGCAAGAGGACGGCAGAACTTGCGCTTCCTTTCAGTAAACGAGTGGCAATACAGGCTCTGACGCATGTAAAAATCAGTAGGAGGCTTAGTAAAGGTAGGCAAAAGAACTTACGTCCGGCAAAGATCTTTTGGCGAAGGGTACTTTCGCCATTTGCTATTCACCTTCTCCAATCCTCTTTCGGGCATTTTGCTTTTCACGACAGCATCGATCTCGTAACGGAGATATTTTGCGTTGTATCTTGCCCGCCAGAGCCCCCTCAGGCTTCGTCTGGGCGTGCCAAAGATCTTTTGACACATTTGAGGATATCTTTGGATGCATTCGTGCACATTCATTCGCAGTCTTCCAAGCATTATCGCATTGAGACTATACTCGAACTCATTAGAGAAAAAGTCCATCAAATACGGGAAGACGAGACATGATTGGTAACAACATACCCTCCAGTACTGGTTCCGAAAATGTAGTCGAAGTAGTGGCATGGCAAAAAGCCCTTCGCCACATCATTTTCTGATCCATGGTCATTTTGCTTCGTGCCGAAGCTCGAAGTATAGCCACGCAATCTCTCCTCTTTCTCAATTTCCTTCATAAGCTTCTGCAATAACAGAAGGCTCGCATATCCTCTGACACCTCCTCCATCTACAGGTAGTTAGAGAGCGAAGTAACACTAACAAAGTTGACCATACCGAATGAGAGTACCAGTAGCTCATTATTCCAAGCCGATCCACGATCTACAGTAGCTTCAGCACCCTCCTGTCCGGGGGCAATCGCTACTTCTGCCATATTAGCAAAAGCGCGCTTGTGCAAGCTTGAAGGTCAGTGAGTCATTAGAACGATGCGGCCATAATGAGGCCCGCCTGGAAAACGTTAGCAAAAGTCTGCCCTGGGGCCCCTTTTCACTGCTCTGCGCCCTCTTCAAGCCCCGGTCAAGTATAACGAGTTTAATTTCTCTTGCTGAGCCCCGCGGCATAGTCATCAATCCGCATAACAGTTTGCATGGAAGTAATATTGAAGGCTGAAATGTAAGCGTGATCATTACCCAAAGCTTTCATGCCAATGTTACACGTCAGCAACATAGACCCAACATACAGGTAGGTGGTGCATCCGACCGCTAGCGTGAAGTTGTTTTTCTGTGTAACAGTGCAATTTAGACCCATCGAATCACCAGAATACGGGAAAACACCCATGCATTCAGGCCTCCGTAATCTTCGCGTCGGACGCATCACCCACCTATAGATAGGATGTTACGGCCGAGCCAACCTATCAGATCTTATCCTGCTCTCAAGCGCTAATGGGTGTTCTTCCCGCGAGCCGTCGGACGTCTCCCACCTCTGTACTCATGGCTTGATTTTATTGGAGTAGATGCCGTTCAGCCGAAACAGCCCCACCGGGCTTAGGAAGCAAGAATGTGTGGTTTTACAAAAAGTCGTCACCCGATCTGCATTCGCCTGCTTTTGCCTGCATTCGCCTGCTTTTGCCTGCTTTTGCCTGCTTTTGCCTGACGCAGTAAGACACTGTGTGGCTTTTCTGACATGCAGCTGCATGCCGCAGCTCTGATTTGCGTACGTTGCCGCCAACCCTGCATAAGCCAAGGTTGAGCATATTTCTCGTCCACGTGGCTTTGCCATCAGCATTTCATCGGTGAGTCTGACGTAACCTAAAAGTCAGCGGTTGGCTGCCTGTCAGAAAGGCCTATTGACTGGAACTCCGTTTATGGTTGAAGGGCTCCTCCTCTACTTCTTGGACCCAGCCTGAAGTCTACAGCATTCTCAGCAATTCAGCCCAAGAGAATCGTATTGCGGTACGATTCCTCCACAAACGATGGATGAAGAGTACATACAATCTCTACTGAACAAAGACGTTGGTCGTCTCGATGTCGACAAAGCCAGGAGCGTCGCAAGAGCCCTACAGAAAGCATTGGATCAAATTCGAAATTCATATCCTGCAGCTGAACGACGAGGGGGCAAATCAGAGCATCAGCACTGTAACTGGACACAAGCAGAACCAGACTTTCCAGGAGAAACGTCCGAGCCTGGTTGTTTCGGTTACACAGACGAACGGGTCTTCGTGTACGATGAGAGTGAGGACACCAAAGGCGGTCTATTGAAGGTGCGAAAACTCAAAGATGTTCAAGGTGAGTAAGCTATCACATACTCCAACATTCTCTACCTAAAACCTCTCTTTCACAGATAGGAAGGCCATCATATATCGATTGCCCAAACGGTCTGGTAATGAAATCCACTTCTATGGGCAACCCGACTATCAGAACTCAAAATTTCCATTCCGCCGCGTCCGCGCCTTGTCGTCAGGAAGAAGTCTACGAGGCTTTGACCCTCTATCTACAATATACCTCCGATATAGTGATAGGGTGCGCCTAGTTCTCTGGAGAGTTCAGTGGTTGTTTATACTCCTTCCAGAGTCCAACGACTCACACGACGTCGAGCTATACAGTCTTTGAAAACAAGTACGGCGGTTCAAATTGACTGTCTCCCCATCTCGGGGATCACAATCGAATTGTATGGGGCCATCCGAGGGGATTCCATGTTTGATGAACTGACAGCTAGAGTGTTCAACAAGATCAAAAATATAGTTCAGAAACTTCTCTTTCTCTACCCTAGTGGCTTTACCACCTGCCTCATTTTCGTTTGCAACCCATCTAGGTCTGGTTATTCGTATAGATAAGCGCACTTATTTATTTGTTTCACGTAAAGCCAATAGGGTTCTGTCTGAGTTCCTTATATTACTAAATTTATTGAAGAGATTTTGGTTATACGTTTTGAATCCGCACTGGTTAATAGCAGCTGATACAAGGATTCATTAGGGGCTCGGTTACTCGCCGTCTAGAAGTACGGCAGATTCGGCTCCTCGCCTTCCTAATTGGGGGCGTTGTGCGAATAATAACACCCCTTTCAAGATACATACTGAAACAATGCTTAGGCTTGTCTATTCCAGTTCCGCAAATCTCTAGGGTAGCGACAAAAAAGTCTGCAATCCACTCTTTGAGGATTTTGCGATCGCATTCAGGGATTTGGTGGATTTTTCCAGCAAGAGTCGAGAGGTTCTTGAACTTTCCACTGATGTTGCCGAAGAACTCCTCGATTGCGCCAAACGTCTTGATGAC
The DNA here is from genome assembly GCA_037356075.1 of Neofusicoccum sp. Z40. Taxonomy (NCBI): domain Eukaryota; kingdom Fungi; phylum Ascomycota; class Dothideomycetes; order Botryosphaeriales; family Botryosphaeriaceae; genus Neofusicoccum; species Neofusicoccum sp. Z40. The sequence goes on along the minus strand of JBAWJV010000033.1, from coordinate 168,409 downwards.
CTTACTGAATGACTATATTGCTGAGATTTAGTGTCGTCACAAATGGATGGTTGTGGAAATATCTTTACTTACCGCGAACAGCGAGGTGAGAGAGCCAATTACAATATGCAACCACATTCATTATACTTTTACCTTTTGCAACCTCTATATCACATAACAACCCTCTAGGGGTTTTTAAGCAGGGCTTCCATACTAGCTCTTCTTAAATAGCCCGCACTATTCGTAATAGCCAGCCTTAGATTAAAGCATAGATTTAGGCACGAATAGTAAGATAATAAGGAGATGATGAGGAGATGATGAAGAGATGATAAAGAGATAATAACGGCATGCGAAGGTCTTTATATATTTACTTGAAGAAGATTCTGCCTAAGGCATATAAAAGATCTATACCTTGTTTTAGATTATCGCGGTTTAGTACACATGGAAGCCCTACCCAAAGACCCCTAGAGGGTTGTTTTGTGATATGGAGGTTGTAAAAGGTAAAAGTATAATGAATGTGTGTGCATAATGTAATTGGCTCGAGGTGAGAGCCGTCACTGCTAACTCAGCAGGAGCAAGAACTGGGACGACCTGAAATTCTGTGAGCATCTTTGTTTTTCAGTGGATGGAAAAGGGATCATGCTCGTACCGCTGCTCCAGCCTTGAACCCGAAATCCAAAGCCTTGATGGCCATCTCAATTCCACCAAGGTGTTCACCAAACCTGTCGCAAAGCTCTTCAAGTTTGCCTTCCGACTCCCTGTTCTTGCTGAATATGCACCATGGCTCCGAAGATGCTCCTTCTTCCAACACCAATCACTTACTTGAGAGCTTGACCCGGAAAAGCTTTGCAGCATCTTCGGAAAAGCGCCATGTAGGTTCCCGGGAAAGAGAATCTATGATCACTGCTATGCTAAAGAGTATTGGTCATGTGCCGCACGAACATGTTCCGTTATGGAGCGGAAAGTGGTACAATAGATGAAAATCCATGGAGAGCTGAAAGCTGGAGTGACGCGGCTTTACCTTCTTTTCCCTTTTTTGTTTTAATCTCGGCATTAATGTTGATTCAAGCTATATGTAGTAATCCATCACACCAACGCGACACGCCGATCTCTAATGCATGAAATTTGTAATTCTGGCACAGTCTGTCTCCGAGAGGTTCCGGTTTCTTATGTAGTACAGAAAAAGAAAAAAATCAATATTCCGCAGAATAACGAGGCTGGGTTCGTTTTCGTTATCAGTTCCGGGTACAGAAAGACACACCCCGGCAACATGGGTCCAAATTTGCCACGTGGTGAATACCGCACATGTGTACGGAGGTGGCGCTTTCGAATGCAACTCTGCAAATTCCAGTGAAGCTGGGTCCCAGGAGTTTATCCGCCATGAGGTGGATGGAGCAAAGATTCCTACGCTGAGCTGGTACATCTATATATCGCGTTTAATTAAATAAGAAAAGCTAAAGATTATAAAAACTCTATACTATGGGTAAATGTCATCGGTAAAAACTGCTTCCTGGGCCTCTTGTCTTGAGATGCACCTCATCTCCCCGGTTTCATTAAAGCGATACATGATTGAGCCATTTTTCGAGACACCTGGCCTTGGATCTTTCCCACCAAAGAGGTCGTTATTGAACTGGAATTTCTGGCGCGTCTCGCCCAACTGACGGATTTTGTCCCCAACGGAATCGTCCCAGATATACTTCCCACCCCAGATGATAAAGTAAATCTGGACGCTGTTGCTTTTCCATGTCGCAGGCCGAGTACCCCAAGTCAGCGCCTGCCGCTCAAGCTGTTCCTGACGCGTTTTGGAGATTGATGCCTCGGTGAAAGGATCTGTGGTGTCGACTTCGGCCTCGTTTGCGTCTCGGCTAGCCTAAATGCCGTATTAGAAGACAGACTGCTTCTGTCGTGAATTATACGTACCGGAGTAAGGTCTCCCCAAACAAATCCAAGTTTCCACAACCCTGTATCGTCACTGCGTCCCCAGAAGCCTTTGAGCGTGCCGTTGGCCATGGGCGTGTCGAAGAAGGATGTATTCACATCGGTATACACCACTCCATCTCTAGACTGATCCTGCTGCTTGTCTCCTACGCGGGTGCAATCTGCCGCCTGCGCAACCATGGTGCGGCCGCGATTTGTGTGGAGCTGCAACGAGATAACACGGCCCACCGTCGCGGCATCACCACTTCCCTGAGGTTTGCCAGTTTGGACGGAGCCTGCTACGATCTTTTCGCCTGGTCCGAAGTCTTTGAACTCCACGATGCGGCCTACCTCCGATTGATCTCCCCGATGCACTACCAGGCCATTGTCGTATTCAGTTCGGATTGATGCAAGCGCTCCTTCTTTGATCTCAACGCGAACTGAGGCTAGGAACCATTCGGGCAGCAAGAATTCGATGTTATTGAAGGGCTTTCCTCCAAGAGATCCGACTGGTGTAGTCACCTGGAGATGCTTACATATGTCGGCTCCCTTCGCGCGCTTTAGGTCATCCAGCTCTTTGCGCTCTTCATCAGTAAGTGACGCCTTAACATCATCGGCGACGAGAATCGGCTTTCCAGCGCCGTTTTGATCTTCTCCTTCATTCCCATCCTCTGGCCCCGATTGTGTCTTGGCCATGATGCGCTTTCCACCAAGAGGAGGCTCAGCTATGTCCCGAGGTTCTGCTGACTCAACATTGGGAAGGCGCTGCTCGAATTCTGCAAGGCTTTGGAAAGGCTCAGCCCGGTCAAGTTTGGTCGCCAGACCAGGGTTATCTGCAATCTGGTCTACTTCAGTGACAATGAGGGCCAGCTGGTGGCGAACCTCTCTTCTGGCGGCTTCCAAACCCTTCAATGTTGGCTCAAAAGGAGTGGAGTCCCCGGAGTCTGGTTTAGGGGAACCCTTCGGAGGATCTTGACTTGGTTCAGCAGGCGCAGGTGCTGCCACCGTCTCGGAGCTTTGGGGTGCCTTCGGAGAATCTTGACTTGGTTCAGCAGGCGCAGGGGCCGCCACCGTCTCGGAGCTTTGGGGTTCCTTTGCGGAATCCTGACTTGGTTCGGCAGGCGCAGGTGCCGCCACCTTCTCGGAGCTTTGGGGTGCCTTTACGGAATCTTGACTCGGTTCGGCAGGCGCAGCTGTTGCCACCTTCTCAGACGTCTTGGTTTCCTCTCCGGTTCCGAATACTTTGGTTTTATTTCGCACATCAAAAATGTTGGCCGCAATTTTGGTGTGGAGATTTTTATAGGACATGTACGCATCCATCAATTCGTTGGTATAAATCTGCGCATTCTCGTATTGCAACGGCGTATAGCCTGCAGGCTTGAGCTTCACGAAACTGCGAAGCGTGTCGTACTTGGTGATGATGGCGTATGTTCGTTGCGGGCGGAGTGCAACGAGATCCGGGAAGCGAGCAGCCGCCTGGATCAAGCTTTTGATGTCCCACTGTTGCTCACGTGGCTTGATCGGGCCCCCACCAGACCAGCTCACCTGAATGGTCGTCTCGGTATTCGTTTCAATGTTCTGCTTCGCAATGTCCACGTTGGCCTCAGCAGTGACGTCGACAGGTCCGGCGGTAAGCGCAACCTTTGCTTCGGCTTTGATGTCGGTTTTTTTCGCCTTGTTCATGATCTTCATGCTGACTAGAGCATTCAATTCACCGCCTTCCTGGAAGCCGGATATGAACCCATCCCCAAAGATGTCCTTGAAATTGTCTTTTGTGCAGGACCGGACTGGATTGAATTGTAGAGGATCCTTGAAGTTGATCGTCTGGTTGATGACCTTGACACTAATGTAGAAGTTGAGATCGCTTTGCTTGAATTTGTCTGAGTCAACGAAGGCTCCACGGCCTGACCCGCCAAATTTGCCGCTCTTGATGGACAAAGCACCAGACTAAGATTTGTCAGTACCACTTTCACGGTTCGGTAGTCTTCCCAGGACTGACTATATTCATGTCATCTGTTACATCGCTCAGCTTATCGACAAACCGACTGGTGTAGGTAACAATCTATTTTAGCGTTAATCTGGATTCTGGACCTCAGAAATACGTCTACTCACTTGACTTGGGCCTTCCAGCTCTTCAGGGGCGAAGTCAATCTCCTGCTGGTTTTCGATTATCCCGTTGAAGCGATCTTCAAACTCAATATTCAACTTCATAGCCTTCAGCTCGTCCGCTGTGAAAGGCTTGATGCCGGCAGCATTATCTCTCATCTGTCGAAACTCTTCGCGGCGACGTTTTTCGTCTTCACGGCGCTCTTTTTCAAGTTCTCGTCTGTCTTCTCTCCGTTCCTTTTCGATCTCGAGCCTTTCTCGTTCACGCATTGTTCGAAGTTCCCGTTCAGTGAGCTCACGATCTTTCTCGTCGTCCATCATGCGCTTTTTTTCTTCCTTTTTGATTTCGGTGTCTTCGTGAGATTCGTCCGTGCTCACGCCCACCTTGTCACGTACGAGATCTGTGAAAGTTTTCTTAGAGACTTCAGTTGTCGCGTCTTTACCAGTTTCATCAGGTGTACGGTATTCGCTCTGTTTCCTTCAGCTGTTGGCATTTTCATGACTCGAATCGACCTCTAGGGCCCTCGCATACTAACCTCAGGAGCATCAGTTGGACTTCCGGCCGCAGCGAAATCAGGAAACCCGTCATCAGGAACCCCGTCTGGCGTCAACCCGGAAGTCCCGCTTTTGGCCGCGTTTCCTTTGCGGAGACTGGTCTTTCTGACGTATACTTTCGTCTGATCTTGTTCATCGGCGGCATCAGCCCGGTATTCCTGTTCGCCTGCAACAGTTTCTGGCTGGCGAGACCATGCGCTAGGCCGTCCCATCAACTGTGCAAGAATACGCATGGTGTTGCCGTCATTTGAGAGGACGTTCTCCGGCCGCGCCGGGTCAACGACGACGGCATCATCAATGCAGATCTGTTGGGTGTAGGTATTGAAACTGTAATGTTTCAATATTAGCCATGACATACTTTGAACATGGTGCTAGTGGGCTTGGGGAGGCAGGTTGTTACCCTTGGCCCAGGCGCATGGCATTGTTACTGTTCGCAGTCAACATTTAAGAAAGAAAAACTCGAGCCGACGTCTTACTATGGTGCGAGCGTTAGACTCATTGTGCATTTCTTTTGGGTCAAGATGTGATGGAAGCTGATAGTTCTCTGAGTATGTTTCTTTCTGAAAAGCTTATCTGGTATGGAGTGGTCGGCACGTTTTATAGTGCATATCTAGCTCCTTCACGAAATGTGATCAAGCATGCACTGATTTGATTTTTTTTGAAACTCCTAGACAGCTGTAGCCCCTCGCTACCAATTGCAGCAAGGGTAGCATCCTTGAAAACCGGTCAGCTCCGAGAATTCCCGACCTGAGATCAATGTTACGACGATAACCAAGGAAATCATTCGTGGTTCTTCCATGTGGATGTTAGCGGCCTTAGCAGCCACCTATACAGAAGTTTTACCCGAGACACGATCGACTGCCAAAAATAGTACTAAAACAACGCAGGATCGATTCCGACTCCTTCGCTCCTCTACCGTCATTCCGAGCGACTGTAAGGATATCGAATTGTGTAGTTCTTTCCAATTTGTCGGTACTCTAGTATAGTGGAGGCTGGTTGCATGGATACCGATGCAAGCTCCATATCCTGCTGCTTCTTGCTTTCACGAGTAGAAGTAGCATAGTAACCACGCGATATAAACAAGCCTCTTCTAGCAAGATTACTCAAAAAGCTGACAGCGAAAGCGAGTGAAGGCGATACGAACACCATGGACGACGATACAAGTTACAAGGTTCGAGACGTTTCTCAAGCAGACAACACTCGTTACGGCAGGGACAAACTCCCGATTTCGCTGCCATGGCCCTCCAAAAAGGTGTTCGCGCTTGGGTCAATGTTGAGCTCTCAAAAAGCAGAGAACCCGTGGGGCCAGATAAGCCCATTCGCTTCCCGCCCGCTGCTACTCAATCCATACATCGTCTCCCGCAACGACGGTACCGAAGGATTATTCAGAAAGCACTCCACATCGAGCTCTGCTTACAACCACGAGCACACGAGCATCGAGTTTGGAGTGGGGGTTGGGGTGCCTTTTCTGCCATCAATCGCGTCGGCGAGCGTCAAGGGAAAATATGATAAAAATGTTGAAGAGAATCAGGATGTCAGTCAATCCCCTTTTCTGAATCGAAGTAATGTCCTAAATGGTTGGGTAGTAGGCCATGAAAACATCCATTCGCTCGTCGGTGCGTGCCGGCTACGTCTCACTCGCGCACCAGCCGCGTCTCACAAGCGACGCCATCGCTACAATCAAGTATGACGGCGGTCTAGCAGCATTTTACGAGAAGTACGGTGATTATTACGTATCCGGGTATCAGCTCGGGGCCGACGCTGGCCTGATGGTTAGTGGTACAAGCTACGCGAAAGATGAGCTAGAGCAGGTTGGCGTAACCGTCACAGCGAAGGTGCTGTTCGCCAAGATGAGTTCGAGTCATACGGAAGCATCCCATAGTGCTCAGAAGAATAGCGCAGTAAGGATGTGTGGCTTCGATACTCTGAGCTTCACGCACTGGGAGTCCGAGCCAAGCGACACGTCTCTAGACGTCCAGGAGCGGATCGAAGAGGTGGTTTCCCTGTCGCAAGATCTGGACGGACGCGTTCAAGAGGCCCTGGATGAGTTGGACATCTCTAATGGAGATGAACTCACTTTCCAAGATTGCAGGAGACTGACTGGAAGTGGGCTGGTGGTCGAACTTCTGCTGCTTCCTATCAGTAATTTACGAGAAGTCGCAGAGTGGCTAAGCAACGATCCAACTAAGCATACATAACTTGTTCAAAGACTATACCTTATATGACTTCCTTTTCAAATAATTCGAAATATTCGATTATCATATCCAAGTGTCCAGGTGTTGCTTACAGTAGACATTAGCTACTTCTAACCATCCAATAGACAATAGTCTCTGCTTATGCAGCCAAGCCGGAACCCGCGTTAGAATAACGTTTAGCAACGGAACGCGCGCTATTATCGTAGTGGAAGCTCAGCCCATATATAACGCCTGGTCATGGTGACGTCAATAACACTCTAGCGCTCTTACTAAAGACGGTGAAAACGGTTATCACATGCTATTAGACAGTGGAATCAAGGGATTGAGATATTTTCACCAAAACACGCTAATACTACTTTCTAGGCTACTAAAATAGCAAAGACAACCCACTAAGAGTACTATGGCCTAGTCCAGCATGCTTAGAATATCCTAACACGCCTAATATATAGAAATTTAAACCTAGTACAGGCGTTCGGATAAGGTAGCAATCCGTTGCATACTTGGGCACTGCGGAACACTAGACAACGAAGACATAGGCTGTCTAGTCAATGCTGGGGATAGAGGCGACATCTGTCCGGTTTTACTAAACAAATAAAAGCTGATAACGTCCGACTTCTAGTGTCCCACAAACCCCGGGGCCGCGAGGTGCGCTGCCTGGATTCTCAAAAGCATGGCGATATCCCCTCAGATGCTTTTCGAGATCTGGGTTAGCCATCAGGCTAACGTTGCCGCTAGGGACAATCCTACTGGTGTCTGATTTTTCTTTTTTGAGCGGTAGGACGGCTTCGGTCATCGTTAGTCTTTCTTGACCCGCGAAAAGCTCCCCTTCTCTTCCATGCCGCTGTGACCACCGTACACGCTAGTGGTAGCGGCATGCGAGATAAGCGCCTGCCTGGAAAGACAGTCGGGCCCCTGGCCAGGGAGGCCGACGGCATGCACCAGTCCAGTGTGCTGTTGGCCCGGGTCTGCACGAAACTTGGTGTCTCAGTCTCCCCGCACCGCAGGCGCGTCTCAGCACAACGACGCTGGTCCCGCTGCAAGTGCAACGCAAACAGAGTCCTGAGGCCCCAGTCACGTGAGTGGCGAGCGTGAAGGGGGGCCTGCACAGCAACAGCACGGCGGAGAAGGCAAAAATGAGTTCGTCGGGGCCCCCGCGCTTCAGTTGCGGCATTTACTTGGGTGGATGCGATAAGCACAAACGAACAGGATTGTGGCGCACAGTCCCGCATGCAGAAGGGAGGGGTAGAATCAGGAGCTGTTGGATAGTAGGGTTCCCAATCCACGAAGAGCCCTCAAGCTATTGCGGCGCTGCTTGCTGTCTTTTCCAGTTTTTCAGCAATTGGGTGCCGGAATAGCCGGTGACATGGTTATAGTGGCCAGGGCTCGCGCTATGTTATCGGGGTCGGGCTTATGGGAAAGGTCGCTGTGGCCGTGTTCATCATAAAAGTCGGGGGAGAGCGGAGTAATGAGATTGGGCTGCTCATGTGAAGTACCAGGCCTATGCTTCTGTTTCTGGGTCCATGCGCGCATTGACTAGGGAGTCGGAACTGTCTGTATGATTAGAGCTTATTGCTTGAGTCGGGCTGGATGTCTTCCGTCCTGCTTCTGCGGGATAGGGAAATTTCGACCGACTGCATAGTGGATTGGACGTTTGTAGGTGAACAGAAGCGCTTTCGACTGATCCCTTGACATATGTTCCACTTCTGATTCTGGCGAGCATCCGTCATTGCGCGAAGAACAGTAGTGAGCACTTCATCATAAGCGAGTGTTTACTTTGGAGCAGAGGCATCCGATCTCGGCGAGAAGGTTGAGGCAAAGGGCTGTCGAGGGGACAAACGTGTCAACGATAACATCATGAGCCTTGAGTGAAGGGGGGGCTACGACCGGCAATGGTGGCACCGCGGAGCAAGTTAGGCTGCAGGCAGTCGAGGACATCCGGGCCCTGTTCTTTGGTGGACAGTTGCCATTCACGCTCGGCAAGGACATAGGAGTGGTGAAAAGTCATGTGGTTGAGCGGGCCTCGGCTTTGCAAACGCGATCGATAGGCTCAATCTCAACTGTTACGTACCCAAGGTCCTGACATAGTATATATATATCAGCCACGCCTATAAAACCCCTTAATTGGGTTCCATACCAACCCCCTTTTGCCCATAGAGGACTACGGTGGCCTGGTGTAATGGTATAAGGCCAATCCTTTACATCAACTGACCCAAAGTCACCCTCGTCTGTATCTGGCATGCTCACGTCGTGGCGGCACCCGGTTTCTGAGGCGCACTGGGGGTCGCCATCATGGGTATTGTGGACGCTGCCATATCTTCCGGTGCCGACACGCCAGCCGGTGCAGTTTCGCGGTGCCACATGATATGTAGCAGTGTGGCTGGAAATGGAGGTGCTGGGGATGCAGAAGAACAACGGAGGTGTTTGGGTTTTTTCAGTGCTTGACGCAAGTGCCGGACCATATCGATGCGCTGTGCGGTTTGAAATGGGCGGACGTCAGAAACCTTGGTGCAGAGGAGTTTGAGCAGATTATGCGGAAGATAAAGAGCTTGTCCGGGATTGAAGAATCCTGGCCAGATGGAAGTAGACGAGGCGGGCTTCAACCGATATTTGGCGGAAGAGAGGTTTTGCAGCACCGCTTCCCCTTGGAGTGGATTACCGAAGAGCCTTTGAGGTCTGATAACTTCTCCTATGACCTGTGTTGCACCAGGATGAATTTTTATTTCCTCAAGCATACTATTAGACACTATCTCACTTCTATGCTACCTGAATTCCCTTCGCCTGAATATTATCCCAGTCCTCAAGTATTTCCTGAAATCGCGTCGACCGTGTTGTTTCATACATATGCTCAAAATGTGCTCTCGACACACCGAATGGCCTTCCAGTAACATTCGGAATCCACTTGCCTACCAGCCTCTCCGGCACAACATCCACCCGCTCTATGTGCGCTTGCAGAAAGCGCCGATAGGTGTCGACGCCGCCGGCCAAGAAGCTCGAGTGGAAAGGCACATCAATCTGCTTCAACGGCACTGTAGCAGGCCCGCGCGTATAGTCGACGGGCTGTGGCAGCGCTTGAAACCTTGCCACGTGTGTCTGCACCATCTGTGCGAGCTGTCGCGGGTCCCGCCATGGTTGAATTTCGCTGTCATGGACGAACTGATTCAAGACGGCCGTCAGGCTTGCCAGCGCACGAACATCCCCCGCGCAGATGTACTGCAGGTCCTTGATGTTGTAGTTCACGATCTCGAGCAGCCACTCGCCCGCGCTGGCCTCACCGATTGCAGCCACGACGTCTCGCAGGTTCACCTCTCCGAAAGATCGCCTGCGGCAGACTTTGGATGAGTTGACCGCGCACATGGAGTACGCAGATCGCCCACTTGCGTCGCGACTCACTGCCATCTGCATCGTCAGTCCGCGTACGAATGTGATTGCTGCCAGTTTCTCGACGCGCATGAAGCCTCCGCCCAGAGCTGCCAGCGCGCCGTACTCGCCAAGCGAATGGCCTGCAAAGGATAACGAGGATAGTTGTCCTTCGCCATCGTGGGGAATGAGACCACGCGCGCGTAGGTCTGCGAACCGAGCCACCTCCATGATGGTGATCGCGGGCTGCGTGAATTGCGTCGCGGACAGGAGGCCATTGTGCGAGCGGAAAGTGTACGATGCGCAGCGCGGGGCGTGAAGCGCCTGGTACATCTGGCTGGCACGGACGATGGCACCGCGGTGCGGACTCGCTGCTGCGTCACGGAGGATGGAGATATAGTTGTCGCGAATGCGGCGTCCTTTGGGGCCGCCGAAGTGTACAGTAAGCTCTTTGGGGTCTTCTTTGATGATTGTGGTGATGCGGAAACCTTGACAGATTGTTAGCAATGTAGTGGTGATGGGGAAGCTGGACGACTTGCCGTAGTTTTCTTGAAAGTACTCGTCAGCTCTCTTCCATATCGCCGCGGCGGCTGAGCTCTTGTCCCGCAGTTCCATGCCCATGCCTTTCCGTTGCGAGCCTTGACCGGTGAAGACGTATGCGACAGCTGGCTGGTCGACTTCTGCATCAGCAAGCAGCACAACTTGGTCTTTGCTGTTCTTCACTTCGAGCTTGAGCACTTTGCGGCCGTGTAGCATAGCTGTGTGTTGCATCGATACAGTAAGTTTTTCTCCAGGTAACACCATGGCTTCGAAGGATGCGCGGTATCTCCGAACTCTGTACGGGCAACCTTTCACAACAGCGTAGTCAAGCAGACGCCTGACTGCAGCGCTCGTGTGCATGCCGTGGGTAATGGTACCAGGGAGTCCAAGGTATGAAGCGAATGTACGAGACGTGTGAATTGGGTTGAAATCACCCGAAATATGCGCGTATGGGTCATTTGACGGTGGCATTTCAACGCTGAATGAGCCATTTAAGGCCTCAATTGGGATTGAGTTGTTCAATGGGACTGGCTGGCGCGCCGCCTTTCCATGACGTTGAAGATACTCTATGACCGGGTTTGTGGTGTTCTCCATGGACTGATATTCGACGGCGCCGATAGGGATACCCTCAGAGAGCACGCTGCCCTTGACATTGATGGACGCAAATTTTCCAAATCGAATGCTAGTTTCGAGCCGGAAGGCCAACGTTTTGGTCAAGAGGTCCGTTCGAGCATCTGACGGCTTGAACCAGGGCTTTGCCTTCAGAACAGCAACGTCTCCAGGCTTCTCCATCTTCACATGGACTCGATCTGTAAGCGACCTCCTGAAAGTATCATCGGAATCGTGGTAGGTTCCTCGGTACAAGAACTGGGAAGTAATCTCCATGACTGTGGAGCCGCTCCGATGAACAGTGGCAACGACTTCGACCATCTTGCCAGACTCTTGGTTCACAACAGCATTCACAACGGCAGTGGTGGACACCACATCTCCTTCACGAAGTGGCTGTTCACCAGACATCATTATGAACTGGTTGGAGAGATGGACCAGCTTCAGAAGATCGGCGTCCACTGTAAAAAGCGGCTTCATAATCGCTTTCCAGGCGACAAGGATGCCTAGATCCATGGGGGCTTCCACATGATCATCAGCCTGCGGATAGAATGCTCGACAGCGATTGCCAACAGCAGCTGCGAATCTTCGGATGAGTTCGGCGTGAATAACCACTGTGCCGCTGCAGAAGACATCGTCGACCGTGGCATGTAGCATACGCGGCTCGTCCGCGAACCATGTTTGCCAATAGAAAGACTTTACACGCTCCCTACGATCATACAGAATTTCTCGTATCGGAGTACCCGCTACCTCGGGATGGTAGCTGAACTTGAGCAAGAGATCCACCGACTGAGTCGTCGCTGTTTGGTGATGAGTCAAGGACATTGTAATCTCCCTCGTTTTTGGATTGAATGATATCTCCAATGTCTTTGCGAGAACTTGAGACATTTCCAAAGATTCTGAGATGATTATTCGAGAGTTTTCAATGTCCTTATGATTTTCGACTTCGACAATCTGTCCAGGAACCGGTACAATCATGGCTATGAGAGGATTTGGCTGGTAGCGACCGCCCTGCATAAAGGAATCGGAAGAGAAGAGTGCAGCTCGCCATGAAGGTCGATGACCAGCAAGGAATCGTCTGATAGATGCCGCCGAAGGAAGGTTGCCCGATGAATGAGGTAGGCGCAACACAATATTGAATCCGACCTCGTTTACGGTGGTGTTCTCTGGGTATGAGCCTGTCAAGTCTTGACCGCCCATATACTCAATGGATGGGACATTCTCAAGCTTGCTGCAGTAGGCTTTCTTCAATTCGTCAATATGGCCTTGGTGAATTCGATTCAGAATATCCTTCACGGGTTCTTCCTTGTCCGAGAATCGGGCAGCCACTGGACCGTGCAGAATGCAGACACGTCCTGCGTCTTTCTCCACGACAGCATCAAGGTTCTCCGATTGCCAGAGAGAATCTTTTTTGAAGTACGTTTGAAAGTTCTCGTCCAAGATCGGAATGAAAGGAACGGGCTTCTGGCCCTTTCGCTGACATAAGTGCAGGAAGAAAGCAATATCTTGAGGATGAATGAATTGCTGTCGTGCGCGGGGATGTGCGGCCAACACTGCCTCTGAGAATTCTTTCGGGTCATCTTTTTGGTTGATGTAATATCTCCCCGCATTCGGGAACCGTTGTTGAATCCGGCGCAAGAAGTCCGCTACTAAAGTTTGATACGAGGCATTGATCCATCGGAGCTCACCGTCTCTCTCATAGCAAAGGAGTTGGATGAGGCGAGAAACAGCCTGCCCATAAGTCATCCGCTGCAGATCCACGGGGTTTCCGGCAGCATCAAGGCCAAACCAGACCTTCTGGAAATCTTGGTTAAGTCGTTGAATTACATAGTCTCGATGGTCCTGTAGATATTGAAGCTGCTGAGCAGCCGGTTTGCTGAAGACGCTTTCGTCCATCTCCGCCCAGAGCTTGGCACCTCTGGTAGCGAGCATGTGGATTGGTTCTCCCATTTCGGATATGACGGTGATGACGTCGTTTCTTAAGGAATCAGCTTTGTAGGTCAGTTCCCATTGCGCATCAGAGAGACCTCTGGCGGCGATGATGGCCTGTTTTGTGCCCGGACTTGTATGGGCTTCTTTGGCTACCATCATGCGGCTACCAAAGAGGCATCCATCAAATGGCATCGGTGGATAACCATAAGAGAGAGACCATTCCCCCGAGAGATACGGGTAGGTATCCTCGGCACCGCCGAATCCGCTTCCAGCAACTAAGATGACATTTTGACAGTGGCGGATCTTGGAGTACTTCTGGAGGATGGGCTGGTGGAAATCCTCGCACGAATGATGTCCACCCCCGCGCCCACCAGTCCACTGAAGGATGACAGGGGATTCTGGATTCGACCGCGCAATATCAAGCACAGCCTCGATTGCAGATGGAGAGCCTGGCTTGAAGGATACGTGACGCAGACCCATGTGGAAGTACTCGTCGGCAACTTCGGGAGAGGGAACACCAGCACCAATGGTAAGGCCATCAATTAGCACGCCTTCGGAGCGGAGCCGTCTGATGAGAGCAACCTGCCAATTCATTGCGCGAGGATTTGCGTAGATGAGATTGACGGTGATTCCACGTCCAAGAGGAATGCTCTCAGCCAGATCAAGCAATGCTCTCTCCATGGTCTCTGGGTTATGATAGCCTCCTCCGGCAAGTTCAATGTGGAAACCTGCCTTCATGGTTGCCGCCACAAAATCAGGATGTACAGTTGTTGGCGTCATTCCACCAACAATGATTGGTGGCAGACCTAGAAGACGGCTGAGCTTCGTATCTACCATGACACGACCAGCAGCGCAGACGAGGCGAGGTTGATACTTTTTGGCCCAATTTAGACCATGTCGGATGTCGCTTTGCCGGGGGCTGAAAAGTTCAGTTGTGGAGCCAAGCTCCCTGGAGACATCCATAACGTTTGCAAGTATCACACGTACGCCTGCACCGTCCTTCACCCGCGATGTCAACGCGCCGATGCCTGCAGATCCTCCTGGCCCAAAGTCGACGATGTGCGTTGCACTTTCGAAATGAGTGGCTTTTTCCCAATGGACAGTCTCCTCCGTGATCATACGCACGAGCACGAGAACAAGATCTGAGTGCTCCATCTTGCTCATGTCCTCGCCGGTAGACGTATGATACACGGGTATTCTCAGGCAGCTAGAGTTGAGTTTCACCCCCCGAAGATCTTCCATGACAGCCCGCGTCACTCTAGAAAGAGATGAGGCATGGAAAGGTGATGAAATGGGAAGGAATGTGCAGCTGAACACTGGTTTGCGTTTTGAGAATGGGACACGTGCTTGGTCGAGATCAGAGGGCGCTTTCATCCGACGAAGGCGGACGTTTAGTGCAGCGAGGGAAGTCGGAGGCCCGGCAACCACAACATTATGCCGCGAAGCATTGATGAGCGAAACTGAGAGCTGGTTCTGCGGAGATAAATGCTTGTTTGTTGCTGCAATCTCCCCCTCGACGATTTCCTGCGGCAAATCTCTGATACTCAGCATGGGTGTTGGAATGCCCTCGCCATGTGAGAGTGAGTCCGCAACGACTTCCGGAGAAGTGTCTGTCTGTGGAAAGGCTTGCTGAGACCGAACACCAATCCAGAACAGAATGGAGAGAGCCGTAGCAGAAAGATGGTGAAAGGATTCCCACGAGTCAGCAGCAGCGACGACAGCAGCAATGATGATGCCTTGAGAATGGCCCGTCGTGCCGCTGATAGATTGGCTAAGCTCCCCGGGTAGCAGATCAAGCACCCGGCAAGTTACCATGTAATTCATCAGCTGGAGCAGACCAATCAATGGGAAGCTGACTGGTGCGCTGATCAGGAAGGAGCCATCTGGAGTATATGAGGGAGACTCTAGCCATGCTGAGAGATCGAGATGCGTTTCGCTAAAGACGTCCTGAACTCTCGAGTCACGGGAAAGCGAGAGAAGTAGACTGGCTGACTGTCTCATCAACGGCTTGAGGAAAGGCCTGTAAGTATTGTACAGCTGACGTATGTCGTCGAAAAACGTCTCAGTATTTCCTTGGCCGCCAAAGATGGCGTATATCCGGGCAGACCCATCGTGTGCAGCCGAGAGGAGAGCAGAACCGACATGTCTCTGGTCAGAGTATGCCGCGGTTGTATAGAAATTTCTGATGAGGGCGAGTTTGGCCTCGCGAGGTGAATCCAAGCCCGAAGCCAGTGAATGTATGTCGTCATTCTCCAGGAAAGTGGCGCGGAAGTGTTTCAGACAAACTCGAAGAATCTCATCGTCTCCAACCTGTCGTTCTGGAATGTCTTGGCTTAGATATGACAAAAAAGCGGCCGCCAGTTCGGGCGGTGTTGGCGCATCATGGGTATTGGAACCGTTGAATTGACGAGCGAGATGCTGCGCTCGTCGGTGATTGCGTGCTGCAAATTGATATGTGATGCATGATGCACCTTTGGATATTGTGATGTGCATCTTTGGAGGGGGAGAAAGCGGCGGGCTCAACTCTGGAGTTGAGCAGAGTGAGGTTTCGGGGGTCGAATCGGCGGACGACATGTTTTCGACTGCGAAGCATACAACGTGTGTGTGCTCGGCCAGGTGTATTTGATGAGTCTCAGGCAGTATGTCGACTCGCAACGTTGAGCAACTGAGGACTTTTTCGCTGGACGTGGCTTCTGGCGTCGCGGCTGCGGCCTGAGGTACCGGCAGGGTGTTTGCAGTATTGCTTGTCAGCCACGAACTAACGCAAAGGCCACTGCGTCAAGGATCGTGCATGATTCAGCTACGCCAGCAAACCCGGGAAACAACGCGCATTAGCCTCACGCTTGGCTCTGCAAGAAATACGTCGTAGAGTCAGCACTGCATCTCGGTGTCTAAGTTGGCATAGCCTCACTCCCAATTCGGGCAATATCCCCGTCAACTTCCCGCATTCGCCTGCAGATCCAACCCAATCCCTCCTCTTCAAACTGCTGCGTTGGGGCGCATCACACCATGGGGAGAAACAGAATCCGACACCCCACTGAGCCGCCCGGTTCCGCCAACCCGGGCTGAGTGCGTGCAGACTGCGGCGCGGGAAGCCGCCGCGGTAGGCATTCGCAAAAATAATATCACTGCGAAAGCATGCTGGCCACGCGCCCATGACATATCTCAATTCCAGTGAGACGTTCCGCCGTCTTTCGCCTGCCTTGCTGTCTGCTGCCCTCATGGCTCCAATTCCTCTGCTCGTGGGCGCGTTCGCGTCCTCCTGCGTCCTGGTTTCTTCGTCCGCCGCGGCATATGTACGCTGAGAAGCAAACCCATCTTTCCGAACGACACACTTATCAAGTTTAGATACTCGGCCTATGCGTCTATCGTCTCTTCTTCCACCCGCTCGCAAAACATCCGGGCCCATTCCTCGCCAAAATTTCCAACTTCTACGCCGCATACCATGCGTGGGTGGGCGACATCCACGTGGACATGTGGAAATGCCACCAGAAGTACGGAGAGACCGTACGCTATGCTCCCGACCGCCTTCTCATCAACACCGCGAATGCCCATCATGAGATCTACGGCCACAAGGGCAATTTCCCGAAGGCTACGACGTACAACGCTCTTGTCCACAGAGCGCCCAACATTCTCACACTACGGGACAAGAAGCAACATGGGCGCAGACGTCGCGTCATGAGTCAAGCATTGTCTGATGCAGCCGTGGCCACGTTCGAGCCTGCAATTCTCGAGCAGGTCAGGAAGTTTGTTGCCATCTTCGCCGAGCTCCCGCGTGATGGCCCCAACGAGGCCTGGTCTTCGCCGATCAACGTTTCGAAATGGTGCGACTACCTGACATTCGACATCATGGCCTCTGTTGTCTTCTCGGGCAGATACGACCTTCTCGGCAATGCGCAGCATCGTCCTGTATTGGATGCAATCCTAGACTCAAACGTCCGCATGGGTACGCTGTTCCAGTACCCGGAGATCGGACACTGGAAGATTCACAAGCGTTTCTTTCCCGCGGCCATCGCCGCCCGCAGCGTCTTCGTGTCCTTTGTGACACGCATGGTCGGCGATCGCATCAAGCTGAGCAAGTCGCAAACCCCACGCGACGTGTTCTCCTTCATGGCTCAGACGAAGGACCCCGAGACGGGCCAGGGATTGTCCATGAACGAGCTGGGGGCGGAAAGCACCACGCTGATCGTTGCCGGTGCGGACACGACCTCGACCGTCATTGCTGCAACCATGTTCTACCTGGCAAAGTTCCCGCAGTGTCTGGAGCGGGCTCAGGACGAGGTGCGGACCGCATTTGTATCCGAATCGGATATTTGCCTGGGGCCGAAGCTCAATGGCTGCGCTTTTCTCCTCGCATGCATCAATGAGGCCATGCGTCTATCCCCTTCCGTCGGCGCTGCGCTCTGGCGCGAGGTGCAGTCCGATCGAGGACTTGCCATTGACGGGCACTTTATTCCACGCGGCTACGACGTCGGAGTCGGGATCTGGAGTTTGCAGCACAGTCCCGAGCATTACCCCAGCTCGTTCGACTTCTGCCCAGAGAGATGGCTTGTTGAAGGCGCGGATGAGAGGTCCAAGATCCTCTCTGCGTTTTCGCCATTCTCGCGAGGGCCCAGAAGCTGTGTTGGAAAGGGAATCGCCATGGTCGAGCTTTTGCTTACTTTCTCGCATTTGCTCTGGTCTTTGGACTTCAAGTTTCCGGATGGACAGAAACCACTAGGAAATTTTGAGCTGAAAGAGCATGTAACCGGGTCCAAGAGCGGGCCAACTCTCCAGTTCCGGAAACGGCAATTGAGCTGCATCTGACGTGTTTCTCGGCGCTGCGAGCTGAATTCATATTACGTTAATCGCATCCTTTCGGTTTCTCAACAGTTCTAAATGTGTTTAGGTGATATTGACAGTGCCCTCGCATTTTGAGGCTTTTGCGAATTTCCCCCTCTTCCGAAGTCCGAAGCGTGATGATCTGAGCCTCACGGAGTGTGACGCCCCGGCCCGCAGATCCTACTTACCCTACGTATTCAGTCCGGCCCTGATAAGTCATCATGACTACAGCTGCAAGTCGATTGAGTGCTGAGGTCCTCTGCACGGTCCATGCAGTGTGATAGAGTGCTGATGTTCCCTGCACAGTCCATGCAAGGTGCCTGCGCCTCCTCGGATCATCCGAGCCATCATGATGTCTCCACGGCCCCACTAGCCTCTCGGACCCCAACTGACGTGAATGCGACGAAGTGCAGAAGAGCTGGGCAGGTAGTTGAAGTAACCTAGCCAAGCCATTTGCGCCGCCAACGCACAGCATGGCGCTATTAACGGTAATTGTGTGACACGTTACACCCGACAGCCACCAAGGGTGGGGGCTTCAGCCAAGGCTCAGCACAGTATGCACAGATACGGGACGTCTTGGGTGTGCGTCGGCAGGGTTAAGGTATGTGAATTGCCCTCCCGCCTCTCTGTTCGAGTAAACTGTTACTTCTCCCCTCTGTTACACTGCACATTCCATCTATTCCTCTCGCCTTTGTGAACTCTGCCCTAATCACAGCAATTAACATGGAGACTGCCGGAGACCCTCCTGTTAGCGCTCTTCCAAGGCTGCTACTCGATCACAGGTCGTCTGGGAATTGCAGCAGCAGCAGCAGCATCCGTCTCGGAAAAAGAGCACTCAGCCATCCCCCTGCTGTCTCCGAGCTTTCATCAGGACGCATTTCGCCGAATGAGAAGGAGGAACCTACGGAATACCCCACTGGCTGGAAGTTAGCATCCATTACGCTTGCTCTCTGCTGTGCCGTTTTCGTTACAACACTGGTACGTTTCCATCTTAGCCTACCCTCTTCCTAAGCAACCGTTTTCTCATGTGTGTCTCTACAGGATCAAACAATCGTCGCAACAGCAACTCCAGAGATTACCAACCAGTTCAAGTCATTAGGGGATGTTGGCTGGTATGGGAGCGCGTAAGTCGAAAACACTACGACACACGTCCATCTGCTGTGGCTAACTGGGCTTAGATACCTTCTTACTACAGCGTCATTCCAGCTGCCCTTCGGCACGCTGTACAGTCTTCTCTCCGTCAAGTGGACGTTCCTGGTTACTATCATAATTTTCGAAATTGGATCATTGATCTGTGGAGCTGCCAATTCCTCTGCTGTCTTGATTGTAGGCAGAGCTATTGCCGGAGTTGGCGGCGCTGGCATCTTCTCCGGCGCGCTTATTATTGCCGCTCATACCAGTAAGCAAGCAAAGTGAAAACCATAAGGACTTTATGGCTTACCTTTTGTCCAGTCCCACTACAATACCGCCCGATCTATACTGGCGCTGTTGGTGCAATCTCTGGTATTGCGGCCATCTGCGGTCCGCTTCTGGGTGGAGTCTTTACGGACCACGTTTCATGGCGCTGGGTAGGTTGCTTCTCTCCCAAGAATTGGTTGGCTTGTAACTGACAATCTATTAGTGCTTCTATATCAACCTTCCATTGGGTGGCGTCACCATCGCCGTCGTGGCATTTCTCACTCCATCCATGACCCCGAAGCGGACCTCAACCTTGACGATGAAGAAGCGTCTGGCCAAGTTCGACTTCCTTGGTATGGCGGCTTTCATGCCTTGCATCATCTCCTGCCTTCTTGCCCTGCAATGGGGCGGCACAAAGTACGGCTGGGGGAGCACGCGCATCGTCTCCCTTTTTATCGTGTCATTCGTGCTGTTCTGCTGCTTCGTCGGGGTGCAGTTCTGGAAAAAAGACAACGCGACGTTGCCGCCACGCATCATGAAGCAGCGTAGCGTGGCCGGTGCTGTCTTCTTCTCCTTCGCACTGGGCGCTTCCTTCTTCACGATCGTCTATTACCTACCACTTTGGTTCCAAGCCATCAAGCAAGCCTCGGCAGCCCGCTCCGGTGTCATGAACCTGCCCTTGGTCCTCTCAGTCGTTGTCATCTCCATACTCGCCGGCGGCATGATCTCCGCGTTTGGCTACTACACGCCTTTCATGATTCTCTGCGCGGCCATCAGCGCCGTCGGCGCCGGTCTACTCACCACATTAGAGCCCGATACCCCGAGCTCCAAGTGGATCGGCTACCAGATTGTCCTGGGCGTTGGCCTGGGTATGGGCATGCAGCAGCCTCTCATGGTAGTCCAAACGGTGCTCAACCTGGCCGACGTTCCCACAGGTACCGCCGTCGTCATTTTCGGGCAGACGGTCGGCGGGTCGCTCATCCTGCTCATCGCCCAGAACCTGTTCCAGAACAAGTTCATTGGGAACCTGCGCAACTACGCCCCGGATATCAATACGGGCCTCGTGCTTGCTGTGGGAGCCACTGGGTTGGAGAAGGCCATACCCGAGGCGGACAAAGCCGGTGTTCTGCAAGCATACAACAATGCCGTTACTACTACTTTGTTCATTCCCACTGCACTAGCAGCGGCTTCGATTCTCGGTGCTGCAGTAATAGAGTGGAAGAGCGTAAAGGGCAAGAAGTTTGATCTCGTCGGTTGAGCGTAATCATTTGCTAATGTGCAAATTAAAGCGGTCATGCTACCTACGAGGGAATTAATGTATGATGCTTTTTGGCCTCACTTCATGTGGACTTTCGGAGCTTTCATGGATATTTCGTCATCTTCTTTCTTATTCAGGTGCTGGTAATAATGAGCATCTCTGGGTAATACGGAATTCACCGTAGCATTTCCGTCAGCCAAGTATTCGTAGACTCAACTCAGCTCTCCACATCAGCTGCAAGAAGATTTGCCTTCCAGACTTTTTTTTTTTGCAGGGAGTGGAGGTGGCGTGTCTAGGCACTCGTGCAGCAACTATTCCGCTTCTTAATAGGTTGAGGGGCTGGTGGCCCTGGAAGTGGAGACTGCATATGCAGAAGATTACTTCATGCTGAGTTGTTCGTAATTCTTTATTGCTTTTTGAAACACAACTATCTCCAAGTGGACACATCGGATGCGGGGCCAAGTTCCCGGAAGGATTTGGGCCAGGGGTCCCCTCGTCAGATTTCCCTTTAGCCCTCAAGCCACGCCGATCAGGAACATCCGAGTCTAGCGAGGATCGTCGACGGCTGCTTATGCCGGAGCGCAGTGGTCTGAGAGCCGCATCTCCGGGCGGGTGGCAGAAGCCAACGCACATACGGGAGACGAGCGCGGCAAACAGCTGATATGCGCATGCAGAGATTATTGAAAGCTAAATTTGGGCACGAGCAGCAGCCTCGCCGATCACTGCATGTGTCTCAGCTCGCCTTTTAGCCACCATGATTCGTCTCCCCCGGCCTTGAGTCACTGCAGGTTGCTAGTCTTCATCCCGTCTATTACATAGCTGCGTGGGTTCTCAAGCTTCCGTGGTATCCACGCTGTCTCAATTTCCGACTAAGCCGAAAATGGTGTCTGCTCCTGCTCCCGTATCTACCATCGACTGGAAGAATATTGGGTTTGAGTCAAAGCCATGTAAATAAAAACACAGAACAACAAGGGGGATAGTTGCTAATAGAACAGTGCAGTCAACGGACACGTTGAAAGCAGATATACAGTGTCAACTGGATCATGGAGCACGCCGCAGCTGGTTGCCGATCCCTTCTTGCGCATCCATGGACTTGCTCCTGCTTTCAATTACGGTCAGCAGGCTTATGAGGGCCTTAAAGGTACTGTACCACGAATAGACTCTTGCGGGGCCTCAATTGACCAGGTTTCAGCCTTCCGGGACCCGTCCGGCCAGATCAACATCTTCCGCCCTGACGACCACGCGCGCCGCATGAACCATTCGTCCACCTTCGTCAGCATCCCCTCAATGCCTGAAGCACACTTCAAAGCCTGTGTGCAGCTAGCTGTGGCAGCGAACGCTGAGTTTGTGCCTCCTCACGACGCTGACGCAGCGCTCTACATCCGGCCAGTCGTCTTCGGCTCGAGCGCGCACCTGCCGCTCACTCCACCGCAGGAGTATCTCTTCTGCGTGTACGTGCAGCCCTTGAATGCTTACCACGGTAGCCACGCTGCGGACGCCCTCATCCTCGAGGACTTCGACCGCACGGCGCCGAAGGGCACGGGTGCGGCCAAGGTGGGTGGGAATTACGCACCTGTGATACGTTGGAGTGAGAAGGCGAAAAAGGAGGGGTTTGGCATCACACTGCATCTGGACAGCTTGACCAATACTGAAATTGATGAATTCAGCACTTCCGGATTCATTGGCGTCCAGAAGAAGGACGAGGGATTCCGATTGGTGGTGCCGGACAGCAAGAATGTCATTCGAAGCGTTACAAGCGTCAGCTGTGTTGAGCTGGCCCGGAGCTTTGGCTGGGATGTCGAGATTCGCCAGGTAATTGAGCTCGCTATCCTTCGCTGCTGCTTGACTGACATCTAGTGCAGGTAAAGTACGACGAGCTTGCGTCATTTGATGAGGTGATCGCAGTCGGAACGGCCGCGGCTCTTGTCCCCATTCGTTCCATCACCCATCGCTCGCTTGGTCACAAGTTCTTGTATCAGGATGGATCCAGCACTGCTGGGCCGTGTTGTCAAAAGCTGCTGCAATCCCTGCAGGACATTCAGCGTGGAGTGAGCCACGATGGGTTTGGATGGCGGGAGAAGGTGTTGCTTCCTGCCGTTCAAGTCAATCACACAGTTGATATGAACAAGGTTTATAGTGTTTTGCAAAGCATGTGGAAAGTAGTTCCAAACGTGTTTTCTTTTACGCGTTGATTATCCAGCGGGTGGAGGGTAGAGTGTCAACATATAGTTCTTCTCAGAATTGGAGTAAATGATTGAACTGTTTCATCTATTAGCCATCCAACATATCATTCATTGATTTGTTGAGACTATGTTCTACAATAATTTATTCTTTCGCCCACTCTGTATATATTCAGATTAGCTTCATAGAGCTTTCCGACGAGCTTGGGCAAGTAGAGTCTCTTTGCCAGATGTCCAGTCAGTCGTTTTACGGAAATTACGGTCTTGGAAATCACCAGGCAGATGCTCTTTATGACAATGAGGCAGCACGGGGTCTATGTATTCGTTGAAGTAGAATGCCGAGGCGTTAGGAGTAACCAAGGAATTAATATAGTGACTAAGAAAAGAATGGCTGAGTAAATGGTGGGCGTAGTAGTTGACAATATTTCATTAAAGTAGCAGAGTACAACAAAAGACGAAATAATAATAGCAACACATGTGAGAGATGGAAACGATGAAAATATAAAACGCTGAACAAAATAGACCCATGAATGAGTTTTAATAGAAAGGCTATGAAGCCAGGCGAATATTGGGGTTTGTCAACGCTTCAGCCTCTCGCGTGCCCTGAAACGGAGCAACGTCTTTGGCCATGAACAGCCTGCCGTTCAGCATCCGCTCCTGAAACTCCGCGGTCGCAACTCGGCTCCTCTGCAATACCTTCCTCTTGTAAACGTCGTAGTCAGCTTCATTGAGGGCTGCAAAGAGGTACTTGGGATGAAGGACAATTGCTTGTGTCCCCTTCTGCCCAAAGCCAAAGGAGAATACTGATGCAGCTTTGACGCCTTTCGTCTGAATGCTCTTGTTGATGAAGGCAATGTGGTCAAACTGCTCCAGATAGTTATCGATGTTGTCCGCATTCCTGTTTCCTGGCACTATGCCAGTACTCAGGATCTACTGTTGTTAGCATGGAACAATCAGTTTCATGGGCGTAAAACCATACCTGGAGGCATCCGTTGAGCATCCAGGCCCCAGCAGCTCCCTTCGGATGGCCAGTGAGATACTTCTGAAAGACACCGAGGATCCTGTTTCCACGGGTTCGGCCAAGGTGGGTGAGCTGCCGTTGCATGACGTCGCACTCGTTCTGTTCGTTCTTGACGGTGGAAGTCCCGTGAAAAGATGCCACCTGAAGATCATCCACAGTGAGACCCCAAGTAGCCAGAGAGCCACGGATGGGCGAAATCTCTGGGTGCTGTCTCCAAAAATTGTTTCCGAACGACCTCAAAAGGTCAGATTCTTGCCGCGAAGCCTCGGCATGGATGCTCTGCTCGTGATATGCTCTATATTCCTTAGCATCCTGTTCGCTCATGTTCATCGCGGTGATCTCGTCTTCCATCCGTGCCAGTTCCAGCTCTTTGAACTCGAGAATTTGCCTTCGTCTGAGTGTGATTTGGCGGCGACGGTAGTCTAGGCTGAGCAGCGGAGAAGCAAAAGCCGCCGGGCTCTCCCTGGCGTTGACCATCACTCCCTTCCCCGGCGCCGGAACAGAGCGGCCAATCTTGTCACTTGCAGTGCCAGTAAAAGCAACGATACCGTACACCGGAAGGCCCATCTCCAGGGCGAGCTTCGCTGTGCAGACAACTTGGATACCGCATCCGTGAGATTCGAGGAATCCTCTCCGATCCGAGGCGGTAGGGCGCGACATCTCGTCAGCGGGACGACCGTGTGCTGCGTCCAGTTCGTTGTTGTTCGTGGCCTTCATGTTTGCAAATTCATAGGCCATGTGTTCTTCCAGATCATCTACACCCCCGACAAGGCAGAGCTGTGCTTTCCTGGCGACGATGAGATCACAGGCAGTATCGAGTGATTCAATCGCCGTGGCACAGGCCCCGACTGGAGTCCTGATGGGCCCGTTTGAGGATAGCAGAAGCATGTTAATCCAGGCCCCGACAGTATTCAAAAATGTTTCCTGCAGGACGTCTTTGGGAACGTCCTTCTCCAATGTACGTCCTTTGTACATCCGCGCCGCGGATGCTACACCACCAACACCGGTTCCAACGCAGTTTCCAAGTTCCGAGGCGTGAATGTACTCATAAATCTCATACGGATCCGTAATACCCGCTGAGAAAAGGGCTTCCACGGTGCATATAAGCGAATAGAGGGTAATTGGGTCTACCTGAGAAATGACGTCTTCCGGAATGCCGTATGTGCGCGGGTCGAAGCCAGTAGGGATTTGGCCGGCAATGTTGTGGCCGAACTTGGCCGCTTTCGGGATCAGGAGGGTTGCGCCCTTTTTGATGTAGACTTGGCCATCCAAGAAGTCGGCATAGGCTCCATGGCGGCGTTTGAATGCCTGCGCGGTATCTTCGGACGCTTCAAACGGTTCCAGATCCGCCTGCACCACGATCTCCTGGAAGAATTGCTTCTTGTCTGGATCGTAGCCATCCCAGAGCTCCGGCTCAACAATGCGGATGCCGGCGTGGGCTTTGATGTGCTCGCCGTAGCGTCCTTCGATTTCATGATCCTGGACAGGCTCACCCGTCTTGGAGTCAACCCAGCCAGGAGGCTGCTCGGAGCCTTGCCATGTCACACGATCGGCATATTTGATGAGGCCCATGATCCAAGCCATCTCCACCCAGCCCTCCACAGAGAAGTTTCCCTGGGCTTCCATCTCCCATCTCGTGCGAGAAGATCCCCAGGGCCCAAGCTCTGCGAAGCCGGCGACAACAACAACGCTTTCGAGATCAACCATGCCGCGCAGTTTGGCCAGCGGCTCCAGAGAAGTTCGGAAGTCGGGCAGGTCTGGGAATGAGAGTTGGATGTTGGCACACGGGAAGAACGGGTCATCGTCTTCGGATGCGCCGTCGAGCGCCATTTCTAAGGCCTCTTCCGCCGCGAGAGCGCGCTTGATATCATCCGCATCGGCGAGATCCTTCCGTATCTGCCGCAATTTCTCAGAAAGGTTACGGACGGTGTCGAGACCACCGTTGAAGTCTGCATAGAGCGGACGTTCCTCCATTGCCTCCATCATTTGCGGGTCAAGCAATGCAAGGATATTTGCAGCCATCTCAGACTGTGAGAACGTCTTGATACCGAGGTTCTCGACCGCTTCCGCAAGCCGGTCGTTTCCTTTCATGAGCCCAGTTCCGCGTGTCCAGCCGATGGCGGCTCCGCCGATGGACAGATAGTCACTCCAGGACTCAGAGTGCCATTTGTTAAACAGAGTTTCCAGAGCAATCTTGGATTCAGCGTAGAGACCATCTCCGCCAAAGATGCCATGGTTCGCGGATAGTGGCAGAATGACTTGCGCGGGGCGTGTGTGGTATCCAGCCGCCTCTTTGTGCCTCTTGATGGCTCCAATAAGGCGGATTGTGTTGGTGAGCATCACGCGATGGGCGAGTTCCGACTTGGAGTCGACGCTGTCGGCCTCTCGGCCTCCTTCGGAAATGGCGGCAAACGGAATGACGGCGTCCACATCCCATGCGAGACCGCTTCGGTCATAGACGTACGAGACGAGTGCTTCCACATCGGACTGGCTTCCCTGGTTGAATGGAACAACAACGAGACGCGAGCCTGGACCAGCATGGCTGATGTAGCTATCCTTGTACGCGCTGATGCTGGCTGGCGAATAGCTGCTGGTAGTCACAATGACCTTTGCTCCGCCGGCAAGCAAGCCGGCCAGGATCTCTGCACCTATGGAGTCGCGGCCAGCACCTGTAAGCAGAACAGTGCGGTCGGCGAACGAAAGGCCAGCTGCCGGAAGAGTGCAGAGGGTTTCGTTGAAGATGCGGGTGGCTTCGTCGTCTCGCGCCCACTCCCCCGCAGACTTTTGTTTTATCTGGTGGGTGCACGATATGGTTGGCTCGAGGGAGATGAAGGATGTGGGCTGCTGGGTCTCGCAGCGGCTAATGAGTGTGGTGATGATATGCTCGGCTGCTTTGTGCGGACCGGTGGACTCATTCTGGCACAGCGACCGCAGGTAGTGCAGAGCTTCGAGGACTTCTGGAGTGGCCCGTCGAGCCACAGAGCTGGTGAGCCGGTGGATCTGGGGGTCGTTGGGTGCTGGAGCCGCGGTGAGCAGGCGGTGGAACAGGCTGAACGCATCCTGAATGGCCCAGGCCCAGCTCGAGTCGAACGAGCGCGTCTTGCGCGGATCGAAGATCGGCCGGATGCCTGCAGCGTATGCAGCTCCGTGCTCGGCACCCCACAAGTCCAGCTGGTCTTGGAGGTCAGTTCCAGCTGCACGGGCGGCTGCCGAGGCTTGCCAGCCGGCCTGAAGATCGACGCCGAGCTGACGAGCGTACAGCTTCAGCTGGCGCCGGTGGAACGCCTCCTGGTCGTGGGAGATCGCGCGGAGAGCCTCGGCGTCGACGGGCGCAGTGGCAGCCTGACGGGCGGGCACGGGGTCGTCGACGGCGAGCCCAGCGGCCAGCAGGTGGCGGCGCGCAAGGGCGTCGAAGAAGTCGTGGGCGGCAGAGACGTCGGGCAGTCTGGCTGCGGGTGGCGCTGCGGCAGCGCTGAGCACCACCGAGTCCTGCCGTCCGCCCGCAAGCCCCCACCGCTCCGCCAGATACGCGCGTGCGTCTCGCGTTGCAAACCCGCCGGGCATCCGCGAGCCCATCACCCGCTCCACCATCATGGCCGCCTGCTTGCCCAGCGACGCCCGGAAGCTCCGCTGCAGCGCGCCAGCGAGCTCAGCGACGCCCAGCTCTTCGGCGCGCTCGGGCACGCCGCCGAACTCGCTCACCAGGTCGCCGACAATCTCGTTCTCGAGCGTCGATCGCCCTCCCGCCAGCGCCTTGACGCTGTCGGTGTCGTGGATCTCCTCCGGTCGCTTCTTCAGCTTCTGCGCCATCATTGCCACCAGTATGGCCTTCGCCGTGATGGGCTCGTCCGGCTTTGCTGGTGCCGGCCCTCTGCTCTGCGTAGGGGCCGCGACCGCCGGCGCTTCTGCGCGCGTCTGGCTCTGCGGCGCGTCTGCTCGTGCTTCATCCGCAGCCTTCGTCTTCGCAGCGGGCCCGGGCAAGTCTTGTTGGAAGTATATCTCCCTGGCGTCGTCCTCGCATGACAGGAGCTCTCTCTGGATCCCCTGCGCGTCGTCGTGGTCCTTCAGCTGCGATGCAACGGTCCGCTTCGCCATGACCGTCAGCGTGTTCGACGGCCCGATCTCCACCACCCTCTCTTTTTTCTGCTGCGCGAGGAGGACCTCTTGAGTATCGATCCTGGCATGTGTTGGCTTGACATCGTGATGCACAGATCAGCTAGACCTACCATTTTACCGGATATGCGAACTGATGCCTGCAGTCGGCATTAGTCTTGAAGCTTTCGGGGCCAGAGAGAAGTCCTTACGCCAACAATTCCACCACGGCCTCGTGCGCCAAATCCTGGTCCACGGTCATTTCAAAAGAGCGAAATCCCAAGAGCAGCTTCGAAAGTGGAATCTCGGAAGCCGTCAGCGAGCGCGTGGGTGTCGTCAAGCACTGACAAGCATTGTAGGTTGCGCAGTAGTATTGACTGCAGAGCATCCTTGGCGCTTTACCCCTGCGCCAGCTGCGGTTTCTGCGGCGCTCCAAAAACACGCTGCGTCCCGGGATTTGCTCCTCTGGCAAGAAGCCACTTGGTTATTCTTGCGTCAAGGTGAACAGGGGCTAACGCACACGAGCCGGCCGCATTGCCTCTTACGGAGTGTTTTGTCAGCCCGGTGCCTTGGAGGCGGGGCCTTCTACCAATAGGCCCAGCCTCTCCTGCAGCTCTAGCGTTCGGACAATAGGCCCGCCAGCCACGTCGCCATGTACGGGCACTGCGTATTTTGATGAACGCCCATCGCCCCAGCACGCGGCTCCTCACCTGCATGCATGCCAGCCAAGGTCTTCTTTGGGGGAGCCGCCATATTGGGTTTGCACTAGTCGTCCTCGCAGCAGATATCTCCTAGCTCTCACCGTCTTGCATTCCTCTGCATCACTCGTCTGCCTGTAATTTTTGGCCCCATTCTTCACGCTGCTCTATTCCAACGCGCCCGTGGTCGCATCCTCATCTCGAATTTATTTCCAAAGTAACTAAGCCCCACTAATCGTACATATAATGGGCAGTCTTCCACAGAGCAGCCAGCGCGAATCGTTCTGGCAGAAGTATCTTGCGGACGCGGAATCATGCATGTTCCCGACTCTCATTGGACAGTCCGCCAGACCCGGGGGCACTGAGCGGCGAAGGAGGGCCATTGACATCTCCTCATCTCGCCGCTCCATCACAGCCCTCTGCTCGGCGCATGGTATCGGCATCACAGACCTGTGTGCAGCAGCTTGGGCCATCCTTCTTGGCCGCTACCTTGCTGCGGACCATGTGTGCTTTGGCCTCGTCTTTTACCGTGCGGGTTCTCCGCGCTACTTGGCATGCCGCATGCCACTCCCAGTGGACAGTCCGCTGTCCTCGATATTGACCGAAACAAAGGAGGCTCTTGAATCGTGCCTGCCTTTCGCGTTTCAGTCGCCGTCCGAGTTTCAAACCCTTTTTGGCCCGGAAAGCCAATTGTTCAACACCTCCGTCTGTTTTGACCTTGGTGACTCGGCATCTCTGTCTGAAAGTCGGACTACTGAAGTAAGTCGAGCGCGCTGCTTCCTTGGAAAAAGCTAACATCTGGTAGCCTGCCATCGCCTTGGTTATCCAACAGTGCGCCAGCGGCGCAGAAGTTTCCCTGGAGTACTCTTCCTCGGTGCTTTCAGACAAGGCCGCCTCGCTCGTGGCCGCAACCTACTGTAGCATCCTCCTGGACTTGGCTGAATCCAAGGGGACTCGGCTTGACCAGCTGTCCAGTCTGAGCGGCGAAGACCTCGAGGCTATGTCGACCTGGAACGGGAAGTGTCCCGATGCAGTGGATGCGTGCGTGCAAGACATATTCCGCTGCCATGTCATTGAACGGCCCAATGCTCCTGCAGTGTGCGCGTCTGACGCGTCGTTTACCTACAAAGAGCTCGATGTCCTCAGCAATACTCTCGCCCATGTCCTCGCAGCGAAAGGTGTCGGCCCCGAGGTTGTTGTCCCTCTGTGCTTTGAGAAGTCGGCTTGGGCCACCGTCGCGATGCTTTCTGTCGCGAAAGCAGGCGGCGCGTTCACGTTCTTGGATCCCTCTTACCCGATGAGCCGTCTCAAGGACATTGCAAGCCAAGTCAATGCCAAGATCCTGCTGGCATCGTCTTCTAATCTGGCCATGTGGGAGGGCCATCTCGATGCGTTTGAGGTCAGCCGCGCGTCGATCGAAGCGCTTCCTCGGCGCGACCTCCCTCCCGAGACATCAGTCACCCCGCGGAATATCCTCTACCTCATCTTCACTTCCGGCTCCACTGGCAAGCCAAAGGGGGTTCAGGTCGAGCACTCGTCGTATCTCAGTTGTGCCCTGCACCAGAGCCGCGTCTGCTGCATGGGTTCCTCCAGCCGAGTCCTGCAGTTCGCGTCATACAGCTTCGACGTCAGCGTTCTAGAGAACTTCACCACTCTGGCCGTCGGCGGGTGCATCTGCGTCCCCGACGAGCAGTCCCGGAGCAAGGGCATTGCCAGCATGATGAACGAGTTCCAAGTCACGTGGGCTTTCTTGACGCCTTCCTTGGTAAAGCTGATTGGGCCCCGTGATGTACCGTCTCTCGAGACGCTGGTTCTCGGAGGCGAAGCCCTGTCCAAGGCAGATGTCGAGACCTGGGCCGGCAAGATCAAAAACTTCCAGAATGGCTACGGCCCCACCGAGTGCTCCATCGCCTCGGCCATCAATCCCAGCGTCAGAGCGCATACCGACGCAGCCAACATCGGGTGGCCGGTCGGTGGGCTTCTTTGGGTGGTCGACGCGCAGGATCACCACAAGCTGGTGCCCGTTGGCGGCATGGGCGAGCTCGCCATCGAGGGTCCCCATCTCGCCAGAGGCTACCTCAACGACCCCGACAAGACGGCTGCCGCTTTCATCGACAATCCGGACTGGATGGCCGCATTCCCCGAGCCCCGCAAGCGGAGGATATATCTGACTGGCGATCTTGTTCGCTGCAACCCGGACGGCTCCATCCACTTCATCGGGCGCAAGGACACGCAGGTGAAGGTGCGCGGCCTGAGGATAGAGCTTGGGGAAATCGAACATCACATCTCAGTTGATCCGCATGTCAGACTGGGCGTGGTCCTGGCCCCCACGGTCGGTGCCTGCAAGAAGCGCCTGGTCGCAGTTTTGACCGTGTCGGCATCGACCCCATCGAACTCTTCTGGCCAGCTCCAGGTTCTTTGCCCCCGATCGACCGAGGTCAGACATGCTTTCCAGCAGATCCGAGAACGTCTGGCATCCAAGGTCCCTGGCTACATGGTGCCGTCGTCTTGGATTGTTGTCGAGTCCTTCCCTTTGACGCCATCTGGCAAGATTGACCGCGTCAAAGTCAAGCGGTGGCTGGAGAGCATGGACGCGGAAGCCCTAAAGGCAAGCGAGTGTCTACTTGAGGAGGACTCTGAGACCGTGGCGGAAGCTCTGGAGGATGTCCGAGATGCTGAGGAGAAGCTCCGTAAAGTCATCGGATACGTCCTGAACCTGCCTCTGGGCTCTGTACCATCCAACAGAAGCTTCGTCAACCTCGGAGGAGACTCGATCTCCGCAATGCAGCTCACGACGCAGTGTAAAGCCGAGAGCATGGCCATCAAGATCAAGGACATCTTGCGCTGCAAGTCCATTGCCGAGCTCGCCACCACCGTCACCGTTACGGATCGCAAGGCGATCACGGTGCAAGAAGAGTTTGATACCCTATTTGATCTTTCGCCGATCCAAAAGCTTTACTTCCAGCTGCAACCCGACGGCTCTCAAAAGGGAGGCTCCAACCGTTTCAACCAAAGCTTCTTCCTCCGTCTCACACGCCTTATATCTGCGGACGCCATCTCCTCAGCATTGGCTGTTATTGTAGAAAGGCATTCCGTGCTTCGGGCCCGTTTTCGAAAATCCAAGTCCGACAAGTGGATGCAGTACATCCCACGAGCAATTGAAGGCTCGTACCAATTCCGAGGGCATTCGGTGGCAAGCCAGGCCGACCTCGAACAGGTTGTGTTCAACAGTCACGCCAACATCGACATGATCGAAGGCCCTGTTTTCATTGTGGATCTCATCAATCGACCCGAGGGTCAGGCCTTGTCGTTGATCGCCCACCATGCAATTGTTGATCTTGTCTCCTGGCGCGTCATCATGCAGGAGTTGGAAGAGCTCGTGGGAACGGGTGAGCTGTCTGTAACGCGCGACAAGCCCCTGCCTTGGCAGGCGTGGTGCAAACTCCAGGCAGACTACGCCCGCGAACACCTCCCTCCCCACGTTGCTTTTCCAGATGCCATTCCTCCGTCCAATTTAGAATACTGGGGAATGGCAGGAACCGACAACAGGATCGGTGACACCACCCGAGTTATGTTCAAGCTGGGTGCAGCTGCGACTGCTCTTCTGACTGGGCCCGAATGCCATCACGCGTTGAGGACGGAGCCCATTGATCTCTTCCTCGCTACGCTCATCCACTCCTTCAGCTGCACCTTCAAGGACCGGCGGACTCCCACTGTGTTCAGGGAAAGCCATGGCCGTCAAGGCTGGGACGACGACATGGACATTTCGTCCGTCATCGGCTGGTTCACAAGCATGTACCCTGTGCACGTCGACGTCACCGCCGAAACCGACTTCGTTGAGGTGCTCAAGCGTGTCAAGGACAGCCAGAGACGCGTTACCCGCAATGGGTGGCCGTATTTTGCGTCGCGTTACAACCACCCCGATGGCATGAAGCAATTCGGCTCGCAGGTCACTGCAGAGGTGCAGTTTGACTATCTCGGTCTCTACCAGCAGCTGGAGCGGGAGGGTGCGTTGTTTGAGCAGCGGGAGCTTATCGTTCCGGACGTTGGCCCTGACCTGAAGCGGTTCGCACTCTTTGAAATCACCGCTGAGATCATCCGCGGCGAATTCCAGCTGACGTTCGAGTTCAATACCCACATGAGGCACCAAGATGCAATCGCCAAGTGGATCCACGCATGCGAGAGTTCCCTCCGCCTGGCTGCCGACCAGCTTTCCCGCATCGAAACGGCCCAGTTCACCCTCAGCGATTTTCCCCTTCTCCCCACCAACTACGAGGGACTTGATGATATTGCCAGGAAACTACTGCCTGGACTTGATATTCCCGCCGACAATGTTGAGGACATCTACCCCGTTTCTCCAATGCAAACGGGTCTTCTCCTCAGCCAAGCCAAGTCCCAGGGCTTGTACCAATATTTCACCGTCTTTCGCGTTGAAGCGCTCTCGCAGTTCGAATCGGTGGACTCGTCACGCCTGGTTGAAGCCTGGCAGAGGCTTGTCGAGCGGCACTCTTCTCTCCGCACCATTTTCGCTCCGGCCGTAACCAAGGGAGATCCCTTCAACCAGATCGTGCTCAAGAAGGCGGATGTCCGTGTCTCGCGGATTCGCTGCTCTAGGAACGAGGCTCAGTCTTCTCTCCACGAACAAATGCACATCCCCTTCCAAGATTCTCGCCCTCCCCACAAACTGACCATTTGCGAGGTGGATGGACGCGAGGTCTTTGTCAGGATTGACATCAACCACGCCCTCGTTGACGGTTCATCGGTCCCTGCCCTGGTCAGGGACTTCACCGCGGCATATGATGGACACATGTCTCTGCCAAAGCCCCCGCTCTTCAGCGAGTACATCGCATATCTTCAGACATGTGACCTTCAGAGCAGTCTCGGGTACTGGGCTGACTACCTGGAAGGTGTTGAGCCGTGTTACTTCCCAACCCTGGACGACGGAGTCTCGCAAGACGGCAGCATCAGAACAGTCCATGTGGAGCACCAGGTCACTGCGAAGTCGTTGAACCAGCTCTGCCAAGCGCGGAACATCACGCTGCCTACCCTCTTCAAAGCGGTGTGGGCGCTAGTCCTTCGAGCGTACACAGGTTCCCGCCAGGTTTGCTTCGGCTACCTCGTCTCCGGCCGCGACATTCCCATTGACAACATCAACAGCGCAGTCGGCGCCTTCATAAACATGCTGGTTTGCCGCGTTGACCTGACTCAAGCGCTTGGGTCCGTTCTTGACAAGGTCCAAGAGGACTCGATGACCAGCCTTCAACATCAACACTGCTCGCTGGCTGACATCCAGCATGGCCTCAGCCCAGACCTATCGATGCAGCCGCTGTTCAACTCGGCCGTCAACTTTCAAATGGTGCCGCCAGCTGAGACACTGGATTCGTCGGTTGCATTCAAGTTCAGCCACCATCATGACCCTACCGAGTACAGCATTGCCATCGACATCGCTTTCTCTGGCGAGAGCTTGAACATTTCCCTCGTCCACACAACCCTGTCCCTGTCCGACGGGCAGGCCAAGAATGTGGCAAACACCTTCGCCGCAGCCCTTGACCTCATGCTGAGCGTGTCCGCGGAGACTCAAGCAGCCGATTTGCATCTGCTCGGCGACCGCCATCTAGAGCAGATCTGGGACTGGAACCGCTCTGTTCCCCCAAAGGTGGACATGTGCATCCATGATATTATTTCCCGCCAGGTCAACGCCCGCCCGACAGCTCCGGCCGTGGAGTCCTGGGATGGCCGCTTCACCTACAAGCAGTTGGATGACCTCTCGTCAAAGCTCGCCATGCAAGTTGCGCATAGAGGAGTCCAGCCTAATATCTTTGTTCCGCTCTGCTTCGAGAAATCTGCCTGGACAATTGTTGCGGTCCTGGGTGTCTTGAAGGCAGGAGGCGCATTTGTTCTCTTGGACCCCGCCCACGGCTCGAGTCGAATGAAGACAATCATCGAAGACGTGGATGCCCGCGTCTTGCTGTCGTCTCGCAACCACGCAAGCCTCTTAGCCGATGAAGTGGAGTCTGTCATAGTCGTGGACCAGGAAAGCCTTGGTCTGATCGATACCTCCGACGCCACGCATGACCTGAGACAGCCCACTCCTTCTGACCCCGCCTACATCATCTTCACGTCCGGCTCGACGGGAAAGCCCAAGGGTAGCTACACGCCTCACTACGGCTTCGCCACCAGTGCTGCAGATTATGGGAAGAGGTCGCACATGTCGCCAAGCTCTCGTGTTCTTCAGTACGCGTCGTACAGCTTCGATGCATGCTTGTTGGAAATCCTAACCACCCTCATGTTCGGCGGGTGCGTTTGCGTCCCCAGCGAACGGCAGCGACTGGACGACATCACCGGCGTCATCAACCAAGCCCGTGTCAACTGGGCTGTCCTTACCCCCACGGTCACACGCCTCATCGAGCCCAGCCTAGTCCCCAGTCTCCAAACACTCGTCATGGCTGGCGAAGCCATGTCCAAGGCGGATATCCAGCGTTGGGACGGCTACATTACTCTGCAGAACGGCTACGGCCCGTCTGAGTGCGGTGTCGCGGCAGCCTGGAACGAAGCCGTCCGTGATGACCCCACCAACATCGGCAAATCAGTCGGTGGCGTATCCTGGATTGTTGACCCGGAAGATCACCAGCGCCTGATGCCGGTCGGAGCCATTGGAGAGCTCCTCGTGGAGGGCTTCGCCATGGCTGACGGCTATCTCAACAACGAAGCCAAGACGGCCGAGGTGTTCATCCAGCTGCCGGAGTGGCTTGCCAACCAGAGGACAGCTGAGCAATCGACGCGCCGCTTGTACAAGACAGGTGATCTTGTGCGGTACAACTCTGACGGCAGGATGGCATTCATCGGCCGGAAGGACACGCAAGCCAAGTTCCACGGACAGCGCATGGAGTTCGGGGAGATTGAGCACCATCTGCTCTCCTGCGCCGACTTCATGGACGCAGCTGTTGTTGAAATTCTAAACCCAGCTGCCCGCCAAGGGAAGCAGACTTTAGCAGCCTTCTTCACCACCAAGCGCGCCGAGTCGAGCCACATCCCGGATGGTATGTTCCTGGGCGTTTCGGACAGCCTCGCCACTCAGCTATCGACGCTACAGGACAGGCTCACTGACGTCCTCGCCTCATACATGGTACCTTCCACGTTCATCCCCCTCGCTTCCTTCCCTCGCAATGCCGCCGGGAAGCTCGACCGCAAGACAATGCGTGAGAGAGCAGACCAGCTGCCCCCGGACCAACTCAACCGCTACGCTCTCCTGACCTCTACCAAGCGCCCTCCGAGGACTGAACAGGAGCGGAAGCTGCAGGCAGCTTGGGCCGAGGCCCTGGGTGCGCACCCGAACTCAATCGGCAGCGACACCAGCTTCTTCCGGATTGGCGGCGACTCCATCGGCGCCATGCGCTTGGTCTCGATTGCGCGGGAGAAGTACGGTCTCGTTCTGACTGTTGCCGACATCTTCAGCCAGCCCCGTCTTTGCGGCATGGCTGCGGCAGCTACGGAACTCAGCCAGTCCAGCACCGCAGAGCCGGCAATGAAGCCGTTTGCTCTCTTTGAGGGGGACGAGTCTGTCGATGATCTCGTCGAAGAGGTGGCAGCCCAGTGCGGTGTCCCCAAAGAGACGGTGGAGGATGTCTATCCCTGCGCACCGCTGCAAGAGGGGCTGATGGCTCTTTCGATGAAGCAGCAGGGGGCCTACGTCGGCCAGAGCGTGTTCGTGATGCCGCCGTCGCTGGATGTTGGCAGGTTCAAACGGGCTTGGGAGGAGGTGTTCTGGCGCAATCCGATCCTGCGAACCAGGATTGTCAACGTCGAGACGGCCGGGACGCTCCAGGCCGTCCTGACCGAGCCCCTCGCCTGGCTGCACGCGGACTGCTTGGAGCAGTACCTGGAGGATGACCTCCAGGTTCCGATCACGTGGGGCGGATCTCTCGGCCGATTAGCCCTGGTCGAGGACAGCGGGAAGAGGCATTTCGTGTGGTCCGCTCACCACTCTCTGTTTGACGGGTGGAGCCAGGGTCTTATCTTCGAGCAGCTGGAGCAAGCCTACCGCGGGAATCCTGTGCCCGAGCTGGCTCCTTTCAGCAGCTTCATCCAATACCTAGCGTCAAGCGACGATGCGGCGTGCGAAGAGTTCTGGAGCGCGCAGCTGGCTGGGGAGACGCCAGCGGCATTTCCTCCGCTGCCCTCGCACACCTACACTCCACGCGCCGACGGCAGGCACGAGCGCACTGTCAACATTGTCAGAGACTCCAGGTCCGATATCACGACGTCGACCATCATCCGCGCGGCCTGGGCCCTCGTTATTGGGCGTTACACTGACTCGGAAGATGTTGTCTTCGGCGCAACCGTATCTGGGCGCAACGCCCCGATTCGTGACATCGAGCGGATCAACGGGCCAACCATCGCCACCGTGCCGGTTAAGGTGCATCTCAACCGCGAGCAGCCCATCTCGGAGATGCTCGAGTCTGTGCAGAATCAAGCCACCGACATGATCCCGCACGAGCACTGGGGCCTCCAGAACATCGCCCAGGTCAACAAGAACGCCCAGTTCCAGAACCTGCTCGTCATCCAGCCGTCTCGGGAAGGGCAGTCTCTGCTCGGAATGGAAGTCGTCCCAGCTGACGAGGACGACTTCAACACGTACGCGCTCTGCACCGAGTGCATCCTGGACGGCGACCAGGTCAAGCTGAAGATGACGGTCGACCCAAGAGTCATCCCTCACTCGCAGCAGCTCGCAGCCCACTTTGAGCACGTCATGAGACAGCTTGTTGACCGCGTGCTCGACGATGCCCCTGTCCGCACTCTGGAGTACTGCAGCCCTGAGGACTGGGCCCAG
The DNA here is from genome assembly GCA_037356075.1 of Neofusicoccum sp. Z40. Taxonomy (NCBI): domain Eukaryota; kingdom Fungi; phylum Ascomycota; class Dothideomycetes; order Botryosphaeriales; family Botryosphaeriaceae; genus Neofusicoccum; species Neofusicoccum sp. Z40. Next base: position 130,924 of record JBAWJV010000033.1, on the reverse strand, counting down.
ATCTTCGACTGGAACCGGAACTACCCCAGCGTTGTCTCGCACTGCATCCACGAGCTCGTCCAGACGCAGGCGCGCAGCACCCCGAATTCGCCCGCCGTCTGTGCGTGGGATGGAAGCTTCACGTACGCCGAACTGGACATCATGTCGACGAAGCTGGCAAGGCACCTCGTCGCCCTCGGCGTTCGGCCTGAAAAGGTGGTTCCCGCCATCTTCGAGAAGTCTGCGTGGGCCGTCGTAGCGCAGCTCGCCATCCTGAAGGCCGGAGGCGCAATGTGCATGCTCGACCCGTCCCACCCCGAGAAGCGTCTGAACGACATTCTGGAGACGGTCGACGGAGACCTCATCCTGTCGTCCGGTCGCCACGCCGGCCTTTTGCAAGGACCCGGACGGACGGTTCTCGTCGTCAATGCAGAGACCATCTCCCAAGCCGGTCCGACCACGCTGCCCAAGGTAGACCCGCGAACAGCTGCGTACGTGGTCTTCACCAGCGGCACCACCGGCCGTCCGAAAGGCAGCGTTACCGAGCACCAGGCCTTCGCGTCGCAGTCGTTTTCGCTTGCTCCGGCCATGCAAATTTCCTCGTCCTCGCGCGTGCTGCAGTACTCGGCGTACAGCTTCGACCCGTACATCCTCGAAACATTCACCACCCTGATGCAAGGGGGCTGCGTGTGCGTTATCAAAGACGAGGCGCGCACCAACCCGGCTGCGTTGGTGGACACCCTGTGCGCCATGGATGTCACGTGGGCGCTGCTGACTCCGTCTGTTGCGCGCCTCCTGCCGCAGAACGGCGTGCCCAGCTTGAAGACGCTTGTCCTCGGAGGCGAAGCCATGGCTCGCAGCGACAGGACGTGGGCAAGTGTGGTGACGCTGCAGAACGCATACGGGCCGTCAGAGTGCTCCGTGGCATCAGTCCTGAACCCGCAAGTCACCACGGATTCGGAGCACGCCTGCATCGGGAAGGGCGTAGGCAGCATTTGCTGGATCGTCGATCCGCACGACCACAACTCTCTGGCTCCCGTCGGCTGCGTCGGCGAGCTCCTTCTCGAATCCCCCGGCCTGTCGCGCGGGTACCTGAAGGAGCCGAAGAAGACGGCCGACGTGTTCATCGAGAGCCCAGCCTGGCTGCGCAACATCCGCGGAAACAGCCGGTTGTACAAGACGGGCGATCTCGTGCGCTGCAACCCTGCGGACGGCACCATCAGCTTTGTCGGGCGCAAAGACTTGCAGGTCAAGCTGCACGGCCAGCGCCTGGAGCTGGGCGAGATCGAGCACCACATCTCGGCGCACGGCCTCGTTGGCAATGCCGCAGTCACTCTCCCCAAAGCCGGCTTCTTCAAGGGCAAGCTGGTGGCCACCATCTCGCTCAAATCGCTCGCCGCGGCAGCGGCCAGCGACATGGAACTGGAGCTGATCGACTCTCTCAGCAAAGCCACAGCAAGCCACCGGCTCGCCGACGTACGCAGCTTCCTCGAAAACCAAGTCCCGGCGTACATGGTCCCCTCGGTGTGGATAGTTGTGTACGGCATCCCGCTGACCACGTCGCTGAAGATCAACAAGCGCAAGATCGTCTCGTGGCTGGAGAACATGGACCAGGACACGTACGATGGGGTCATGAACCTCAGCCCCACCGAAGAGCAGCGGAGCACGCCGACGACGCCCATGGAGATCCGGCTTCAGGCAATCGTTGGGAGGGTGTTGAATCTGTCCACAAACCAGGTTCTGCTCAATCTCTCATTCCTCGGCCTGGGCGGCGACTCGATTACCGCGATGCAAGTCATGGCCCGGTGCCGCACGGAGAATATCGCAATCAATATGAAGGACATTCTCCAGAGCAAGAGCCTTGCGCATCTGGCGGAGTGCGCCTCTGACTCAGGCAGTCAAGCTAAGAGCTTCGAGAAGGAGTCCGCTGACACTGCCTTTGACCTGACTCCGATCCAAAGGCTCTACTTTGAAGCTGGCCTGGGAGATTCGGTTTCCGAAAAGCCTCCCGGAGGGTCTTACCACTTCAACCAAGGCACTCTTCTGCAGCTCAAGAGGAAGATTCCAGTTTCCATGCTTGCCAAGGCAGTCGAGGCTATTGTCGGCCACCACTCGATGCTTCGTGCTCGTTTCCGAAACGTCGACGGAACTTGGACCCAGCTGATCCGTTCCGAGGTCGCAAACAGCTACTACTTCCAGCACCGCGATGTCAGTTCCTTCATGGACGTTTCTGCTATTGTCGCAGCAGGCCAGCGTCGTCTCGAACCGTACAACGGAGCAGTCTTTTCCGTTGACTCCATCCAGTTCTCTTCCGGCGAACATCTGCTGTTCTTGGTGGCGCACCATCTAGTCATCGACCTGGTCTCGTGGCGCATCTTGCTGCAGGATCTGGAGGAGTTCCTCACCACCGGCAGGCTCTTGACCAAAGACCCCCTCTCGTTCCAGACCTGGAGCAAGCTCCAAGCGGAATACGTTCCCAAGCATGTCTTCCCTCAGAAGGCACTCCCGTTCGATGTACCGCCGGGTGATTTTGGGTACTGGGGCATGGAGTCTTGTGCCAACACATTTGCCGACACTGTCAATATCGGCTTCAGCCTCGACAGGAAATCCACATCGGCTCTCCTCGGCCCGTGCAACGACGCATTCCGAACGGAGCCCATGGATCTGTTCATCTCCACGCTGCTTGAATCCTTCTTGCGGACATTCCCAGACAGGGCACTTCCGCCAATCTACTGCGAAGGGCACGGCCGTGAGCCTTGGGACGCCGAAATCGACCTTTCCGGAACGGTCGGCTGGTTTACTACCATTTGCCCGGTCTACGTTCCTCTGCACGCCGGAGCCACCATTGCAGACGCAGTGCGCCGCACCAAGGATGCGCGCCGGACCATCCCAGACAACGGCTGGGCGTACTTCGCAGCGCGCTTCCTGTCCGCCCAAGGCGACTCTGCGTTCAAGGACCATTGGCCCATGGAGATCATGTTCAACTACCTGGGTCTCTATCAACAACTGGAACGTGACGATGCGCTCTTGCAGCAAGTGTCTTTGCCTTCCGCAGATGCTGGAATTCTTGCGCCAACCTCGGACGTTGGTGCTCAAGGCCGGCGAATGGCGCTGTTCGAGATCTCTGCCGAAGTGAAGGACGGCAAAGCAACCTTCACGTTCACCTACAACCGGCACAGTCGGCGGGATGCCGGAGTGCGTCAATGGATAGCGGCTTACGAGCAGTCTCTCATGGCCGCTGCGAACGAATTGTCTGCGAAGGAGCCGGGAAGAACACTCACCGACTTCTCTTTACTTCCGCTGACCTACGACGGCCTTGATAAGATACAGTCCGAAATCCTGCCCCAGCTTGGCCTTTCGAGCTTCGACGAGATCTCTGACATTTATGGCTGCTCTCCCATGCAGCAGGGCATCCTCATCAACCAGTCGCTGTCTCCTGACAATTACAAGAACGTATTTCTGTTCTCCATCGCGTCGCAGCGAACAGAGGATGTGGACCTGGTGAAACTCCAGACAGCATGGCAAAAGCTCGTTGCCCGGCACTCCGCCCTGAGGACGGTGTTTATCGACACCATTTCCGGCCCGGGCTTGTACGATCAGGTTGTGCTCAAGTCCTGGTTCCCGCGCATGCTGCATTTCGAGTGCAGCGAAGCGGACGCCCTCGAGACGCTGCACAAGCTTCCTGCCGTCGAATACGGCCAGAAAGAGCCTGCGCACAGACTGGTCTTCTGCAAGACGGAGGCGAACATCTATATGAAGCTGGAGATTAGCCATGCTCTCATCGACGGAAGCTCTCTGCCCGTTCTGTTGCGAGACCTCACGCTGGCGTACGAGGGCAAGCTGTCGTTGAATGAGGCGAAGCCACCTCTGTACAGGGATTACGTTGCCTACGTCAACGAGCTGGACATGAACGCGTCGCTCGATTACTGGAAGCAGTACCTTGGCGAGGTCGAGCCGTGCCATTTCCCGGTTCTAAGGGACGGCCAGCCGCAGGAGCCGCAGGACGTCGAGGTCATCCACATCACGCTGGATGCCGAAGCCGAGGCGATCTCGAACTTCTGCCGGACGCACAGCCTGACGCCCGCGAACCTCTTCCAAGTGGCGTGGGCTCTCGTTCTGCGCAGCTACACCGGGATGGACCAGGTCTGCTTCGGCTACCTCACCTCCGGGCGCGACGCTCCGGTCGCGAACATCGAGAACATCATTGGCGCCGTGTGCAACATGCTGGTCGTCAAGATGGACCTGAACAGGAGCAAGACGTTCAAGGCACTGGTCGAGGGTGCACAGGAATGCTGGACCGACAGCCTTCAGCACCAATTCGCGTCGCTCGCGGACATCCAGCACCACCAGGGCACGTCTGGCCAGGCTCTGTTCAACACGGGCATGTCTTTCCGATCGGAATCGAAGACCACAGGCAACAGCGTGCCAGGTAGCCTCAGCTTCGAGGCCATCGATGGCCACGATCCCTCGGAATACGACGTCACGGTCAACATCTGGGGCTCGCAGTCGCAATTCCAGATCTCGTTCAACTACCGGCCCAGCCGCATGACGGCTTACCAAGCACAGAACGCGGCCAGCACTTTCAGCCGGGCGCTCAGTGCCATTGTGTCAGGGCCAGACACGGCGCTGCAGGACTGGCGGCTAGTCTCCGAGACAGACGTGACGCAGCTTCCCGTGTCCAAGGACGCCGGCGCCCGGCAACCGGCAGTGAGCGCGCTCCTGGACGAGATGATCGGGCAGCACGCGCAGTCGCGCCCCGAGGAACCGGCAGTCTGCGCGTGGGACGGCGATCTGTCATACAGCGAGCTCGAAGACCGGGCCAACCGGCTGGCGAAGCACCTCGTTTCCCTGGGGGTCGGGCCGGAGGTGCTGGTGCCGGTGTGCATGGAGAAGAGCATGTGGGTTGCCGTCGCCGTCCTCGCGGTGTTGCGGGCCGGAGGGGCTTTCGTGCCGATGGACGCGACGCAGACGGGCCGGTTCCAGACGATTATCGAGCAGGTCGGCGCGAAGCTCGTGCTCACGTCGGCGGCGCTAGCGCCGCGGCTGGAGGCGATGGCGGAGACGGCGGTCGTAGTGGGGGAGAGTCTGGTGCGCGGCCTGCCGCCGGGGCTTCCTTCGTACCCGCGGGCCGCGCCCGAGAATGCTGCGTACGTTCTGTTTACGTCGGGGTCGACCGGCGTTCCCAAGGGCGTTGTGATCGAGCACCGGGCGTGGTGCTCCAGCGCCGCGGGCCAGCGGCAGGCGTGGGGTTTCGATACTCGTACGCGTATGCTCCAGTTCGCGTCGTACAGCTTCGACGCCGCGGTTGGAGAGCTGCTGACGACGCTGATGTTTGGCGGCTGCGTGTGCATCCCGTCCGAAGACGAGCGGCTGAACGACATCGAGGCGGCGATCCGACGCATGGGCGCCAACATGGCAATCCTCACGCCGTCCTTCGTCAAGGTCCTCGACCCGGGCCGGATCCCGACGGTGCGCACGATGGTGCTCGGCGGCGAGTCGACGCCGAAGGAGGAGATCAGGAAGTGGAGCGGCAAGGTGAAGCTGGTGCCCGCCTACGGACCGACCGAGTGCTCCATGGTGAGCAGCTCCGTCACCAGCCTCACGGCCGACACGGAGCCCTCCAACATCGGCTTCACGAACACGGCGTCGTACTGGATCGTCGACCCGGCGGACCACAACACGCTGGCGCCGATTGGGGCCATCGGAGAGCTTCTCATCGAAGGCGTAAGTCCCTGCCCGCCCCCCGGACAGACGCCAGCTGCTGACCAAACATATACATACAGGCCATCCTCGCCCGCGGCTACCTCAACAACCCCGCGCAGACAGTGGCCGCCTTCATCTCGGACCCGGCATGGGCGCGCCGCGAGGCAAGCCAGCCGCCGCGTCGCATGTACAAGACGGGCGACCTGGCGCAGCTCAACGCCGACGGGTCGTACCGCTACGTCGGCCGCAAGGACACGCAGGTCAAGCTGCGCGGCCAGCGCATCGAGCTGGGCGAAGTCGAGCACCACCTCAGGCAGAGCCTCGCCGGCAGCCTCGACGTCGCCGCCGAGGCGCTCCAGCGCGGGCCCAACGACGCCCGGCTGGCCGCCTTTGTCGCGCTGGGCGACGCATACGACGGCGACGAGGAGTCCGGCGTGGTCAGCGCCGCCACCGCAGAGCGTCTACAGGCCGCCGTCGCCGGCGTGGGCGCGCGCATGGCCGAGACGGCGCCGCAGTACATGATCCCGACCGTCTTCGTGCCGCTGCGGGCGCTGCCGCTGTCGCCGTCGACCAAGACGGACCGGCGGCGGCTGCGCCAGCTGGGCGAGGCGTTCCTGCGCCAGCACGACGCGCCCGGCCTCGCGGCCAGCGGCACAGGCACGCAGCTCTCCGCCGCCGAGCAGCACATGCGCGGGCTGTGGGCGGCGGTGCTCGGCGTCGACGCGGCGCGCATCGGGCGCGACGACAGCTTCTTCCAGCACGGCGGCGACTCGATCCTGGCCATCAAGCTCGTCGCCGCGTGCCGCGCCTGCGGACTCGCCCTCGCCGCCGCCGACGTGCTGCGCGGCGCCAGCCTGTCCAGTCTCTGCCTCCGCCTGGGCGCCGTCGAGCCACCCACACCACCCGCCACACAGCCCGCGCTCGACGACGCCCTCGTCGACGGCGTCATCTGCCCCGCCGTCTCCGCGGCCCGCGCCGACATCGCCGACGTCGTCGAGGCCACCAGCATGCAGGCCGGCTTCGTGGCGTCCGGCCTGCTCAAGTCGCGCGGCAACACCAACTACTTCCTCTTCAAGCTCTCCGGGCCCACGGACGCCGCGCGCCTGGAGCAGGCCTGCCGCGCGCTCGTCGCGCACCACCCCGTGCTGCGCAGCGCCTTCGTCGCCCACGGCCGCCGCGTGTGGCAGGCCGTCCTCCGCGCCGCCGACCCCGACTTCCGCCGCTTCCGCTGCGCCAAGTGGCGCCAGATGCACCTCGCGGCGAAGCTGGTCAAGACGGACCAGGCTGAGGAGCCCGCGCCGGCGCTGGGCCGCCCGCTGGTGCGCTTCTTCTTCCTGGACGGCGGCGCCGACAGCCTGCTGGCCATGCGCATCTCGCACGCGCAGTACGACGGCGTGTCGATCCCGGTGCTGGTCGACGACCTGGCCGCGCTGTACGAGGACGGGCCGCACGCAGCGCTGCCCGCGCGCCCCGTCTTCGCCGACTTCGCCCACGCGGCGCGGGCGGCCAACGCGCACGGCGCCGCCGAGGAGTACTGGTTCGGGCTGCTGCAGGGCGCGACCATGACCAACGTCGTCTCGCACAAGGCGCCGCCGTACGCCAACACCAAGCTCCGCAGCGTGGCCCGCGAGATCCGCGCCCCGCCGCTGCTGCTCGCCGAGCGCGGCGCGACGACGTTCGCGACGGTGCTGAAGGCCGCGTGGGCGCTGGTGCTGGCCCGCGCCGCCGCGTCGCCCGACGTCGTCTTCGGCCACCTGATATCCGGGCGCAACCTGTCGCTGGCCGGCGGCGACATCAACGAGGTGCTCGGCCCGTGCCTGAACCTCGTGCCGGTGCGCGTGCGCCTCGACGGCAGCGGCGGCAGCACCACCGCGGCGGACCTCCTCCGCCAGGTCTACGACCAGCACCTCGCGGCCATCCCGTTCGAGACGTTCGGCTTCGACCGCATCGTCGAGCGCTGCACCGCGTGGCCGCTGTGGACGCGCTTCAGCACCGTCGTGCAGCACCAGAACCTCGACGGCGTCGAGGACATGCTCAAGAAATTCCGCTTCGGGCACGGCACCTGCAAGTTCGGCGCCTTCCACAGCCCGCACGACGCCGTCGACATCCTCGTCCTCTCGACGCCCCGCGCCGGCAGCTCCACCACCATCGAGCTGTCCCTGCACTTCTCCGACAAGCTCCTCGCCCCCGACTTCGTCGCCGACCTGATGGACCGCCTGGTCGAGAACGTCGAGATGCTGACGGCCGACGTGCAGAGGGCGCTGCCGCCGGCGGAGACGTGGACGCAGCTGCAGCCGAGCATCCCGCTGCTGGCGCGGAACGCGCAGGACTCGCAGGGCAACCTGCTGCCCGGCGCGGGCGACAAGAGCGCACTGGCCGAGGCGAGCGGTGTGCGCTTCGAGGATGTGCCTGCTGCGGCGAGAGAGGTCGTGCAAGCCGCGTGGGAGCATGTGTTGCAGCCCAAGGCGTTTGGGGACGGCGAGGATGTCTCGCCGACGACGTGCTTTTACAATGTGTGGGGCAGTCTGGTCGCCGCGGCGCAGCTGGCCGAGTATTTCAGGACACATGCGGGCGTCGCGGTGGCCATGGAGGATGTCATTGAGCATCCGACCATGCTGGCGCAGGCGCTTTTGCTGTCACGGAGGATGGGGAAGGGTGGGAATGGGAAGCGGCGTAGTATGGTGGACGGGAATGCGAAGAGGCGTAGTCTGGTGGACGAGGATGAGAAGAGAGCGGCGGTAGAGCAGCAACCGCAGCAGCATGGTCGCAAGCTGGTCAGTTGGGCCAGAGCCAAGACAGCCAGGCTGTCTGTGATTGGGAAGAAGCCGGCGACGGCTATGGCTGCCTCATGAGGCGTTTGTTTTTGCATGGCCTTATCTTTGCTTTTTGCAGTTGTGTTCAGTCTACATTGGGTCTTTACGAAGCGTCTTAGAACCTTACTTAATTTTGTGCTTTCTTTTTCTTTTTAGATGCTGGGTTTCGCACCCGGAGTTTCAACTATAGAACTGTTCGGCTGGTGTCTCTCTCGCACAAGGGATTCATTGGAGTAATGACGGAAGAACCCAGAATGTTTCCAGCTGTTCTTTACAGACCCACGCGCTTCTCTTGATGACCATGGGCATGTGCCGAAGTTCGAGACTCAAGCCACGTTTCCAGATGTACGTAGTAGCACGAGTAGGCTGCAGCATGTGGGGGCCCGTAGCCGCAGCAAAAACGCCATCTTGCATGGCGCTTACCTATGCATTACCTATGCCACGCCGCACGCCGAGCAATTGCAACGCGGCCCCTTCTTGGCCCTCATCTTGCCATGTTCCACAGTTCTGAATCACATTCCCCATCAGGCACCAGCATTGCTCAAATATTCCACCCGTCAGTCCCCCCGTCCCCTCCTCCACCCACCCCAACCACCCACCGCAAAAATGGCATCCACGCCAGACATCCCCTCTCAAACACAAACCCTCACCCTCCCCGACACCCGCACCCTCTCCTACGCCATCTACGGCGCCACCTCCCCCACCTCCCCCACAATCATCTACCTCCACGGCTTCCCCGCCTCCCACCCCGAAGCCGCCCTCTACCACGCTCCCGCCCTCACCCGCAACATCCGGATCATCGCCCCCGACCGCCCGGGCATGGGTCACTCCACCTACCAACCCGCCCGCACCATCCCCTCCTATCCGGCCGACCTCCTCGCCCTCGCCGACCACCTGTCCCTCGCCCGCTTCGCCGTCATCGGCGCCTCCGGCGGCGCTCCCTACGCGCTGGCGTGCTGCGCCGCTTCCGCCCCAGCTGGTATGCGCGACCGCCTCGCCGCCGCGGGCATCGTGTCGGGTTTGTATCCCGCGGAGCTCGGGCTGGCGGGGATGCTGCCGGATGCGCGGGCGCTGCTGTGGGTGGCGCCGTGGTGCACGGGGCTCGTGCGGTGGGGGATGGAGTGGGGGGTGGGCGGGCTCGCGCGGGACCAGGCGAATCCGGGGGGGCTAAGGGAGCTGGTGGGGAGGGGGATGGAGGGGAGGCCGGCGGAGGATCGGAGGGTGTGGGAGGAGGATGAGGGGGGGTTTCGGGGGTGTTTGGTGGAGGGGATGAGGGGGGCTTTTCGGGAGAGTGCGGAGGGGGTGGCGTGGGAGGCGAGGTTGTTTGGGGGGCCGTGGGGGTTTGGGCTGGGGGATGTGAGGGTGGAAGGGGGGGAGGGGAGGTTGGTGTTGTGGCATGGGGCGTTGGATGTTAATAGTCCGGTGGCTATGGCGGAGAAGGCGGCGGCGTTGATTGAGGGGGCGGAGTTGAGGGTTTCGCCGGGCGAGGCGCATGCGTCGTTGTTTGTGCACAAGGTCGAGGAGGTGCTGGATACTTTGAAAGCCTTCCTTTGATGGACGAAAACGGAAAGCTATCGCTGACTAGATCGATTAAGATAGGGCTTTGAGTTAAAGGATGATCGGACACTAGAATTGCAAGAGGTCATTAAGGCGATTAATCCAATGCAAAAAATTTCATTAGTTTCAGAAAAGGGTTTTGGGAAATAAGCCATCCAGATTCGATATCCTCGTATTTCATACTAAAAGTGTAGCGGTTAATATAAAAGCAGAAACTTTGTATACTAAGAACTATCTGTAGTAGCGTCAAATGTTTACTGGTTTGAATAATTAAAGATTCTCCTTTTGAGTAATAAATTTCAATTAAAAAAAATTATTAGAAACAATTAGAGGAAGTAAAAGGAAAAGATAAAAAGATAATAGATAGAGAAGCAATGAAAGAAGAAACGATAGGAAGAGAAAGAGAAGTAACTAGGGCGAGAAGTAGAATGGCTATAGGGCGAGCGGAAGAACTGAATTGCGAAGGTGAGGCAGTAGATCGTGGAACTAAGACTTTCTTAGATTCGTTTTCTGCTACTTTTTTCCTGTCCGATATCTTTACATTCCGCACACTTACTTCCCTTTTATGCAAAGAGATCCCCGTTCAAATACTTGAGACCCGTGTCACAAGTAACTGTGACAACAGTCTTTCCTGGACCCAGCTCTTTGGCCAGTGCAATGGCAGCGACAACATTGAGCCCAGTCGATGTTCCGACCAGCAGTCCTTCTTCCTTGGCCAGGCGTCGGCACATGTTGCGTCCCTCTTCCTCTGAAATAGCCCTTGCTTCATCGTAGAACTCACTGTCAAGAAGGGGAGGCGCATATCCAACGCCAACACCTTCAACACGATGTGTGCCCGCGCGTCCTTCTGTCAGCGCCGGCGAAGACGCAGGTTCACAGACTACCGTGCGCATCTGAGGCCATTTTGGTTTGAGGACACGTGTCACACCCATCGCCATACCCGCAGTTCCAACGGTGCTACAGAAGGCATCAATTCCTGCGGGAAATTGGTGAAGAAGCTCATAGGCCAGCTGGGCGTAGCCGGCGAAAGCGTCGCGGTTGTTGAACTGATCGGTCCAATAGCAGTTGTCCTTTTCTACAGCCTCCTTTACATGCTGTATCATGGCCGGGAAGAGATCTTTTGTGACCTGGCCAGAGGGGCTCTCGATGATATCGACGGTTGCTCCAAAAGCGCCCATGGTGCGTAGTTTTTCAACCGCAAACGCGTTGGACGAGGCAACTCGGAATTTGTAGCCCTTGGCGGCGCATACAAAGGCAAGAGACGATCCAGTGCTTCCACCGCTTGCTTCAATCACCGTCATTCCTGGCTTGAGGTCTCCGCGACGCTCGGCCTCTTCGATCAAGGGCTTTGCCATGCGGTCCTTGTACGAGCCGGTCGGATTCAGAGATTCCAGCTTGAGGTAGACGTTGGCATGGCCTTCGGGGACAACATGCCGAAGGCGTACCACCGGCGTGTTGCCGATGGCATCGAGCGCGCTTTCGACCGGCGCTGGGGGGACGCGCATTGTGAAGTATGTTGATGGGAAGTGTAACGGAAGAAAGGTGGCTGGCAAAAGTTTTGTTTTGAAGGTCGGTTACCGGGAACGTTTCTACCCGGCGTCATTGTCTCTGTCCCACGTGAATCCGTGATTCCCATGCTTTATGGATTCCGAGCAATGTAAACGCCAGTACTTTGGCAGAACATCCCCCTAGAAAGACCATATTTAGTATAGCAATATAGTATAAACTCATAATATGTAATACTTAAGAAGATAAACACAGATGGTGTTCTCGAATGGAGGGGGTGACGCTCGGATCTGATGCCCCGCAATCCGCCGCGGTCGAGGCGCCCGCTCTCACGAATAATGCGTCTCGCGCCTTGACATATTACCATTTCGCTTGCCACCACTCAGTCCCGTTACTGCTCTCTGTCCCTCAGTCGTCATGGCCTGGCGTCCAAAATCTTTTCCAAAAGGCCGCCATCGAACCTCTTCTCCGTCACAGGCGCACCAGAACTTGGCCTGGCCTACATTGTCCAGTTGGACGCCGTACTAGCAAACCTCTTACTTACCTGCGTCGAATCGTCTAGAATGACGCTCTAGCGAGCAGCCTAGCGAGAACGAGAAGGCAAGAAGAGTAGCCTCAATACAAGTAACTTTTATAACAACTTTATAGTAAAGAAAAGATAAGGCTTAGGTACGTGTCCCAGGGCCGAAACGAAACACATCTGTAAGCTAGCTCCTAGAGTGAAGTTCAAGTCTTCGAGCAACTCGAAATCACACCAGCCTCACAGTAACAACACCCTTGCTGGGAATCGACACCGAAACCACCCCGCCAGACAGCGGCGCCGAAGTAGACGCCACGGTATGCGTACTATCCATCAGATACGCACTCGCCGACTTTGGCGTGAACCCGTTGAACGCAACCTTGGCCGCCTGCGCGGAAGCCCCGGTGTTAGTGAAAACAACAACAACAGATCCATCGACATTCTTGAACGCGCCAGTAATCACACCCGAAAGCGAGCCCGCTGTTTGCACGCGCACGGCGCCGGGCCGCACGAACCGACTCCACATAGCAAACGCCCAAAGAATGCCGGACGGTGTGGCCGTGCTGCCAGTCGCGTCGACGAGGTGCGACCCCGACTGCGTCTGCCCGACCTCGAAGCCCTCCCAGTACAGGTACGCCGACAAGTTCGCACCCACGACCGCGTTTGCGATCTTGGTCGCCCAAGTGAAGCCCTCGCCAGCCGCGCCGTTGGCGTACCAGGTGGTGATGAAGCTGGAGGAGCTGCCGGTGCCGGACTCGCTGACCCAGGTGGGGAGCTTGGTGTCGATGGGTGTGGTGGCTTCGCTGGTGTAGGTGTGGGACGTGATGACGCCAAGGTAGGACTCCATGCCCGCGGCTTGGAGGGCGGCAGTGTACTTTGTTTGCGAGGACCAGCCAATGGCGTCGCAGCAGGTGAGTTTAGTGTTGAGGCCGGCGCTCTTGACGGTGGCGTGGAGGGTTGGGATGAAGGAGATGGCTTCTTGTGCGTTGCTGCTGATTTGCATTTGAGAGTAGCTTGGACTGGGCGACGGTCAGCTTCGCGTCATCTGACAATGCTGCTATGAGACTGGCTTACGAGAAGTCGGGTTCGTTCAGGAAACCGAGATGAGTGACTGTAATTCCCTCCTGAGCGTAGTACTTGACGTACTGTACAAGAAAGTTTGCGAATGCCTGACGCCAGTCGCCAGAGGAGCAGGTGTGACCCGTAGTGCCACACAAATATCTAGTGGGCGTCAGCCGCTCATCCACTATAGAATTGGTGGAAGTGCCACCCAGCCGTTGCTTCGTTGCCGCTCGTTTTCATGAAGCCTGGGGCACTCCAGGCGTCGGCATAAATCGTCTTCACCCCATAAGCGATCGCCTGCTTGGAAAACCAGACTTGACCACTGTCTTTGCCGTCCCATGTATACTTTGGCGCGGCTGACGGCGAGCCAGGATTCGTAGGTTCAATGCTATCGCCCGAACCGCCAGAGCCAATTCGGTTGCGGATGATGGAGAGGCCCGCGCCAGTCGTGGTGCAGAAGAGTAGATCAAGGCCCTGCTTCTGGGCAACCGAGTTCGCATTCTGGAATTCAGTCGCGCGGCCGAAAGCTTGGGAGAATCCGAACCCGTCGATTGTCTGCAGAGTCGATCCGGCGTTGACCGTGACCGTCGTCTGAGCCGCAGCCCACCCGGCAAGGTCAACTAGCAAAAGCAAATTGTGAAGCACACCCATTTCTCCAGAGTCTCCACCGCAAGATGTGACAGGTGCACCTTCATGGGATCATGGCGTTTTATATCCTCAAGATTTGATGCATTAGTCTGCCGTACGCGTTGTGTTACGGAGAGGGGTGTTTGTGGGGTTCCCCGTGTAGCCGAGACAGTGTCCGAATAAAGGCTAACCTATCCATTATTAGCCGGTTGTTCCTCCTATCAGGAAGAATGGCGCTCGGAATAGATTGTTTTCATTTACTCTAACCTTTAGGCATCTGGAAGAATGCGGCCCCTTTTAACTCAGGTACTGCATTCTGCATAAGCTGCCAGGCTGGTGCTTACGTCGCTGATCAATGCTTGTTTGAACATGTTTGATTATGTATATGCAGGGTTGAGATCGCAAAAGCAGCGGGGCCTGTATTTTACCCGTGGTAGATCACCGAATTATCGTGTCGAAACTGTCTCTCGCACAGGGAAGAACGCGGCTTTTCCAAAGCCGCTGCAACTCTAAGAGGGCGACACGGCGTTCATTGATCTGCACAATAGCTACAAGGTGTCAGGACAAGACTCTAGAATTCTAATCAATATTCGAAAGGTTGACATTGATCTTGGAGGAATTGTGATAAAGTATCCCTAGCGGCTGATGTCACAACCCTGGGTAAGGTCTTCGATGTGGAGTGGAAGTTCGGCAATAACGATAGAAGTCCTGAACATCTGCTTGACTTCCATATTTCGGACAAGCGGCCTTGCGGTGGTTGGTCTTGGAGATAATGTCCTCTGCGACGACGACATTTTCCGAGGTATCAGGACTTTTACTATTATGACACCTCTTCGATTTCAGGGCAGGAGAATATTGACCTTGGCATGATCATTATTATCGGCCGAGAAGGAAATTTGCCGTTCTCAGTTAAGGTGGAGGAAAAGTTGCAGGAATTGCACCGCGAAAGTGCTGTGGAAGATGAGATTTCAGCATTGCCTATTTCGGAACAGGCAAAATGCCACTGTGGCAAACGCGGGCCCTCAAACGGCACAACCGTTTGCGGCAAGTAACGGCACTCAAGAAGCACTAACACTCGCGACGCAAGGTACACTTCTACTGAGACGCTTCAGGATTATCACCTTTACGAGATTCAGAAGAACCGGACGTCTAGCCAACTTCGCAGCTCATATCAAGCCTCAACTTTGTTTGCCTGCAGATTGCAGTCTTCTATTTGGCTCTCCGCGCCCCAAAGCACCAATTGAACTCTCTCGAGGTATATTTATCATCCGAAGCATATCCGGGTGCCTGATCGAAGGTCCAACAACACTCCTGCATGACCAGCTCTACGCCTGCATCCGTGAACGCCGTAGCAATGTCTGCAGGCACTTTCCATTTCCACCAAGGATCATCTTCGCCAAAAGTATCATCCTCCGCAAAGCCCCAGGCGTTGCTGCTTGGGTGGAATGGCACTCGAACTTCGACACGGCGCAAATTTGGAAGGAGAGGATCCATGTTTGGCCGGATGGAAACCGCACTGTGGGCGAGGTGAAGAAGCCACTCACAAGGGAGTTTTAAAGCATCCTTCTGGTCCTCGTGGAGGTGAAACTGGGAGGAAGTATCAGCGGCTGAACGGTGCGTTTCAGGCAAGAGAATCTGTGGATCAGGTTCACAAAAAGAAAAAAGAGAATCACCGAAAGAAAGAGCCGTAGAAGGGGGTCTGTAAGCCATAAAACCTACCTCAACACGCTCCATCGATTTCGGCAGCAAAAAGTGAGGGGAGGCTTCAGAAACCGGGCTAAAGTCGTTGTACATCAGCCACCCTGGGATTTTGGCCTCCCTAAGCCTCGGGAAAGCCGTCAAATCAAACTTTGTCTTGTCCACGGCCTCGCTGAATGAGACCCCAACACAAAGCAGCTCCAAGTACTCTAGAGTATCTCGTGCCGGTTCCAATGCTTGCACTACCTGCCCCGGCGAAAGACGCCCATGCTTGTGCCTGAGGGCATAGATATCTTCGGTGTCAACATGCACGTCCGCCGCCACGGGGATCGGAGCCTTGAGTTTCCGCACGCCGTTGGTGATTTTCAAGACAGCGTGCAGGTCAATCTGCTGCAGGTCGCTTAGAGAGCTGCCTAGGTCTAGAAAATGTAGAGGTGTTGTACGGGTCCGGTTTGGCCAGTTGGCGTTGGGAGTATTGTATTCCCCAATGCGATTGATGCAGAAGGTTTCAAGATTATCCAGGGTCAAAAACTTGGCAATAGCGAGAGGGCTGGAGATTGTTGAGTTTACGAGGATGACATGGCGGAGATCCCGGAGGGGATTCTGCTCAAGAAAATTGGGGGTCCATGGGTGTTCGGGGTGGTCGTGTCGGACGCGGATACGGAGAGACCGGAGGTTGTGGAAGAGACAGAGGAGGTCATCGAGACCTGGTGGGAAGTCATGGTAGTCTTTGACGTGGCCCGTTCTTGTGTTAACGAATTGAAAATCGAATTTGCGGACGTATAAAGCCAATTGGAGGCGTCGCAATGGAGTGGAAGAGTCGAATGCGCGCTTGAGGAGATCCCAGCGCGGGAAAGGGAACCTCCTGCGCGAGTTGTACAACTCATTACTCAGGCTGATTTCCTCGAATATGAGCTCCGTGGCTTTGGAAGAAAGCGCTCGGCATGTAAGCGCGAGCGCTATCAGTGTGCGCACAGATGTCCTCGAAAGAATTTCATACAGCACATCCTCGTTCAAATCTGCCAGATGCAGCATGTTGATACGAGCTAAGTCACAGATTTACACGCCTTCGTAGCTCTCTTTATTATATTCAGAGCTGCTACGTTGCTGCCTGGCCCCACTGTGGCGCAGTTTGTTGCCAGAGCCGCTCGGCGATCCCAATCGGGAACAAAGGAATAACAAAATTAACTCGTCTACCAAGAACCCAGATTGGTCTGAAGATTAGAGCCTGAACCGTAGATGCTGGCCAGCTGAGCGTCTGTGTTTACGGCTATGGCCGGGCGCCAAGAGCTCCGGTTTCTCGACTCAGTAGCTTTCCGCTGCAGGTTTCCTTGCCCAGAGAGTTTTTGGTGGCCTTACATGTGTAAGCGTCGTAATCCGGGGAATTTGAAGGTCGAGCGCCTTCTAAATTAGCCACGGGCACTTAAATGGGAAACTGCGCAACGAACAAGTCATAGGTAGCGGTTTCAGCAAGAAACAGACAGGGAAAGAGAAGCAGAATCATAATAGATAGAGCCATCGTAGCAAGGAGAACAATGGGACCGAGTGATAGAAATCAAAACTGCAGCTCAAAGGATGAGTGTACATACAAGGCGAAAGGAGGGATTGTGGTGATGCTTCTCGATGAGCTTCTGGGCGGCCCGGAAGAATGCGCAACTGTATCCCGAGCACAGTGGATTAGATGTGCATAAATGCTCGGGCACAGCCTTGCTGCCTTCGTTCCAGAATATGGCTCGTACGAACACGCGTACGTAGTACATTTGCATAAAATGATGTTCACCCGAGATCCGGTGGTGATCTTCGGCCGTGAACCAATCACATCCGCTTGTTCTTGTGTGCACTGAAACACGATATACGCGTATTCCTCGGATAACTCTACTATGTATGCAACAAGAGTCTTGGAGTCTTGGAAAGACGCTGCGCCCCCTGCAGCGCTGGGAGACTCTTAAATTCCTGTCCGCCCACTTGGACGCTCTCTGGATTCTCTCTATCTTGTACTCTTGATTCTACGCTTAATATCTCCACGTTGGTCAAGCCACCATGACGAAATGCGAATCGCATTTGGACAAGCCGTGTATGTCCTTGACTCTTATCCATCTATGACATTAGATGATCTGATCCTAACGACAAAGGCAGTGGTAGAAAGTCCCTCGGTCGGCGGTCTTACCTTCCACCAATTCAGCATCGCACTTGCAAGCTGCTTCACGATTACCGCGAGCGTACTTTCCTTTTATCTCATCGCAAGACACATCATGAACTACACTCGGCCTTTAGAACAGAAACAGTTGGTTGTCCGATCATGCGTGACTAACAGTAAACAATATTGATTGATTGCTTGGACAGACTCATCCGAATCATCTTCATGGTTCCAGTCTACAGTCTTACTGCCTGCCTTTCGATCAAATACTACAAAGCCCATATATACCTCGAAGCGGTGCACCAGTTTTATGAGGCGCTTGCGCTAGCCTCATTCTTCATTCTTCTATGCCGTTATATGGCGCCGGACATGCTGCAACTTGAAAGTCAATTTCAGGACATTACCCCAAGGCCATGGATTCCTCCTGTCAAGTGGCTTCAGATGTGCACTGGTGGCCAGAGAGGGCCGTTTCGAACACCAAGGAGCGGAGCTAAATACGTGCATGTAAGCTTCTACTGCATCTGGGCCCATTTAATTGTTGAGAATGCTTTACGAATGTGGCTGACGGACTTCGCCAAGATTGTCATCGTCGGTGTGTTCCAGTATTCCATAGTGAAGTTCACCACGACCATAATTACCTTCATAACGGAGGGAGCAGGCGTATACTGCGCCGAATCGAAAAGTGCCTCACATGCAAGCATCTGGGTAGGGCAGATCGGAGAATCCTCGAAAAACATCCCATGTGCTGAACTCCCCCCGCAGGTTAAGACCATCCAGATGCTGTCTTTGACGGTGGCCATGTTTTTCTTGATGCAATTCTATCTCCAATTCAAAGAGACCCTACGAGAGCACAACCCATTTCTCAAATTCCTTGCCATAAAGCTGGTTGTATTTTTGGGCTTTGTTCAAACGGTACGTCTATGAGATGATGGTGAAGATCAATGTGTAGAGCCATCTCTAACGGTCATAGTTCATCCTCAGCCAGCTGACGTCGGGCGATTCGCCTTCCATAAAACCGTCCGATAAAATGTCCTATCAGTCCATAGATGTCGGCATCCCCAACCTGATTCTCTGTTTCGAAATGGCCTGTGCTGCATTACTTCACCTATGGGCGTATCCGTGGCAAGCGTACCGTTCTTCAAAAATGAAGGGTCGTGGAGAGGACTCTGAAATTGAATTGGAGCTGAGGGCAAATAGCTTGCAAGAGGTCCAAGGGTCTTTCAAAGGCGCATCATCCGGGGATTTCGTCACCACTTTGAAAATTTGCTTGGGTTCGCTGAATTTCTGGGACATTGTTTATGACGTTGGTTACAGCGTTCAATGGCTCTTCAAATATTGAAGACGAAGCTGTTGTCATGGAGGATCCTCTATTCCACAGACTTTCTCCTGTGACGTAAGTAGAAAGTGTTCAGAAAGCACAATGGAAGCGTCAGTGGGCATCTCATTGGTAGCCTTCCCATGATGCGGCGGAAACTCTCAGCTCTGAAGACATGCGCCACTCGAGAGCCGAACAATCCTTCAGGGCTGTGGACTAGTATTTCGTCATAGGCAACGCTTATGGAGGTCCGGCATTCTTCCAGACTCAGGACATTTGCACCTCCAATGATCTTGCTCCAGGCCCACGGCCTTGGAGTGCGTCCAGATCCGAGGTTCTGCACGGGCTACGAACGCAAAATTGCCGGCCCGTTGCAAGCTGTAAAAGACTCTAATTAGAGCGACAATTGCTGATAACGAGCACCACTTCGGCATGCTTAGTGGCCAGCACAAGAGGCTGAGGACAATTGCCGGCAGACGGGGGCCGATACAACGCTGAGAGGAAAGGAGAAGCTTCGCTTGGCTCCTCGCGGCGACGCCGACCAGTGGCAGGGCGAAGGGTCGCGAAAGCTTAGATCTTTTCTTGGCTTCTTGCATGCGTCGTCGTCAGCGCTAGTGCCTGCGGCTGCGGTGGTGAGGCGGAGCGCTGACGCTGGGGCGCAGCGGCCGGCGCGCTACGCTCGATGCGGCAAGCCGTGCGAGCTGAAGGACCCATTCCCCCACTGTACTTGCTATCCACCACATCCATGAGCCTCCACTGACCCGGGATCCGTCTCAGCCTTGTTGGCTGCAGCTGCTCCTGTATCGTCTTGTATTATATAGGTGCCGCTTTGCGCCGCCGCTCTGGGCGTCCATCATCGCATCTTCCGCCTCGTCACCATGGGGACATTCGACAACCAAACTTGTCCGGCGCCGATATCCTCGGTGGCCGCTCGGCCATTATCCATCGGAATCACTCTTCAGCGACTTCTTACCTACATTGCAATGCCCTGCGTTGCCACCACTGCGCTTGTCTGTCTTCTGCTCATCTCCAAGCACCTTCACCGATACACACGCCCCGATGAGCAACGCCAAATCGTTCGCCTGATCTTCACTCCCGTCCTCTATGGCGCCTTTTCGCTACTCTCTCTGGCCTTCTATGACGCAAACGAATATCTCATGCCATTGCCTGACCTGTATGAGGCTTACGGGCTGGCGTGTTTGTTCCTCCTGTTTGTTCACTACGTGCGCACCCCAACGGCCCAGGCCGACGACGGGTCAATCATCTCCAAGACCATCAAAGACCTCGACGCGCAAGATCTTCATGTACGGTTCAACGCTTCAAACCATGCTTTGCCCACGTCTAAAGGCTAATCCTGGCAGCGAACTTCGTTACTGGTCTTTCAATACCCGCTTGTCAAGACCATCCTGACCATCGCTCAGCTGGCGTCAACTGCCACTGGAACATACTGTGCGGCTTCAAATAGCTTTCACTTCGGACATATTTGGGTGCGTGCGCTGTTCCAAAGAGGAAGTGGAGAAAGGTGCTGACACCTCCAGATTGTCGTCATCTCAAACGTGTCCATCGCTTTCTGCTTCACGGCCATCGTCCGGTTCTACACGGCCAATAAAGCCATGATGGCCGTACACAAGGCAATGCTCAAGCTGCTCTCCTTTAAGCTCATTGTCTTTGTTATCTTCCTCGAGAGTCTCGTGTTCAACTTTATACACACTCCGAGCGGCCTTTCCTCCAACGGCACCGTTTCGCCACGCGATATCAAATACGGAATACCTTCCTTCATCATCTGCGTGGAGATGGTCTTTTTCGCTTTCTTTTTCCACTTCAGCTTCCGCAGCCGCATGTACCATTCGTCAGAGCGCCGCGGCATCTCACGCATGTCCTTCATGGCGGCTGTCATCGACGCTGCCAATCCGTCCGATATTTTCAGAGGATTCGCCGGCATCTTTAGAGGCGCCCCGGGCAACAAGAACTTCGAACAACACCCTGCCAGGCCGGGGCACTATGAACAAATCAACTCTTCGACTCATCTACTTGTCCCCCCTCAATATCCACCGAGAGCGGAATCGCCGCAGCACGCACCGCCTGAGTACCCTGGTCCTTACACACAACAGGGACTTCCTGTGCCCCTTCAGTATCCACAAAGAACGGAATCGCCGCTGCACATGCCACCCAGATACTCTAGTCCTCATACACAACAGGAATATCACGCAGTCCGCTACAACGATGATCTGGAGTCAAGAGAGTACAACGAGCCGTACCGGGGGTGAGACGACTGAATGAAAAAGAACAGTTTCGTCGTGGAATACCCAATTGCTTTATCCACCACTATTCCCTCTGTAGATCAGATTTCGAGATAGTGCTGAGTCTAGCCTGTTATTGTTTTAAAGAATTAGCTGTTTCTCTAGTTAGACGAAGTCCATGAGGAAGAATATAGATTGTGAATAGTGCGTTCGAAGGATGAAGAGTATTGTGAGACGTAGTTTTCATGGTCAACCATTGCCAAGGGTTTGGCGATCTGCTCGGTGTCCGAGTTTGTGGCTTGTTCCCCGAATTGACGGGTTTCTACAGCGCACCGGCGTTAACAGGATCCCGGAGATCCACTTGAGCTCGGAACGGTCCTTTCCCCAGTCCCTTCAGGATTGTGCAAGGGGTTCTTCCGAATGAACGATAGCACCCCGCGCATCAACCAGATTCACTTCCCAACACCTCCGTCGACAAAGCTTCCTGCTCACGACATGTAGACAGCGCATCGTTTTGCAAACAACCAAATTTGTCCGCACGTGTACCCACATTCGGACCGACTACAAGTAAGAACTATCTCACGATTATGGAATGTGGCAAGACCCGAGGCTCAAGCCTGAGGGTCACCAGGCCATATTCAATGAGAAAGTCGAGCCGCAGATTGCCCACCGAAGTTTCCACCGCTGAGCGCACCCGAAGTACCCGGCGAGCTTGCTGAAGCACGAGCAGTTCGAGAAGGCGACAGCCATCGACTAAGGGAGAGGATGGGGCCGTTTTCGTGAACATGATCATCAGCACAAACTATCTTCATGACGCTAAAGCTTTCCGCTCAGACATCAGTGCTGTTCTTCCGCGAACCCTGTATTGATACAAAATTGGGAGCACCGCCGGTCCGATATGACGTCGAAACGAGCCACTCTGTTATAATTTGGAATCTACCCACAGTGGCTTCTGCCTCTTTGCAAAAGCATCAAGCCCAATTTTCATATTTTCGCTTGCAAAAAATGCGTCAGCATACCGTTCTGCGGTTCTGGCCTCTGCTTGCGCGACGCTTCCCGTCTCCCACGCCTCTCGCAAACCGTGGCGCGTCACGATGATAGCATCAGGATTCAGATCTGCTACCTGTTTCGCCAACTCCAGAGCTTCGTTGATCACCGAGTGTGGCGTTTTCGAGACTCTGTTGATCAATAGGCATTTGAGAGCTTCTTCAGCAGTAAGCTTCCGCCCAGCTAAAGCGATCTCGGATGCGAGCGGTAAGCCGCAGAGGCGGGCCAGTCGTGGAAGCCCCCCTGCTGCAGCATACACGCCAACCGCTGCTTCCGGAAGTCCAAACGTAGCATTCGGCGACGCGACAACCATGTCGCTGCCATAGAGGAAAGAGGCATCAGTAAAGAATGCGGATCAGAGCTATGCACACTCACCAATTCAAACAAATTTCCATCCCGCCCCCGAGCGCGAGTCCATTAACGGCAGCAATTACAGGCTTCTTTCCCATACGCCGGCTCAGACCGAGGAAGCCGTTTGGTGGCATTTGGGTCATTGGCTTCGGAGGTGGGGTTTTCTTCCAAGCACGTTGTTGAGCAAGGTCCTGTCCCGCACAGAAAGCCTTGTTTCCAGCTCCGGTAACGACGGCGACACGGAGGGTCGGCTCGGCATCGAACCATTTGAACAGTGATTGAGCTTCCCAGTGGGCCTCCATGGGAACGGAGTTCATAGCGGAGGCACGGTTGATAGTAACGAGGAGGACATACGGACTAGGGTAGGATAGGAGAAAGGATGAAGATGAAGGGGGTTGGCTCTTCAGTTGGGAGGTCATGGTTGGAGAAGGGACGTGGTCTAGGTAATGGGAAGTCGAAATACAGGCGCTGTAAGCATGGCGAATTTAAACTAATCATAGCTGACGGAAACACTACAACTCTAATGGTGATAGCGTCGAGCCTATCCCTCGGCTGGGCCCAGAATGCGGGGATGACCCGAGGCTCCCACCCGGCGACTTCACTTTCCTCCCTCCAAGAAAACTGAAAAGTCTCTTTTGTGAAATTTGAACTGCAAGTCAAGATTTATTGCCCCTCAATCTCCATGATGGCGGTGAAAGCAACCACTCCCGTCATCATTGGCGTCGGCGACGTCAAGAACCAGTCGACTAAACCCGAAGATGCCGTGGAGCCGCTCCATTTGATGCTCAACGCCATCCTGCGCGCCATCAAGGACACGAATCTGGACTCTGTATCTGCATCCAAGCTTCAGTCTAGTGTTGATAGCATCAGCATCGTGAGGACGTGGACCTGGCCGTATTCCGATCTTCCCGAACTGGTTGCCAAGAACTTGGGGGTCGAGCCGAAGCACAAGTTCTACAGCGAGCAAGGAGGCAACGCACCGGCGCTGATTTGTGACGATACTGCACGCAGAATCTCTCGGGGGGAGACCAAAGTTGCCATCATTTGCGGTGGCGAGGCGCTTGCTTCTTGTGAGTGAGACGAGCCTCGGCACGAAATATCTAATGACGTATGCTTCTCAGTAACGGCTTGCGTCGCTGCAAAGAGATTTCCTCCCCCTCATTGGACGGACCCTGATGAAGAGATAAAATCCGTATTTTCCCCAACCAAAATCAACTTGCCAGACAGTACGTATGGCAGCATCGAACCTGAGTTCATCAGCATTGACATCTGATAGATCTTGGAGGCGTCCACGCATTCGGGCATCCGGTGCAGGTGTATCCGCTATACGAGAATGCCTTCAGAGCTTATCGAAAGCAGACTATCCAAGAGAACAACCAAGAGTCAGCCAAACTGTACGCCGACTTCGCCAAGGTCGCTGAAACGAACCCCGTGGCCTGGAACTTTGGCAAGCCGGCTGCAACTCAAGAAGTCATTGGGAGAACATCCAGCAAGAACCGCATGATCTGCTTTCCTTGTAGCAGCCAAGTTACCCTCTTAGTCCCTGAACTTCCGCACTGACTTCTTCATAGACCCACTTTTGATGAACGCCTTCAACACAGTCAATTTGGCAGCGGCTTGCATTCTGACTTCTGCCGAAGTTGCTGACGAGCTTGGGGTTCCTAAGGACCGATGGATCTATCCGGTTGGGGGGGCTGGAACCGCTGATAGCAGCTATTGTGAGATCATCTTCCTATAAGAACAAGCCCGTTTTGCATGCATCTAACGATGAATCTACAGTTTGGGAGCGCCCAAATTACACTACCAGTCCTGCGATTTCGAATTCACTTGATGCGGCGCTGACCGCATCTCATTTGCGTCAGTCACAGATTGATCTCTTCGACTTCTACTCGTTCGTGTTCCCCCAATAAATCGAGGAATCCCACTCATGAAAGTTCTAGTTGTTTCCCGGTTGTGCCTAAACTCGCATGTCACCACCTGGGGCTTCCTATAACAAGCCCGTCAAAGCCAATCACTTTACTCGGGGGTCTGACATCCTTCGGTGGTGCAGGAAATAACTATTCTATGCACGTTCGTGAATCCTGAGCATTGGAACTCAAGCATGTCCCTGCTAATTCGACATTTTTCGTAGGCCATCACCGAGATGGTTCGACAGCTGAGAAGCGGATCTGGTAAGCACGGCCTGATTTTGGCCAACGGGGGAGTGTTGAGTTATCAGCACGTTGTGTGCCTCTCAACGCAGCCCCGAAGCGCGCCTCTGCCATACCCAGCGACCCCACCTCTTTCAAAGCAAGCACCAAGGAACAACCTTCCGGTTCCGGAGATTGAGACAAGCCCGAAAGGAGAAGCAGTGCTGGAGGTAGGCTTTTGGTCTGAGAGGTGGAAAGTTGCGCTTGGTTGCTGACCTCCTGATAGACTTACACTGTCGAGTTTAATCGGGACGGCACTCCATCTTGTGCATTTATTGTCGGCCGCTTGGAGAGCAACCAACGCCGATTCCTCGCCAATCATGCGGATACACACACACTACAGCTGCTGGGAAGTGGAAATATAGAGCCGATTGGCGTGAAAGGTTGGGTCAGCAAAGAGCCGGGAGCGGGGAAAAGAAACCTTTTCAGCTTTGGGGGAAGAGAGAAACTCTAACGCAAAGCGGACGTCGGCATGGAATCATTGCATGATCCCAATGACAGGGACGCAAACAATGTACTAGACTAGACCGTATCACAGATATAACGCACCAAGGTGAGTGCTCAACGCATTGTTAATACTCATTTGAGGTATGAGTAATTGCTGCATTGATCGTTTGCGGCAAGCGACACAGTGTTCGGCTAGTGCTACCATCATCCTCAAGACATAGCGTCAAGGTGTTCACGCCCAATATTTGGATACGGCGCAAGTGCAGCCATGTCGGAACGGGAACCTTGTTTGGCACGTACGCATGGAGCTGGTTGTGTTGGGTCCCGCCCTTTTTCCTCCTGTTCTTCTTGAATAATGTTCACTGCGCTGCCCATCATGGTTTTCACTGGTGCCATTCTCAACAGTATTCTTCCACTATCTCTATCGTCACATGGACAACACTTTGCTTCTGCCCTCTCATTTTCCACGTTTACCGAAGTAAGTACTGGTGGTAGACCCTAGTAAGGCAGACACAGGACAGAGCAATCCGCAGGAAGTCGTGTTCTTGTGGGGAAACGTCACTTCGGGCACCGGTAAGTCTAGGATCTCGTAGAGTAGCTACCATCCGCCTCTCAAATCAAAGTGATGGATCTTTTCTTCGGGAAGGACGCGCTTGATATATTCCATATGGTTTTCGTATTCGAAAGGTCCCCTCTCCCCTCGAGCTGCCTGCTCGCTTGTGCGGGACAATGCGTTGTACCGCGGCGTGCAGGAATTCATCAGCTTCGTGAAGGTGCGTATGCTTGAAACCGGCCACATCAGCCGGCCCAGGTACGGCTTCCGGGCTATAGTCTATACGGGCTTTATGCTCTTCAAGATGGTAAACCAGTTTTAAGTGGTCGAATGCTAATGAGAAGTCCCAGATCAACAAATTTTGTCCAGCTTGAATGTAATTTCTTTCTGACAGCCACCAAAGAATTTGTTTTTCTGAGTAATTTCGCATATGATATTGATGAAAGCCAGATAATTACAGGTGTTGGTACTGCTCCTTAAGACATTGAAGAACAGTGTAAGAAACGCGCTCTTCGCATCCCGATGAATGCTTCAATTTCGCACCGATGGCTGTCGTGCATGGTGACCATCATCAATATGACCCCGTCTGCCGTCACCGTGGGCGGCCAGACATAATCGACGGAGGTCCCCACTCAAGCCAGCTGGCCTTGCATGCGTTAGCCTTGCATGCGCCGAGCCGCTGGTGTGCGCTCCGTTTCTGGTTGGTGGTTGGCTCAGTAGACTGCAGGAAGGCGGAGCGCCGCAGCGGGGATCGACGGAGGTTAAGCTCTCAGAGTGTTAGGCTTTCCCGCTTGTGGCGCCACAACGCTGGGAAAGATCATGTTTTGGCGATCGCTCGGGATGATGGATTGGCTAATGAGTGCGACCTGCCCAAAAAGTCCCGTGCCAGCTGCTAAGCAGTTTAGCGGGGGCTTCTGGCGTATCACGGCCCGCGGTAAGCAGCCACATTGGCGCCCAATGTGACGTTTCTCCACTTGGGGGCCAAGGGAAACAGGCACAGGCACCGTCAACAGCGGAGGGTGGACGTCCCGTGCTTACTGCGAGGCTGACATCGACATGATTTTCTCAGCCACACCCAGTGCGTTATAGAGGCTACCACTGCACCACCCAGCGCATGCCCCTTGCCGTTGTCACTTCGCCAAGATGGGCCCCTCAACCCACGGTCTTGCCGCTTGGGCAGTGTGCTCGCTGCTGGCGGGGAAGGCCTCAGCACAGGTAGCCGCGTCTTTTTCCAACTCGTCCACGGTCGTCAACAGCACCCCCACGCCCACCGGGAACAGCACAGCTCCTTGCACGTACGCCCCATCAGATTGCGCAGCAGTCAGTCGCGTCGAGTCGTGCGAATCAAGCTACGACGCCTACAACTCGGATTACTCCGTCTGGTTTTGGAGTGCTGGTGTCACGCCCACGGCGTCTTCTCTGACGTCCACCGACACTTCCACATCCGTGGTGTGGACAGGCAACTACACAGGGCCTCTCTCCACATTCTGCGATGGCGTTCCGCGAGGAGGATCACCGCCAGCTATCACCACGACATCCACGATCTCGTACTATTCGTATGCGCCCGGCTTTTCTGCTCCAACCCCTTCCTGCACCTTCGACTATCGCGGCTGCGAGCTGCTGATCTCCGAGTGGCGGTCAGAGGTGTCATCGGCCAGAACAGCCACAGCCTCCTCGTCATTCGATTCTGCGGAGCCAACATGCGCGGGAGATACAGACGAGTGCATCACACCACAAGGCGCAGACTGTCGTCTGGATGCAGGAGATGTGAGGCTCATCTACTGGGCGCAGTCCAAGGATCCTTCTGAGCTCTGTCCAAACAATACGGCCGCAAAAGCACAAACAACCCCAGCACCCGCCGGAGTTGTGACCGCCGTAAGCGGTGGCTACACCTTCACGTCCCCAACCATCTACCTCTCCTTCCATGACGTTGCGGGTCTGCCCTGCTATAAATCTTGGAGCGACGTCATCATCCCGGTCCCTGAGATCACAGATCTCTCCAGTGTCAGCTTCACGAACTATGGAATTGGGTAAGATGAGCCAGCCACAATCTTTTTGGCATTTTCTGATCTGTACCTTGATTCCAGTTCTACTTTGCCCGTCAACCTAAACGACTTGTATTCTCCGGTGAGTCCGCTTCCCGCAAACACAAAATGAGGTCAAAAGAAGCTAATCGCATCGAAGGTGCCGATGAGTGCATACAAGGGCCAGCAATACTGCTGGAGTGCCTGGGCCGGCGCCCGTGCCACCCTTGATCAATGCAGCACTATATACGACGATTACCTCCCCTGGCTAGCTTTACCAACCAACACCGCCCTCTACACCGATATGGATCCTCGTTTCGCTAATTGCACGACCATGTCCTGGAGGAAGTTTGTCTTCGACCCGCCCATTCCTCTGACGCCGGCTGCAGCTCTGGACCCGACTACATCCCCAACCCCGTCCGTCACCTCGCCTGAGCAGATCACCGTGCCGGCATCATCTACTGCAACCCCAGCACCGGAGCCAAGCTCACCAACGGCCTCACCTACAAAGCCGACGGTGCCCATCAGCGAACCAGCTGCACCGTCAACTGCCAGTTCTCAAGACCCGGGATTGGGCCCCGTCATCTCACAGATTGCCTCCAGCCTTGCCAATGGCGGATCTCCTGCTCCAGAGGACCCTTCAACCGCGCCTCCCCCGAACGGCGGAGTAACCATCTCTCAACTCGCTTCGAATCCTCCAAGCGCAGTTGCTCCCGGTGTCTCCAATGCAGCCACCCCTGTCCCCATAGCCACGGTTGGGACTCAAGTCATCTCAGCGGATCCGTCCAATCCCGGTGCCATAATTGCAGGCAGCACCACTCTGACTCCCGGCCAAAGCGTCGTGATCAACAGCACTCCGGTTCAAGTTCCTTCGGGCGGTAACTCAATCATCATCGGTGGCTCGACCGTCGCCATCCCTCCTGCGCCCCCAGCTCAAGTCACAAACAATGCAGGCGGACCTGGCGTCATCTCCGCGGATCCGGCGAACCCGTCCAACGTTGTCCTCCCGGGCGGCACGACACTCACCCCCGGACAGACCACACTTATTGGTACAGTTCCTGTGTCGGTAGCCAGCAGTGGCGGCGCTGTCATCGTTGGCGGTACGCAGACATACGCCGTACCCGCGCCAGTAACGACGAATGGACCCGGCGCAGGAGGCGCTGTGATAACGGCTGGCGGGCAGACATTGACCGTCATTTCCGGTTCGTCTGGTGCCATCATTGTCGCTGGTACAACCCTGACTCCCGGAGGTCCTGCGGAGAGCGTCTCCGGACTTGGTGTGGTCAGTGCCGCAAGTGGCGGTGGCGTCGTCATCAACGGTGGCTCCACAGTCGCGTTGTCAGCGATCCCCGGAACCGGTGTTGCTGCCACACAGACGGGTGCTCTCGTCACCCTTGGCGGGCAGACTGAGACGGCTGTTCCCGGGGCGTCAGGCATGGTCGTTGTGGATGGAACCACGCTCACAGTTGGAGGGCCTGATGCCACGATTTCTGGAGAAACAGTAAGCGCTGCAAGTGGAGGACTTGTCGTAGATGGCACTACTGTACCTTTCTCAGCTGTGCCTGGTTCAACGACGAGACGCTCGGCCTCTTCATCATCTAGAACACTCCGCACGTCCACTGAAAGCTCTTCAAGCTTCGGTGCATCGTCTAGTGCCGCGCAAACTACAAGCAGTAGAGGTCAAGCGTCGTCCATCAGTCTCTCATTTTGGCAGCTACTATCTCCTGCCATCTTTGTAGCAACATTGGTTTTGGTTGCTTTATGAAGTACGACATCTCCAACACTAATAGCCTAAATAGCTTAGTCTTAATATCACAATTAAACCCTCGTGTACAACGTTAAGAATGAGCTCTAAGCTTTTTGTAGTTTGTTCCGCCAGGCAAAGTCCTGTATCACGCAGTACTAGGGTCATGCTGATATTACGGATAGCGCATTTCGACGTCCGGCTTGTAGCTCGGCTAAGCCTTTCCGACGGGCACAAAAGAACGTGATAAGGAATCGAACATGGTTGGGCTGGCCCTTTTTCTTTGATTCTTGCACCTACGAAGAAATCTCAAACGTTTACAAATTAGTTCACGAACGACAAGGTCTGAAGGAAATGCTCACCGAGATACCACAATTCAAAGAGATAAAGCTCATGTGTTACACACGAGGAGTCACCCGGACCATCAGTGGCGGCTTTTCCCACAAAAACCAACTCTTCTGCTGTATCCAATTGTCCATATTCGGGCAGAGTTCCAGGTCGAAGTTCCAAAGCACACGGGCGAACATGACGCGCATCTCATAGTACGCCAGGCTATTAACTCATGTTAGTCAATGACCTAGTAGAAAGAAAAGCTTTCCAGCATTCCCTTCAGTCCATTGAAGATAAAGAAGTAGATCTATGTTTACGAGAAGAAAAATCTAAACTCACTTCCTGCCGATGCAGTTCCGGGGACCAAACGAAAATGGCTGCAGCGCGTCTCGCTTGTCGTATGCGTAGTATTCCTCGTATCCCGGTTCTCCAGCAAGCCAGCGCTCAGGGACGAAGACATCAGGATCCTTCCAGTTATTGGGCGAGCGGTAAGCGGACCATTGTGCAACAGTGATCCGAGTCTAAAGTTCCGATCTCAGTCAATGGGCACCCCAGTTGTGAATGCGGGAAGAGACATTTCCTACGTACTCTCTCGGGTAGCCAGTCTCCCATAATGATATTGCCGCCCGCTGCAACCTCACGCATGGTGCCCATCGGCACCGGCGGGTACACTAAACGCGTGAAAGTCAATAAGCTATGGTCTCACAAATCCAGTGCAGGCTCTGTGGCTAGGGGCGTGATCGGCACTTACTCCTCAGAGCCTCCTCGAGACACGCATTGAGATACTTCATGCGCCTCAAGTTGTCGCTTGAAAGTTGTGATTCCTCCTCAAAGGCCTCGACTTCTCCCCTTAATCTCTTGCATTTCTCCGGGCTCTTAAGCAAGAGGTAGGTCAGCCCGCTGAGGAGCGTCGCGGTTGTTTCAGTCCCTGCGATCATGAAGAGAAAGCTCTGCGCAATCATCATTTCTCGCGAAAGCTGGAATCCTTCTGACCGAATTATCAGGCTCCAGATGTCCGGCCGCTCATCGAGGCCCTTGGCCATGCGCTTGGTGACGCGCTCGGCACACTGGTCGATGGTCAAGTTCAGGTCGTGCTTGATTTTGCGCGGCATCAGCGCGAACCAGATCAGCTGCGCAACGGGATACTCGTTCAGGGCGCGCGTGATTTGCATTCCCTTGAAACAGTGGAACATTGCCGCCACCCACGGCGCGTAGGCGGACTTGCTCAGGTTTCCGAGCGGCTCGCCGAACGTCAGGTCGCCCATGATGTCGAACGTCGTGAAGTTGTACAGCCGCACGACGTCGACGTCCGCTGCCGTGCCGGTCGGACTCGAGGCCACGGTCTTGCGCATTAGCTGGATCAGCTGGCTCACGTATGTCTGTATGAGGCTTTCCTGCTCAGCCAGCGCGCGGTCGCTGAATGCGTGGGAAAATATGCGGCGCATCTGTCCGTGCCGAACATCGTCTGGCTCGGTGACCAGGCTGTTGTACCCATTGACTTCGCCCTTGAAGTAGCGCGTATCCTTCGGGTTGGACTTGTGGCTGGCAGTTTTGTGTCCGAAGATGTCTTTCCATGCGGCCGGAGACGTGTAGCTGAGCCGGTCGGGCGCGAGGCGCACCACTTCGCCGTACCTTTTGTGGGCTGAGTCTATCCAATCGATGCTGTCACCCCAGATAAAGTGGAACCAGTATAAGAGTGACGAGGATGCCGCAAGCCGCGGACCAGGATATTTGGCCAGTGGGTGGAAGAACAAGTTGTATATAGTGACAGAGACTAGACCGATAAGCCACTGCATCGGCTAATCAGCGGGGCCCATTGCGAGCAGTGTGAACTGTCCATACCAAGCCGAGCAACCCAGATAATGCGCGAGAGGTGTTTAGATTTGACAGTCGTAAATCTGGCAGAGACCAAGAGGCAGGGAAACCCCTCAAGGGAGATGTAAATGTGTGTTCCATTTTATTCTACTGTTGTAAGCGGAGCGTGTCAAAACAAAGGTTAGGATCTTACGGCTTCCGTCGAGGTGCGATTAGCTTTATAACATGGAGAGGCCCCCATATTCTTGTTATTACCATGCACAAGACGGCGCACTTGGCACTATGCTTAGGGCTGAGGAGATCAACGAGATCCATGCTACTGATTTGCTCGCTTGGCGAATTCAAGTCGTAAGACAGCGCGAGAACTTTGGGATGTAACTGTTTACTGCATGTAAGCAATGCACGGTGTGAGCCTATTTACGTCGATTAGACTCGGAGCGTGCGGGGAATCAACGTGTCTTACAAGGTGGATCATTCTTACCTACTGGCAAGATAAACAACAAATGCATGTTGACGGTCCATCAAAAGTAGTAGCGCTCGGGAAGTTATCCACATCGAAACCAGATTTTCTATATCTCCCTTGGACGTCGGAAGCCCGCAGCTGGCAGATGCAGCAGCTGGTAGATGCAAAGTGAGGTGAATGGTATTGTACGAGTCCGATATAAGATTCGCCGAATGGGTCTATTTCGGCCGCGGCTATGGTGGTAAGCGAATCCCTTGCTCGGGGTCTATCTGAGAACGATATTTATGCCTTTTGTCCTTGGAATTCCAATCTAGTTAAGTTGTATGTCAGGTTATCGGGCTGCAAATGGATATCTTCATGATTAACGCTCGGTTGATTGTTGGAGAGATTGCTCTTCTCACGGAAAACTTCGCAAACACCTTTGAGCCTGCCAAACTGGGAGAGATGGTCCGTAAGCACCCAATATCCACAACTTTGGGCCACATGTTGTCCGTCTCATGTAAGAGACCACTCCAGATTCACAGAATAGACGCTGATACCTTGGAGGGAGAGCCGTACGGATGCGAGCAAAGTGCTGGCAAAATCATGTCGAGGGTGATGGAAGCGCGCATAATGTCGCATAACCCTGAAGAAAAGTGTTCCCGCACTTATATAGTAGCCGACTCGAAACCCTTCAGCATCAATAACCAACCTCAAAAGCGAGTAGACTCTGTCTCAAACGTCAGAGGCCACGCTGTCGCTCGATTCCTTTAGCAGGACGCGCATCCTCGATCTCCCTTCAATATCTGGCGGATGGTGATAGACTTAGTTCAGCACATTTGGAGCATACTGAGGGGCTGCTGGATTATCGGAAGGACTTATGACACACGTGACGGTGCTTCTCGCAGACGCTCTCAGCCTGCAGTGCGTCTCACTGTGCGAAAAGAGATTGTCATACATATAACGGACAAGGACGACCTGCGAAGACTGTCGAGCCAGCGGGTCTTTCCACGAAGATCGGAGCGCCGCCACCACCGGCGGCCAAGAAGACGCGCATAGCCACCTGGTAAGGGTGAATAATGGCTTCTTCCGTGCGGGGGCCTGCGGCTCTCCGACTCAACTCAGGCTCACCTCCGTGCCAACCCCCTCATTGCCGCACAAGCGTCTTTTTCCCGCAGAATGGCTGATAAGCTTGTTCTCACGTCTCCAAAGCCCCACCCTCGTGGGTTCCATTGCTCGTCGTGCGGCTGCCCCGACCTGGAAACGCACAATGCCGGTCTCTGTCTTTTCGCAAAACACTCGTACTCGCATTCGTTATTGTTACTATGATGGTTTAAATTGGTCTTCGCTTTTTCGTTCCTGCGCTAGTGTCCTGCCTCCGGCTGCGCAGCGACCAAATCCTCCCCACACGTCGTATCTGCTGTTCTCGGTGCAATTTTTGACTCGTAGCTTCCGCTGTGGCATGCGTCAACTTCCGAGTGCCAGCAAGCCCCTTCTGGGGGAACAATCCTTGCTTGATATAGTTCGTTACGTTATAGGTCTGTTTTGCGCTTATGCCCAGGTCACATGGAGTGCAACCGTTTCTGCTCGTAGTCGCGGTCTCACTTGTGCTGCTTTCGGCGTATCAGTGCTATCGGCAGGAACTTGGCCTCATAGGTACGTCCTTTGTGTGCAACATCACGTGTGGGCCATTGTTGCGGACCTCTGCCAATCATGTTAGCCTCTATAAAACGTGCGCTTAAGAAGGCTTAAGCATCGCAATAAGAAAAATCACCGAGTCAAGGCCATCACCATCGAGTCAGGTTACGGTGCGCCACTACGTCACCAAATCGCCATCGTCCCGAATACTTCGTATCTCCCAATATGACTTGGCGTAGCTCACCCCACGTCGCGCAACGATTCTGGGCTGTGGTTACTCTTTATGACGCGGAGAAATCCGAGTTCACGGGAAAAGTTTCTGGCCTAGCCGGAAGTCTGCCTTGCCATAGGGTCGGCCATGAGGCTGATAATCCCTTCGGTTCGGGATAATATCATACAAAGCACTTCTCACGAGACTAGTAATGTTGATGGAGGATCGAGAAGACCAGAACTTTGCAAATATGCCCCAAAGAGAGCCGCAGTAGCTTAGCTGTCCATGATCAAAGGAGGTTCTTCCGCAAGCCAAAATTCACTCCAAACTGCTTCCCTCTTCCGTCATTCCTCGTCTGTTTCCCAACAATTCCCGAACTTCCTCACTCATGGACCTCTGGATAATCACTCAAGGACGGCATGGACAGCATCGCTCAGACCGAGTTAGCCCGACCATTTCCACCGCCAAGCTCTTCTTCGCTAAAGCTTGCTCCAGGCGCTTTTAGCGAGCTGGCCCAATCAGGAATGTATCGGTCCAATTACTCTCATTAAGCTTAATGTTTGCATTGATCGGCCGGTATGACTTGCCTGAGGCGGGGGCGGGCCTTTCCGCGAGAGCATGATGATGCCGGTCTCTTTACGGAAGGTGAAAGCACGTAGACACAGAAATGCAGATGTTGTTCCTCGGTTTGATACAACTTATTCATCCTACACGCAAGTCGTCCTGCTACCCAATGGATGGGTCTTCACCCTCGAAGCGGAGGCGCGCGATGCTCCAGTTGCTACCCAGAAGGCCTCCTAAAATAGATCTGTGACTAGCAAGCCGGTCACGCTGCGCTCGGTCCGTGCAAACACGAAGCCCCCACACGGTGACATCCGCTGGGTGGCTCGCAAGAATACGACACCATGTCCGCCAAGCAGCCCTCTGGAGGGTACTGTTTGCCAGAACAAGCGCCAAGATGGTCCCTGATGCCGTATGCGGGGCGACACCGTTTGGTAGAGCCTTCAGCCTTGACGGCATGACGGCGCGAGATCGGCTGGAATGGACTTCAACGCATCCAGAGGGACTATATAAGGACGGCTTCCCTTCAGCCAAAGACAACCACCCAGCAAACGCCGATCTCATCCAGTCTCCCAAGCAACAGCCTCTACAATGCTTCTCACAACCGCACTCACTCTCTTCGCTGCCGCTTCATGCGTTGCAGGCGCCCCGTTGGAGGCTCGCCGCGTTGTCAACCACGACTCGCTCAACCCCAAGCCGGAGACTGTGAGGGGTGGAGGAGAAGGTGCCGGCATCAGGAAGTTTGAGCCGCTGCTCCACATTGCCCACGGCTGCCAGCCCTACACTGCCGTCGACGATGCTGGTAACACAAGGTAGGGTCTTCTCCAAATCTGCCAGGGTGGATACAGCTAACGAGCGTGGAACTGTAGCGGTGGTCTCCAGGACACGGGAAGCTCGAGCGGTGGCTGCAGGGACACGGGCAAGGGTCAGACCTACGTGAGAGGAATCTGGCACAGGGGCCGCTACGCCATCATGTACGCGTGGTACTTCCCCAAGGACATGCCTAACGACGGCGTTTCCGCCGGCGCCCACCGCCACGACTGGGAGAACGTCGTCATCTGGCTGAACAACCCTGCCGTCGCCAACCCGACCGTTATTGGCGCCGCTGCTTCCGGGCACGGCAGTTACAAGAAGACCACCGGCATGCCTCAGAGCCAGGGCACCCGTCCCCTCGTGGAGTACTTCACCAACTTCCCCACCAACCACGAGCTGCAGTTCAAGAGCACCGTTGGTCGCGACTACCCTATGTACGACTGGGATTCCATGACGTCCGCGGCCAGGGCTGCCCTCCAGAACACCGGCTTTGGCGAAGCAAACGTTCCTTTCAAGGATGGCAACTTCCTGAGCAACCTCGACAAGGCCTGGATTTAAACGGCTTCTACTCGACCGTACATTCAATGCGAACAGACTCCTACGGAGATCAGCATAGCTCTTAGTCTTTAGGAATGACAGTTCGTAGCAATGAGTAGATTCGTTTCCATGATTGGTCGATTAATAATTCGACTCCCTTGAGCAAGCAGAACTTCGAACAAGCTCTGAAAGATTCGTATCCATCCAATTGATAATTTTAATGAATCTCTGAGGCGTTCAAGTCACGACTATAAGAATAAAACGTTCCAATGTCTCCAGCATAGAATAGAATAGTATCACAGAACAGTGCGCTTCTATCGGTCATCAGTCACGGCGCGCACATGAACAATATCCGCAAGATCAGGTTGCAGCTTGAGTCTCGACGCCATGCTTGGAATCGGGGGCAGGAGTGGACAGCTCCTCCTCCAGCGCGCTTTGGTTCGTGACCGAGGGTGCGGTGGTGTCGTACCGTCGGGTAGGCACTTGGTTGTAGGCCCTTGAGGTGCAACGGAAACCGTCCCTTCTCGCAAACACCGCGGCACTGCCTGGCTCCTTCCTGAAAGCAACGAACAGCTATTCTTCGTTAGTCCCCTCCCGTCCTTCTCTACTAGCGAGCCGCATAGTACCTGAGTTTCTTTCAATGCCATTGGTGCAGGGGCGACCAGCCCTAAGCTTAGCCACAACCAGAAACGCTGGTTACAGTAGCACGGAATGACACACAATGATTCATTCTGAGGGCAGTCACGGAATATGTACGGATTACAGTACACAGCATGAGTCCAGACCTCGCTACCCAGCTGAACTACATACAAAACACAGTGGCCGACCCACCCAATGCATGAACCCCCCGCCCACCGCTGCCAGCGTCCCTTCCGTCCAAAATCTCTGCCCACACAGCCTCGCGCCCCAATACACATACGCCAGCGTCGCGGAAGCCAGCAACCACATCCCCTCCACCTCCATGACCGCCTCCACAGACACCGCAGCCGCTGCCGCTGCACCAGCCGAACAACTCGTCACCATCACCGCAAAACACACGCTCCAATGCGCCCACGCCGCCTCAACCGCACATCTCCCGTCGCCCATGACGCTCGGCCCCTTCGACCAATTCGTCATGCCCACCATCCCCATCGCCGTAATCTTCATCTACCGCGCGCCACCAGGAGGAAGTCCAAGCCGCACCTCGCTGCTCCCAGTACCCCGCCTCCGCCACGCCCTCTCACTGCTCCTAGACCACTACCCCCACCTAACAGGCCGCCTCCGCGTCAGCCCTTCCTCCGACATCCGCGAGATCACCAGTCTCGGCGCCGGAGCCGAGCTCTTGGTCGCGCAGTGCGGCTTACCGCTGGAGACGTTCTGCTCGCCGGACGGCAGCAGTGGCAGTGGCAGGATCGAGCTGCTGCGCCTCCCCGACGGCGGAAACGCATTGCTCCCGCCCTTCGACCCGACGTTCGAGGGCGTGTGCCGCGATCCGATGTTTGCGGTCCAGCACACGCGGTTTGCGTGCGGCGGGGCTGCGCTGGGCGTGCGGCTGTTGCATGTGCTGTGCGGCTCTGAGGGGTTCTTCGGGCTGGTGCGCGACTTGGCTGAGATCTACCGCCGTCTAGACGACGATGGCGCAGCGGTGGCAGTGCTCGCGCGTCCGCCGCATATCCGGTCGTATCTGTCGGAGCTGCTGGGCGGGGATGGTGGTATGGCGCCGGAAGAGCGGCGAGAGGCGCTCGCGTTTAAGCCGTCGCTGTACTACGTCGATTCGAGCAGCGGGGGCGCCGACGAGATGGCTAAGAGCGCGGAAACGGAAGACGCGCCGTCGTCCTCTAGCGCGCCGCCGCCTCCTCCGGTCGTAGGGCGTGTGCTGCGCTTTTCGGCCGCGGAGCTCGACCGTGTGAAGCGCCAGGCGACGGACCCGAACGCGAACGGCGGCGCCGAGTGGGTGTCGACGTTCGAAGCGCTGTCGGCGCACATCTGGCAGCGGGTCTACCGCGCGCGGCTGCAGCTGCAAGAGCAAGGCGCGGAGGAGCAGCAGCCGTCGGGCGGGTTCCTCACGTCAGTCAACGTGCGCGAGCGGCTGGATCTCCCAGCGCGGTACTTCCCCAACGCGCTGATCACGCCGCACGTGTCGCTTTCTCGCGACGAGCTGGCCTCCGGGCCGCTCTGGCGGATCGCGAAGACGCTGCACGGCATGACGCGCGCGGTCGGGGCGGAGGAGATCGAGCGGACGCTGCGGTGGATCGCTGCGCAGCCCGATAGGCGGCACGTCAAGACGGGCTTTCGGTTCCATGGGAGCATCATGCTCAGCCAGTGGAGCAAGTTCGACGTTTATCCCGGCGCTGATTTCGATGTTGATGCTGAGGGGAGGGCTATCCCGCCGGCGTTGGTGGCGCCGCCGTTTACGTCTATCTCGCTGTGTGATGGCTTGGGCTACTTTCTGCCTACCGAGGAGCAGTTCTACCGGACAACTAACCCGGAGCTTGATCTTTACTTGGCCTTGAGTGAGCCGGTTTGGGACATCCTCGATCAGGACGACCACCTTCGGCAATTTCGTCACTCGTGAGCAAGCATGGAATGGCAGTCCATCAATTCAGCTTCGTTAGCATCTCTCCGCGCCTTTTGCAAGATAGCCCTCTCCTCGCTACGCAAAAGCGCCGGTTTCGTTAATAGCAAGCCAGCATCATCCATAGAATCAATCCAGCCATCCCGTGCAGAGTAGCAAGCCTGACTTCCACAATGCGCCAAGTCCATTTTTGCCAGCAACCATGGGAAGTCCTCGTTTTTCCTTAACGCCAGCAGGCTAGCCACCGGAGCCGCAGCCATCGGCTTGCTCGTCCCTCGAAGCGTCTTCGGACGCAGTCTCAGCAGTTTGGCGAGGGCAACGACGGCGGATCTACAACACATACGTGCGTAGGTCAGTGTTGTCCAGGGCCTCGCAGCAGACAGGCGGGTGGACTTACCAAATTAGAAGGGCATAGTGCGTGTTACCACAGAGGATAACGTAAAAAGGGTGCCGAAATTGAATGATACCACTACTCCTTTGTAGCTAAAACCAGCAATTCACATCTTGACCTGGAAGAGGTACCGAAGCCGAACCTGGGCCACGTTGTAGCAGATGTACTCGTTGTACTGCAAATACGCGCCCGGCACGTCCGTCGGTCCCGGCAGGACGCTCGTGTCCGGCATCGTGATCCCGGCCAGGGAAGGGTGGACACAGCCGGCGTCCTTCCAGCCTTGCGGTCCGGTCATTCCCTTGCCCCATGTCGACCACATTCCCTGGTCTCTGGCCGTGTCTGCCGCGTCATACGAGGCATTCGTGAGTTGCTGCATCGGATCGCCAAGCTCCGCCTCGCACAGCAGGAGCAGAGCGGTGCCGCCCGAGATATATGAGCAGCAGTAATTGGCAGATTTGGACGACATGTCCGCGAGGTAGATGCCCTTGCCAAACATGTAGCCGCTCACCGGGGCTTCGGGAGGAGCGATGCGCAGGCCTTGGCTGAGAATGCCGCCGAAGTTGGTGACGCGCGAACCGTGCCACAGAAGGCGTCGGTCGCGGATTTGGCCGGCGAAGATGCTCTTGTCGAAGCGATCGTGTTCGCCTTGACGCTCGACACGGAAGATGGCATCGATGCTGTAGTCGACGGCGTGCGTGTGTCCGCGAGCCTTCGTCAGGTATTCTGCCAGGTGATGGAACTCGGCGCTGCGCGGATCGAGAGGTGTCATCTCCTGCATGCCCAAACCTCTGTATTGTCGATCCAGAGGGTGGATGGCCTCTCTTTTTGCCAAGTCATCCTTCATGATGGCAGCCGCATCCCTCATATCGGCCAGGTTCTCCAGAAGCTCTATCTCTTTCTTGAGCATGTCCGTGCTACGAATGACAGGCGGGCGATTGCGACCGAATGCATGTGGGATGAGCGAATAGAAGAGGTTGGACCACTCCTCGATGGCAGCAACGCTGGTCGTCGGGTCATCGATCAAAGCAGAGAGGTCCTTCAGAGTCTCGAAGCCTTTCATGATCGTGGCCTTGCTGAGTCTTCCCAGGGGCAACTTGTTGGCATCATAATTGAGCTCTGTCATGGCGGCGGCGAAGTACTGCTGGTTGAATATGAGTTTCATCAACTGCTGGACCGATGGCGCGAGGGTGCACGCAGGCGGCTCTATAGCAGCACCTTTGACGTCTGTTCCGGAGTCGCCTTTGGCCTCTTCGTCGTCATCCGCTTGATAGCTGCGCTCGATGAAGACATATTTCTTGTTCTTGGGAGGGGCTGAGTGGTCTTCCCAATGCAAGCCGGACTTGTCCTTGAACTTGGACTCGAAGTTACGTTTGGCGTTTTCAAGTGTCCCATCGCCGAGGGTTTTGCTTTGCCCAGACTCGCCGACTCGGCCCCAGCGGGTCCATGTTTGATAGTGACCGACGGCATTGACAAGGAGCTGGGACAGGTCAGAACAACGAAATCCCAAGGGTGGAAACGCGGGCTCAAAGTGATGCACCAGGAGCGGAACAGGTCCAAAAGGTAGGAAAGCTTACCTGGATCCGATAGAACTTGTTGTTATTGTTTCCGGCATTCGTCTGATTCAGAGAAGCGTCCCAGATGACACCATCGCTGTCGATGTGAACGCCGTACCCAGCGAGATAACAGCCCTCGTCGAGAGGAATCTGGACATCGTGCGATTTGGCGATCTGACCTTCGCCGAACCTGGGGCCGGGAGCTTCCCCATCGGATACATTGGCGAGTTTCTTCTGCTTCTTCTTGGTACCGGGCTGGTCGGTCGAGCTCGCATCAACACCAGGAGATGCGTGGCGCTTCTTGGAGCCGTTGGCTTGCGAGACGGCGGGGGCCTGGGGAGCAGTAGCAGCAGCTGCAGGATCGGCGAGGGAGGTGCCGGTGCAAAAAGTGTATTGCGTCTCGTCCTTTTTCGAATTGGATTGCTCCGAGTCCAGCATCCACTGCAGGCTCACGATAAAGAGACCGCGGGTTTGAGCATCCTTGACCTTGGTGGAGGGCTTGCTGAAGTCATTCTGGGTGGTGACGAGGTGAGTGGCGTCCTTGGTGACGGATTTGGCGGTGTTGGCCCCCAAGCGGGCTGCGCAGTCAAGCAGGACAGACTGTGAGTAGCCTGGAAAGGCGCCGCTGAACACGACGCAGCAGTCTTCCAATGGAGGGGCAGCAGGCGCGACAGCCTTATTCGCTCGCTTGGGTCGCATGGTGAAGGCGATGGCTGCAGAGGCGACGGAGTGAGCGTAGTTATAGCAGCCGAAGGAGCACAGGGCGCGCAGGCAGACACTCACCGTCTGCGCAGTCGTAAGCCCGCGGACCCGCTTCGCTTCGGCCGACTATCGCGAGAAAGAATTGGCGTCGATTCGGCGGTCTGCGGGCAAGCTCACGTCGCAGCTGAGTGTCGCGGTGGTTGGCGCGGTCGTCGCCGGGTAGGACGCGCTGCGATCGGCGCCAGGCCAGGCAGCAACCGCCGGCTGCAATTGCCCGGCGTTTTGCCAGCGCGTCGCCTTGCCAACCTTGGAACCCGCGCGACACACGAACCTCGCGCGCCGTCACGTGCGCCGCTATCCCCAGGCAACAACCGCCGAAGAGTCACCTCTGACGTCTGCCCTTTGCATCCCGAATCTCGACGCATGCCGAGCTGCTCTTGGCCCTGCTGGCGGCGTGCACTGTGCAGCCAGCACCAGGCAGCAGCGCCGTACGACTCATCCTCACTCCAGATATCACGCCGGACCTCACCGTCGAGCTGTCTTGCCTTTCCTCTCCTGCGCTTGACAACTTCGCCAACTTCCCCTCGCCACTCGACAAGATGGATCGCCAAGCGGACTCCCGCCTCGTCAGGCTCCCTCAGGAGCTCATCGACCGCGTCGCCGACTTCCTGCCCACGCCTGACTTGGCTTCCCTTCGCCTGACCTGCAAGACCCTGGAGACCCTCCTCTTCGACTACTTCTCCAAGGCCTTCTTCACCAAGAAGCAGTTCATGATTACCGAAGCCAGCCTGCGCGCCTTGATCGACATCTCCGAGCATCCGTCTCTCTCGCCATGCTTAAAGCACCTCGTCATTGGCCTTGACCATTATGTGTCTCTCGCCAGAGACAAGACTCTGGACTTCGCTGATGCCGCTGCGTTCATCCGGTACAAACGAGACTCTGAGGCACAGCGGCGGTTGTTCACCACAGGCAGGGCAGTGCGCCTCCTGGCCAAGGCTCTGAGCAACCTCAAAAACCTACAAACCCTCGACATGCGTGACTTCAACGCGCGAACCCGTTCTCGAGACGCCGCTACTGGCTCGCCCGCGTGGAGAAGCTACGGCGCCCCCACCCTTGAGGCCCGCGGTCAGAGATTGACCATGGCTGCTATTGCTGCACCGTCCATCCCCGACGACTATACCACCAATCGAGTCTTTCAGACTCTTCTCGCTGCCATGGCTGACTCGTCCAGCCGGCCCAAGACCCTCATGTTCATAATCAGGCACAGAACCACGGGCCTCACTGACGCTGCTTTCGGCCTTGACGATGGACTGGGAGCAAGTATTGCACCTGTCTTGACCGGCCTGGCTACCGTGCATCTCGATCTGTGTCTCGATGACCAGAGCTCCGGTCACTCCTTCTATTCTGCTGGTCTTTCTCAGCATGATATGTTCGACCCATCCAACACTCGCATCAGGCATTTCCTTTCTTGCACTCCGAATGTCACATGGCTTCGGATGAATTTCCAGCGCACCCCTCGACAGCTGAGCTTCAGGTTCGCAAACTGGCTAGCCGCACTGCCCCGAAGCAATCCAGCCGGCGAACCACTACCCTGGCTTCAGGACAACACCCCTCCGTCCGCTTCGCCTCCATGGAGCGACATCAATCCTGCTCCTGTGGCACTGCCCCTCAGACAGTTGGACCTCGGCTTCGGCCATGTCAGCACCCGCATCCTGCAAGGCTTCTTCCGCAAGTTCCCCTACCTCAAGAGCGTCAGCCTGTTCAACATGACGCTGTATCCTACATCCCGGCCCACCTCTCCAGAGCGCGTCAACCTGTGGGCCG
Source organism: Neofusicoccum sp. Z40 (assembly GCA_037356075.1). NCBI lineage: Eukaryota > Fungi > Ascomycota > Dothideomycetes > Botryosphaeriales > Botryosphaeriaceae > Neofusicoccum > Neofusicoccum sp. Z40. The sequence continues at coordinate 88,041 of JBAWJV010000033.1, read as the reverse complement.
ACTTCTTCCGGAGCCTGTCGCTTGCACGTCCTCCCCACTTACAGTGCTTGCAGCTGCGTACCCTGAAACAAGGGGATACAGTGAACCCCCGCTCACCTTTCTCTCCAGTCACGTTTGACGGAGAATCCGAAAGGAATGTTGAGGTTTCGAAGGTTGGCTTGGAACAACTCGCAGCAGCTACGCAGGTGGGTTGGCTGGAGGTGAGAGGAGACGAAAACAGTGCCGATGGATAGGCTAGCGGTGATGACAGTGTGCCAATAATACAATTTTTGACATTGGATTGGGGAGACGGATTGAAATGCACCTCACTAGTAAGCTGTCGCAAAGGACAAATATGTTTCGCGATTTCTGAGTACGCGAGTAGCCGGCTTGGGGGCCGTCACTTGCGCGTTCGACCTGTCTGATGCAGGAGATGGGTGCACGGAGCTTGACGATACAACTCCCAAAGTTCGCTATTTGTGAAAGAAAGAACAAGGTGCCGCAATCGCTCAATGTAAGCGTAGATCATCGTCAGAATCTTCTCCGAATCGTTCGTTTTGCACAGCAACTCTACTGCCAACAGCGAGGTTGGAAACCTTCGATTCCTTCCAGCTCATAGAGTAAGCTATAGACTACACAGCAATCTTAGGGTCAAAAGAAAGCCATCACACATTGATCGACTCGTCAACTGCTTTTCAACCCGTCCAGGAGTCAGCTGCGGTCTCCAAGTCATTACTCAATGCACGATTTGAAACTTAAGGGAGGGATCGTAAATTCCGATAGCCGGCCATCCAGGACAATTTCCCTCCACATCCATTCCCAAGACGCCCACAGTACATCCTGTCTTCGCATCCATTGACCTAGCCCTCTACCCAGTCCGGCGGTTCTGCCCACCCATAATATCATCGAAAGTCTGGTTCGGCTTCGAAGGTTCCAGGTCCGCCTCGCCGTCTCCGAAAAGGGCACGGATGCGTTCACTTCGCTCGGGAAGCAGGGCCGGGTTGCAAGTCCGGGTCAGTGTCTTGGTGTAATAGAGCTCGCCGTTTTGGTCGCGGCGGGCTTTGTAGTATGTCGCATCTGGGTGGAGGTTTTTGTTTTCCTGGGCGTTCTGTATTTCTTTGGCGGCTTGCAGGATCTCGGTGGCTGAGGTGACTTTGACGGTCTCGTCGACCCACCATTGGCCGTTCGTGTCCTGATAGTATCGAGACATTGCGATATTGAATGGGTTGAGGTTGGTTTCTTTGAAAATCAGAACTGTGTAATATGACAGCCGTTTCGAAGGTAAACGGGCGAAGCTCGAACGTGGCCGTGTCTTCTGGAATCAAGGACGAGGCCCCGTGTTGATGGCGGGAAAAGGCTGAAGGCTTGAGCTTTTAACTTCTGGCTGCGACAAGTCACATGTATGTGGTCTCCCCTACATCTTGCTGCCGATTACCCGACACAGGGCTTTCGATTGGCAAGCCAAGCCAGCCATACCATGCAGAAGGCTGAATTGGACAAGCAGAGTCGATGAGGCGGCTTAGCAAAGCGAGTGCAATCGCTTATCAATATGAACAAAAAGGTCTACAGCCTGGCGATGAAGATCGGCCGATGCGAAGATTGATGTAAAGAAAATGAGGGCGGAGACGGAGAAGCATGCGACGGTTTTGAAAAGAACCATCTGGATATTGAAAGATGAATTGAAAGACGAATTAGAAGAATCGTACATACATTTGACAAATGAGTTTAGGCTCAAGCATGTAGCCCTGCGTCACACAACATTGAATATTTAAAAGTGATCATCCAGGTCCCTGTAGAGCAACATACAGTCTCCGTGGAGTGGCTATCGCCTTCGGCCGCAACGATGATGGCAGAGCCGGCATACACTTCAGCCTTGCGTAAGCCCTGCAGGCGACATGACCGGTGGTGGCCGGGCAGAACATACCAGCGAAGGTGTACAGGCAGATATTGGCGAAGATGACCGCTTTGTTCCGAAATAACAGCTCTGAAGGTTCTAAAGATCCATATATGAGTACCACTCAACTGGAACACGCTTCTCCGTTGGAGGGGGGGACGAAGCCAGGCTCCTCGTCTGGGTAGCGGAGCACGCGGTTGAGGACGGATGAGCTGACCGGAGGGTGCGTCTTGAGAAATGGACAGCGGGGCATTTAAGGTCAAGCAACCTGATCACCGAAAGTAAAGCCGTAGTGCAAAAGGCGAATCATGAGGCGCTGTCTAAGGAATGTGCGCTCGCCGGGTAGGTGCGGGGAGCGGGGCTAAGCCCCGACGGCACTGATGCTTCCAGACGTTCGCCCTTGACTTGTCCTTCCAGCAACTGCTGGCACCTAGCCTAACGTTGGGGCTTACAGGTCACTGTTAGCAAGGCATTGGGGGTGTTGAATATTGAGGAAGTATAGTGTGGCATGGCATGTAGTCTCGTGCAAATCTTACCGCGTCTAGCGCTCCTCCAACAATAAGTGTATAGCTACTTGCTCCGCTCTAACGTTTCCTTCTAGACTAGGATCTGTAAACTCATGCGAGCATATATCTCATTCATCCTGATAATAATTCAACTTCTTGTTCCCATCAGCTCCGTGAAGATAAGTTGCGATCGCGCCTTCCAACAGTGCTCTATTCTCGGCGGAAAACACATGACTCAGGCATCAGCTTGTTATACTCCACAAGTGATAAGCAAATAGTGTTACGAATCAGCAACAATTACGATACATAATACCTCGAGCCTTGATTCAAACACGAGCTCGGCCCCCCGATTCAGCCATCATCAGTTCCAGATCGATAGCTGCAGCGATCTGCAACCACAACTCGCCGGTTTGTAATCCTGAGAATCTAAACCACGCTCGAAGACGTCATATCTCGGGAATTCCAAGCCTCGGAAAATCCGCAAATCTACGCGAAGAAACTTTTCTACGAGCAACGGACAAAACCGTCACCCTGACCGGCGCAGGCCTTTCATGTGGTAAGCAACATGCTTTTGCAAAGTAAAAATTTGGCGAAGGGATCGTATTACTAGCAAATGGGATTTCATTCCGAAAGGGACCTCGACACGGCGCTGTGAGTGCACGTCCATTGGTTAAGAACCATTCTGTAGTTCCCCTGCATTTGTCTCATCCACAGTTCCAGCCGCTCAGGATTCTCTAAAGGGGCAGGCAGACTTTCAGTATCGAATGTAGTCAATGACAATACAACCGACCTCGTGCCGTGATCATACTCGAGGCTTCGCCGCAGGCCGGAGTTGCAAACATTAAATTTTTCGATTAGAATGACTCACAGTCATAATCATCAAGGCCCGCCAACGTCCGCAACGTTTCCGATTCCGCTCGTACTGTTGACCTCTCGGGTTCAGCCGTCAACATAGACCTGAAACTCTCAACAACCACGTCTCGCAAAAGATAGTAGTATGCTTTAGGTCCAAAACACAAGACTGCCTCACCAAAGCCAAAACCCGTTCGTTCTCATTACCAAAGCCGCTTGAAACTCACTTCGGAACGGCTCGTCAGGAGCTCCCAACTTTAGACTTAAACCGCATGCAACATTGTTCCACGGATTCTTTTGCGCCGATGACTGATCACGTAGGACGCAACCTCGGAGAAGAGACACACCGAGGGTTACTTAGACTTGCCACAATGACCAGAAACGGAGAGGATCGACGAAGCATAAATGGCGACTGAATCGTTACTAAATATGATTGGCTGTCGAAGGGAGCTCGAGTCTCCAAATCCGTCCAAGCCAGTTTACAGCAACATGGATGATAAGAGTGAGGAGGAGAAACGGGACCTCCGTTTGGGACATGTTTCAGCTATACAGTTAGTGACGTTGTAAAGATAAAAAAAAAACCCCCCCACCTGAGATCCTTACCGGTAGTGGATCCAGATTCTTTGTCATGAGGGGTACTGTACTATGTAATGGACTCGAAAGCGTTCATTCAGACGTATCGATAACTCACATTTTCGTCCGGACGATTGCTTCAACCCCGTATTCATACCAACCTCAGAAAGCTGCAAAACGCCTTGAAGTGCTGCTTATGACAAAGTTCCTTGAGAACGGCCCCGGGCAGACTGCCAGGAAGGCCTCCCCCGATCCAAGTTATTGCGAAAAGACAGGGAAAAAAAAGAAAACTGCAGTTGTGTCGTGAATTCCTCCTTTACCGTTCTAAAATTAACCCCGCTGGATCCGTTGAGCGCTAGAATCGTCCAAGAACAAAAAAAACAAAACAACATTTTCCCTTTCCTTTATGCCTCGGAATTTTTCGGTGGTTTCCATCTCCCGTGCCCCCCTGAAACAACATTTCAAAAAAAGATGAACAGAGACCTATGGGAAGTTCATAGCACAGCATTAAACGTCGACGGATCAAGTCGCCCATTCTCCCGAGCCTGCCAAGGGATATAGAAATTCGAGTTGTCCATGGTAGCAGTCCTGCTCGACTGAGAAGATTGAGACGCCGATCGAGCAGCGCCATTCGCCGGTCTCGGAGACAGCTTCAAAGCCTTGGCTGTCAGGCTTTTGGACAGGAAGGTGGCTGCCAAGAAGGCCATGTCCGACTTTCTTCCCAGATACCACAGAGCCTTGATGCAGTTCTCGCAGCGTCGCATGTATTCGTTTGCGGCGTTCATGTTGATGGGGATGCTGCCGGGCGGGAGCTGCGAGGGGAGCGGGACCGAGTCCAGTAGTACACGGGCGGCTTTGGTAAAAGACCTGACGAGCACGACGGTCCAGGGTTCGGTGAGAAGCGCTCCCTTGTTGAGAGCGAAGTGGAACTCGCGGGCTTTCGAGAAAGATGAGTCCATGTTGGGAGAAGACACGCGGCCAAGGTCGGACACAGCGAAGGCGTTCTCCTTCCTCAACGCAACGCTAAGACGGGACGATTCGCGAAGCTTGCGCTGTGCCTCCAGGCCCATGTCGCCCTCGTCTATCCGTTGAATCATGTCTGCGAGGCAAAGGGCGGCGAGGTGCCAGTGGCCGGCTAGTATAACGTACCACGATTGGATGCGGGCGGGAAGATTGTCGTGGTCGCTGATGCAGTCGGCAAGGAATTGGCCGTAGGTGTGATTCCAATGCTGGTAAACCTTTATTGCCTCAGTGATTGCCGCCTCCATCTTCTCCCGTTTTGTAGACACTCGTGACATGAGCGTCTGAAGGCGAGCAACTTTCCGGTACAATAAAACCTTGACGGGAGCGGCGTTGCATAGTGTGGTGGCGGCCTCTTCGTAAGAGCAAGGCCACCGGGGTATACCTTGGTTCCACCGGAGCTGCTTAGGTTTCAGGAAAAGATCTCCCCAAAGGTCCGATTGGGTCTCTTCCGGGATTGTCGGTGGGAACGCCGTTGGCTCGTTGAAGATGTTCCCATTCATGTTCCCGGTCACGTACCCGTTCGTCTTGGTGCGATCGTGCTGAATTTTACTGTCCTTATCCGACACAACGAGCGGTCGGTCGTTTATTACGGCGGAGAGGGTGTCGAACATGACGCACAACCAAAACATCATGTCGAATGTCTTCGATCGTTAGCAGGGGCCAACGAAAATGTAATTATTGCATACCTTGCGGTCCACCGAGTCCAGCTGGCTAGCTGGACCGCCGTGGGCATTTGAGGAACCGTTCCTACCCATCATGCGGTGGAGCTTGGCACGATGTGCAAACACCTGCCTGGTTGCAGCCTCGAGAAAGATGGGCGGCCCTTCGGAGTCGATGATATCGTCCACTTGGGACGAGTCGTCCGTCTCGCTCTGCCGTCTGGATGCGTTGGACCCAGGGTCCATGTGCTGGTCGAGATTAAGGGGTTTTTGGGTGAAGGAAAAGATGACATGAGCCAGCACGACGCGGAACGACTCGCAATCTGCGGCGTCCTGCAGAGCTCGACGGGCCTGGTGCCAGAAGGACTCCTGCAGCATGCGGTCAAACTCGCCGTCTAGGGGAATAGCGCTCTCCGCCCCGCCGGCATACTCGGCAGAGCTGCGCTGGCTCCCCTGCGCCCACTGCGTCGCAAACGCCATGATGGATAGCTGCAGCGCCCGCGAGGCGGAGCGGTCCTCTGCTTGACTGACCGGCCGGCTGCGCAGCTTAGCCCAGGACTTGTCCAGATGACACACGCGGCCGACAATGCGGTTGCCCTGGAGATGTCGTCAGCATCAAGCGCCAACAACAATGCGGAAGCCGACAAAACTTACCCACGAAGGACCCCACACTTCCGACAGCGACTCGCAGCCAGAGCCGGCGGCGGGGATCATGTGGTAGGTGTAGGGGCACGTCTTCTCGGTCAACCAGCACGACAGGGCGTTCTCGAAGCTGTCGTGATACACCTTCCAGAGACCCTTGGTCAGCAAGGACTGGTCCATGGACGAGGCCAGCCGGCTCTGGACGTGGGACGGCTGCAGATGCTCGAGGAAGCTGTTGAAGCTGGCGGCGGACGGGCTCCGGGCACGCTGGCCGAAGACGTTCATCCAGGGCGTGATGTCGTTCTGGGCGTCGGCGTAGCCATCGTCGACGGGCGGGTCGGCGCTGTCCGGGCTCTCGTCGTTGTCGTCGCACTCCCAGGCCGTTCCTGGCATGTAGATGCCGTTGGACGAGCGGGCGTCGGAGGCGGTGGAGGTGCGGGCGGAGAGGAAGGGGGCGGCATAGTCGGGCTGGACGTCGTCGAAGCGGAAGTCGTCGTCGAGCGGGTCGGGGGCGGAGCGCAGCGGGAGAGCGGCGTCGGCGGCGGGCAGGGCGTCGAAGGCAGCGGCGGGCCAGGCGGCGTCGTGGGGCGGAGCGGGCAGGCGGCTCTGGGGCGGGAGCAGGGCGGCCAGGACGTGGTCGTCGACGGGCGGCGAGTAGGGATAGGCGTAGGCGGCGGCGGGCTCGCGGGCGGCGTCGGCGGGCCTGGCACTAGGGTCCTTGGGGCGCGGGCGGTGGGCGGCGCGGTGGACGGCGCGGAGCCATTGCAGGGTGCAGTTCTTGCCGGTGCGCCTGCAGTTGGAGCACGGCCCGAGGGCGGTGATGTCGTCGGCCGGGTCGCCTGGAGGGGAGCGAGATGAGCAGAGGGCGGATCGGCGGGCGGCGCAGCGGCTTACCCGGCTCGCGCGCAAAGGCAACGTCGCAGGCGCGCTTGCCCTTGCGGCATTGATCGCAGCTGCGGTGCTGGCGACGGCCAGTCTTGAAGCCGGTCTTCATGCTGGCGAGGTCGCGCGGCGGATGGGACATGGCGGCGGCGGCGGCGCGGAGTGACGTGGTGAGCGGGTCTGCGGCGGGGCCCCTGGACCAGATATAGGACGCGACGCCGCCAGCCGCACGCTGACTCGCCGTGCTGCGAAAACGCCCGGGATCAGGGCCCGCGCGTGGGGAATGCGGGGAAGCGGCGGCGCGCTGGGTGTTTAGCTCTGCAAGATCAGCGCCGCCGCCGCCCCGGCCCCCACTGGCCGGCCGGCCCGGCCTCTCTGCACGCGTCGTGGCGGCGGTGAGACGCGTCGGGCTGAAGGCCATTCAAGCTTATTCCTGCTGCTGCTGTGTTGGTGTCGCTGCTGGGCCGCGCCTTCCACGCGCCGTCATGCAGGGTCTGCGCGCGGCCAGCCTGCGCCCTCCGCTCTCGTCGGGTGTGCCTGCCCCGCCGCTCCCAAACACCTGATCTCCGCCTGTCGCGCGCTGGCACCCACCGGCATCGCCGGACAGCCTTGGCCAGATCTCTGCCCGCCCCGGGTGCCGGGCATTCCCCCGTCCGCCGCCCGGGAATAACTAACGCGTGGCGCGGCCGGGCCTCGACACTTAGTCTGCCGCGTGAAGACTTCCCGGCGTCCTGATGCTGTCGTCCCTGACGCTCGTCATTCGCTTGTCACCCGCTCAATCCACCGCTTATTTCTCCGCGTCGGGACGCCCTTCCCTGGCGCTCCCACGCTTTGCTTGTCGATCCTTCGCGGTTGGCACGGGCACGCGCAAATCTCGCTGCCGTGATTGGCAAAGTCACCCATTTGAGTTGCGCTATCAAACTCTCAACCCACAGCTAAAACCGGACACGCTCGCCAAGCAGAAGGATCGACGGCGCACGAAAAACAAAGGAAAACCTGCCACGCCCGTCAAGAGAGTGAGCGGTCGAGACGGCGGAACACATTAAACGACAAGCTGCGGTGAGCACACTGCGCGCACGAATCATTTCACCGTCCTGAAGCCCTTGAAGCCCGGCAGCGCGTCTCTGATCTCCTTAACATAGTTCGGAATGCCCCCCGCGTAGTTGACCTGCTCGAATGCCTTCCCCGGCAGGCTGCCCCCCATGTACGTCGACTTCGTCGTCGGGAACAGCGACGCGTCCGACAGCGCGTTGATCTTCTTCTTCCACTCCTGGCTCGCCTCCGCCGTCGGGTCGATGTACTTCAGCCCGTGCCTGTCCACCGCCTTGATGCAGTCCACGATCCACCGACTCTGCACCTCGATGCTTGTCGGCCCGTTGCTGAGCAGCGTCGGCCCGTGGGGGCCGTAAAGGTGGCTTGCCGTGCTCCTTAGCTTCATCTCCGAAATCACCCGCCTTCGTCGACTGCACTTACAACATGTTCGGATACCCACTGACCATTGTGCCCAGGTACGTGTACGCTGCCTTCTTCCATTCATCCTTGAGGCTGGTTCCATGGATGCTCTTCAGACCCATGTTCGTCATGCCGCCTTCGGAAAGTGTAAGCTTGAGCATGCTATCCTCCGGCGTTTGGCACTCACCTGTCGTGATATCGAACCCGGTGGCCACGGCGATGACATCGACTTCGTGGACCGTTCCGTCTTGGAGCTGGATCCCGTTTGGCTTGATCGCGACGATCGGGCTGTCTTTGATGTCCACCACATCGACGTTCTCGCGGTTGAACTGCTCGTAGTAGTTCTGCTCCAAACAGGGGCGCTTCACACCGCTGAAAAATCATCCCGCGTTAATGCATGCATCACAGATCTCCGCGGAGCCACGACTTACAAGTGGTGCGGGGGCTCGAGAGGTGCCAAGAGATCTCTCTTCCGAGGATCTCCGATACGGGCACGTTGGTTCCTTGCCCTGCCGGCGCTGTCAGTCTAGTCTTTTCTTCTCCTGCAAGCGCCACAGCCTCAATGCCTTGACTCAAGACCGAACCTTAAGCTTACCAGAAGTTGTACGCCTCCCGGTTTGCTTTCGCATCAAACAACATATCCTTGTAGTTGCCGAGCCAGAACGAGAACCCGCCATGATCCCACAGCTTCCGGTAGTACTGCTCGCGTTCCTCCGGACTATCCTCAAACGTGTTTTTCTCATGGAAGGTGAACAGAAACCCGCCGAAGCATTGTTCACGATACTTCATGAGCTGCGGGTAGAACTTCTTGGTGTGGTTCTGTTCCTCGGCAGTTAAAGGCTTTTTGCCCATCGGCACGGCCAAGTTTGGCGTCCGTTGGAAGACCCTGGAGGCGTTAGTGTCAAGTTAGAAGAAAACGGTCGGGTCCAAGTACTTCAGGTGTCCATTGGGTCCTATCTTCGGTCCCCACTCCTGCGAAATCTGGACGCCGGAGGCCCCGGTCCCAATGACAGCGCAGCGCTTGCCAAAAACATCAACCTCGTCCTTCTCCTCCGGCCAGAAAGACGAATGGCAGATGAAGCCTTGGCGCACCAGCAGCATCACGGTCAGTCCAACGCAAAAGAGCTCGTTTCCGGCGGTCGCCGCAACTCACCTTTGAAGGAGTCAATCCCCGGCCAATCCGGAACATAGCGCTTCGCGGCAAATCCCGCAGCCACGATGAGGTACTTGCATCTCGCCATGCGTCCATCCGCCGTCTTCACGTGCCACTTACCCTCATCTTCGTGGAACTGCGCGTCGATCACCACGCTCCCAAACGCCGTGCTCTCCGACACATTGAGCACCTTGTCGACGTGGTCAAAGTACGCGCGCAGCTCCTTGAAGTCCGGGTAGTTGGTGGTCCACGTCCAGTCTTTGTAGACCTCAGGAATCGAGAGCTCGTACTCGGGCACTTCCGAGTCGACCCGGGCGCCGGGGTAACGGTTCCATCGCCTTGGGTCTTGTGGTCAGGACTGAACAAGCGCTGAGAGTGCCAAAGAAAGGATGCTCACCATGTGCCCCCGAAACCGTCGCCGGCCTCGTAGATGACTGTCTTGATGCCCTGCTTACGCAGCTCATATAGCAGATATACTCCCGCAAATCCAGCGCCGATGATGAGCACGTCAGTCTCAAGGTTATCGGCATAAGGCCCTTTGTCGTCGGGCCGGTAGGCAAATTCGCTCAGCTCGGTTTTAATGGGGCCAACCATTATGCGTGCAGTAGCAGGCAATTTTGTCGCTTGCAGAGGGAGAAAAAAAAAGCAACCTCAGACCGAAAGTGGAAAAGCTTAGGCGCGAAACTTTCAGATGTTTGAGAGAGAAGGAACATGCGACACTTGCCCGGGGAGCTGGAAATAATGAGAAGAATTAAATAGGTCAATCTATTGAGGGGGCACGACAACCATAGCTCCGGACCCATTGCGAAGACGTGATTAGCTGGCTGGGGCCCTATTCCCATCTAGATGCGTGCCCGCAATGCAGAAACAGGGGACCGGGAGCGGGGCTGAGCCTGTATCAGGCGACCTTTGGTACATGATCCAATTGCGCGCGAACGGGAGCTGGTTTTGCGGAAGCGTGGGCAACTGCGGCTCCGCAGGGCTACAGGCGCTGCCTATCTCTTTGTAGCAATGTCGTAGTCGCTCTCCCCGCATGCCAAGGGCACGCTATAGGTACTGCTGTGGGACGCGCGCGCCAGCGCGTTTCCCCACACGTTTCCCCGGATTCGGGTGTCGGATCCGCAGCGTGGACGGGGTAGGCCTGCATCGCATGTCGAAGTATGTTGGGCCCCTCTCGCTGCGCTCAACGTGGCCGCGGCCCGCACGCGGATCCCTCCGAGCAGCGAGGTTGCTGCGATCGCTTCGGGCACGAGAGTTTGCGTCTATCATAGGCACCCTGCAGTATCGTCATGTGCGCGGCCGGACGTTGGGCTGCAGCTCGTGCGCAGCGGCACCAATGGAGCGCGTTTCACAGGGACAAGGCATGCTGCTCAGAAGAGAATGAGCCCCGGGCGCTAAGGTTTAATGATCAATGTCGGGATGTGCACATCGCCGTCATCCGCCGTTGTTACGGGCTCGAGGCGCGTGCGTGACGGATTACAGTACGCGACGGTCCTGACGCCATGCCGACACGACGACTGTAATGAAAAGATGAGCGGATGCTTGTTACGAGTTAGTGCTTCTTGTGATTTTGGTTGCCAGGGAGGTGCATCTCCCGTCTTACTAGCGTATAAATTGTCCACGAGCACCCCTCGAATGAGTTTGTTTGTCTTCTGCTGTCTTCGGACGAAGACGTAGGAGGATTAGCGGGGAATATATGGGACAAGAGTTTGCTTGTATGGATGTCTGCAACCTCATATACAGCGGGAGCTAGCGTCTCAAGCAGCTTCGTAGCGGATGTATAAGACAGGTGATGAGGCCCGTCGGGTCTTAAATCACGCGATGGTCGCCGTCAATTTGCCACAGTGGTCGCCGATGTTGATAGCTCCTGCTTTTATCAACCAACTAGACCCCGATCATCATACCACTATTGCAGCTCCTAACACGTCTCCGACCGCCGCAGAGCAGCCTCAGCGGCAAGACCTCCGTCATCACGGGAGCAAATGGAGGGATGGGGCTGGAAACGGCATGGCAGCTCCTCCTACTCCAAGCGTCATCGTGGCCGTGCGGAATCTTGAAAAAGGAGGCCGGCGGGAAATGGTCTCCCCTCAAAGCCAAATGTACAGACGAGAAACACGGCGGCTGACTTGAAGTTAATGAAGCTGGACATGGCCGAATACCAGAGCGTGAGGAAGGTGAAACTGCCGGGGCTGCACTTGGTCATCCTGAACGCGGCGGTGGCCAAGCTGGAGCGGGCCAAGACAAGAAAATCAGCCAGATCAACTATTGCTCCAACGTGCCGCTGCTGCTGGAGCCATTTCCGCTACTCGACGACCTCAGTGTCGCGGATGACGCGGGTGGGCAGCAGGGCACTCATGACGAGCAAGCCGGCAAAGCACACCCGTCTCGGTGTTGGAGTCAGTGCTCGGGTACCTGGACGAGCCGAAGAATTAGGGATAGTTAAGTTGGGACCCCGCCTCAAAGCTGCTGGGAGCTTCGTTCGTGCGAGAGTTGGCCGAACACGAGGGCGCAAACAAGGTTACTGTCCTCAACGTGTGCGCAGGCATGGTGGACGCCGGCACCACGCACAACGCGTGGGCATACTTCCGGAAGCTGGTGGCAGCGCTCGGCCAAGGAAAAGCGTATGCGGCGGTGCGTGCGGCGACGATACGGGACCAGGAGGAGAGGCCGTCTACAGGGCGGTGACTGGCACGCGGCTGTGAGCAGAGATGGCTGAAGGGATGGCGCGAGGGCTGACACGGCAGGACCCTGCGTGAAACAGGCGGTGGTGAGGCGTTGGGCGGCGGACAGAACAGCAGACGCTGAGGCGCGTCGCGAGCTTAAGTGCGCGCGTGACGTCACCGGCTGGTGGACCTTCAGCCAACGCCGCGTGGACCTTCAACCAACCGCCGCCCGGCTCCAGCGCTGTGGATGCTCGCCCACGCCATGCCGCCCTGCTACACCCTCACCACCTTCCGCTTCGACCCGGCCGCCAATGCCTTCGTCAGGACGCCTGCCGACCGCGCTCTGGGGCCCGATGAGGTGCTGGTCAAGACCACCCACAGCGGCCTCTGCTACACCGACGTCCATGCGAAGCTCTCCGGCAAGCGCTGCGGCCTGGGCCACGAGGGCGTGGGCACCGTCGTGCGCGCCGGCGACCGTGTCAGGGATCTGAAGCTTGGCGAGCGCGTGGGCTGGGGGTGAGTGGCCGCCCTGCCTGTCGCTGCTGCGCTGACCCGGCTGCCAGATGGCTACACCACGTGCGTGCACGCTCTGCACCCCGTCGCTGCGGTACCTCCCGCGTACCTTGCTGACCGCTCCAGTCCTGCGGCGCCTGCGACGCCTGCGTTGAGGGCTACCGCCAGTACTGCGCCGACGCCTGCGGCTTCGCCTTCGGCGAGCTCGATCAAGGCTCTATGGGCAACTACGCCATCCGCAGTCGTGCCTTCGTCCACCGCATCCCAGACCAAATCCCCTCCGAACATGCCGCACCCCTCATGTGCGCCGGCGCCAGCACCTTCGAGGCCCTCGCCGCTGCCGACACGAAACCAAGCGACCGCGTCGGCGTTGTCGGAGTTGGCGGGCTGGGACACATGGCCATCATATTTGCAAGCGCCTGGGGCTGCAGCGTGACGGCCTTCTCCAACGATGAGACCAAGAGAGACGATGCCCGCGCGCTCGGCGCTGACGAGTTCTTCCAGCTCGATGCCCTCCGCAGCGGACAGCCCGAAACCGCGTCCCCCATCAACGTGCTGCTCTTGTGCGCGAACAGCATCCCGAACCTCGAGCACCTGCTGCCGCTTCTGGCCCGGCGAGCGCGCATCGTCTTCATGACTATCCAGCAGGACCCTGTGCAAATCCCCTACATGCCCTTCGTCTTGCCAGGCCACAAGATCATCGCCTCGACAGAAGCTTCGCGGAAGAGCTACATTGACATGCTCCGCTTCGTGGCCCGAAACAAGATTGCTCCGTGGATCCAGACATTTCCCATGACCGAGAGCGGCGTCGCTGAAGCGTTCAAAACGCTGGAGGAAGGTCGGATGAAATACCGGGGAGTTCTCGTAGCCCAGGAATAGGGCAGTAGGAACGTAGTTGTCAATCCCAGTCGGCATTAACAATCCTTCCGGCCGCGCTCGCTTCAGCCTACACTTCGTCGGCTTTCCGATAAACTCCAGTCTGCGGCGATAGCTCCTTCGCGGACTTAACCCGGACTTTACGGTCTAGACTCCATACTTCCACAGCTACATAACCTACAAGAGCAGGCATTCAGCTGCTCAGTGAGAGTGCTGCATTTACTTTGGCAGATTTAAAATTCTTCTGAAACTTCCTTGATCCCGAAACGCAGAACTTTTCTATTGCTCCAAGCCCCGTCTTGCTTCCATCAATCCGCTTCGATTTTCTCAGTTTTTCGCAGTGATCCAGCACTAAACCCTCCCAGCATGTCGTTATCACCCACAGAGTTCATTACCTCCCAGTACAAGACCCTTCCAATCATTCCCTCGGACTGTAGCGGGCAGACATTCATCGTCACCGGCTCAAACACAGGAATTGGCTTCGAAGCAGCCAAACATCTTGTTCGCCTCGGTGCTGCTCGAGTCGTACTCGCCGTCCGCTCAGCTTCCAAAGGCGCTGCCGCCAAGGATGCAATCGAGGCCGAGACTGGCCGCAGTGGCGTTGCCGAAGTCTGGCCTTTGGATCTTGCGTCGAATGATTCCATCCGCGCCTTCGCCCAGCGCGCAAACGACGAGCTGGAGCGCATTGATGCCGTTGTCGAGAATGCCGGCGTCGCGCTAGACACTTGGACAGAGGCAGAGCGGACCGAAACGACTGTGCAGGTCAACGTGTTGGGCACCTTCTTGCTTGCAGTCCTACTCCTACCGGCACTAAAGAGGAGCGCTCGGCGATGGAGCATCACTCCACACCTCACCATCGTGACTAGCGGTCTGCACGCCGCCGCCAATTTCGTCGAAGGTAAAGAGGAGGACATCTTCGCCGCGCTGGCCACGAAGAGCGACGCCAACATGCAAGACCGGTCCGCACGACCCTCGCCTGCCTCACACTACTGACGTGCTAACGTTCTATGCTACCTAGATACAAAGTTACTAAGCTTCTCGAAGTGTACGCCGTTCGGGAACTCGCCAACCGCTTGCCCGTCGCGGAATCTGGTGTCGTCATAAATCTCTTGAACCCGGGCCTCTGCTCCACCGAGCTGACCCGCGACCTGAAGCTGGCCCAGAAGTTCTTCATCAGGGCGCTGAGGTTGTTCTTCGCGCGCTCAGCTGAGGTGGGTAGCCGCACCCTGCTGCATGCTGCGGTGGCGGGAGTGGACAGCCATGGCAAGTACTGCTCGGAGTGTGAGATAAGAGAGTAAGTGCCCCCTCTCCGTACGTGATTCTATTGGATAATGCTCATTCGATGTGCAGGGAGCTGGTTGCGCCGTCTGTGACGGCGGAAGAAGGTAAGCGTATGCAGCAAAAGGTGTGGGAGCAACTCGTGGCGAAGCTGGAGAGTATTGAACCCGGCTGCGTGAGCGAAGTTTTGCAGCAAAAATAGCTGGTCACTCATCAAGTTTGGTGGCTTATTGCAATCCTCGTCTTGGAAGCGAGGTTGATTTATTGGTTTTGTTTGAAAGAATATCCCCTTCTGGTATGCTTCAAAACTCCGCATGAATGAACAATCCGAAACATAAATCATTTCACTGAATGGCAGGCCGAAAGGTAATCCGATTGCGCGTGATCGTTGCGTAAAAGTTATTTTTATGAAATGTTTTTATTTCTGCCGGGTTATGCCCATTAGCTGACTGCTGGAAGACGGATCAAATGGTCAAGACTTACGCCGCAGCCAGTGCAGGAGCAGCTTCCGCTCGTGCAAGTGCAGTTTTGAGGACCGTTGCAGGCGCAAGTAGAGCCACAGTTGCAAGCCATGATCGTTGCTTGGAGGGTCGAAGGGTAGAAATATTCAAAAGATATGAATTCCCGAGGAAAGAATGTCTGTTTCTGTTTGCTTTGGGGGAAGATGCGAAGGCGGAGACGCCAGCGCTTACTTATACCCGGGCTGACGCGCGGGCTGCGTCATGGATGGGCGATGACGTCGGGACCGAATGCGGCAGAGGAGGCCAACATCTGCTGATATGCTCGAGGAGGGTTACCCTTCGGCAAAACTCGTCTCCACCTACCAAACCCATCCAACACCCCATCCTCCCGCCATGTCACAAGCTCTTTCTCCGCACGTCTGGCCAGACGCCATTCACCTGACTTGCTGGGCCCGCCGATCCTCTGCCACCTTAGTGGACGATCGTGTCTCAGGACTCCCCAAAAAAAAACAATATCATACTTCGAAATGCCTCTACTGCCCATGACTCTTCCTCCTTCTCCGCATGAAATCTCTGAAGCCATACCAGTTCCGCCAGCATAGGATCAAATGCCCTCACAGCCGCCATCTGACCAAACGTCCAATCCCCATCCGAATACGAATTCGCCACCTCATGCTAGATCCTTTGAGGCCGGAGAAATAGCAAAAATCTCCAGCGCGGCAGGGACCGGAGTAATCGTCAGCAGCCCGATTTTGAGAGCCGGTCCTTTTCAGTCCCTGGGCTTATCCCTCTCTTCCTCCGTCGCTGGGAGGAAGTACCATGGCTCCAATACGCGCGCTATGGCCGATTCGGCGTAGTCGCGCGTGATCCCGAGCTCGATGGCGAAAAAGGAAACATACGCTCAGCCAATCAGCTCGATGGCTTTGAGAAACGTGGAATCGGCGGGAGATGGAGTGTGAACATCCCGACGACGTACATCCTCGATCTTAGCCCAGTCGTCGTGCGGTACGTCGCCGTCCCAATCTTGCTGGGGTCGAAGCTTTCCAACTTGTAGATAAGAAACAGATAGACCGATAGGCTCCAAGCAGTCGAAGCTTGGTAAATTCGCAGTTTGTCTCTTCGTACTCTTCTTGTCTTGTTCTCTTTCGTCCTCTCTCAGCGCATGCAACGGAACGGGTAGCATCTTTCCTGAAGTTCCAGAGCTCTAGCGAGCAGGTACCGCACAGCGGCGAAAATAGAACGAGCAAAGATGCCGTCCAGGTAATACGCATCGTCCGTGATAATTATACCCTATTACCATCTATAAAAGGGAAGTCGGCTTTACGAGCTGGTTAGATTATTTAGGGAAGGCATAAACACTGGTTCCACAGATATCTGGGTTGTCGGTGCCCCAAAGAGCGCCACAAAGCTCGGTGCTGCACTCGTCCGCGGCGATCCAGGTCTGGTTCGTCACACTTGCTACTTTTCGGATTCAGCTCCCAAGACTGGTTTTGCTGGCGGACAAGGAGCAGTTCACTTCGGATGAACAGTAGACGAAAGCTGTCCTATCAAGGAACGGAAGCCTGAATATTGTTATGAAAGAGATACAGGGCAGAAATGGCGTCGTTAGATAAAAGCATATCCAAAGCCAACAAAAAGAAAGAAAAAAGAACAACCCATTCATCAATTTCTTCCTAACAGTGCCTAAATTAATGGGACAAGAAAAAACAGTTCAGATGACAGAAAAGCTTTACCTGTGATCCTAACATTTACCTTTAGTAGTTTCTAGACGACCCCTGCACACGGCGGTCTTTGCGATAACCAACACTTTAGAGAGGAAGCTCGTTATCTTACTACTGGTGCACATATAATGTTCAACAGGTCGCCCAGATGCACCAATCGTACACTTTCTCTTTGCTTTCCATCCGTATGTGCCGTTAAACCTTCTGATCCTGACTCAAGTCTCTATCTACGGGGAGTTCCGGGGAAAGTGCAAATCACGTCAACGGATTTTATTCAAAATCAGTTTAGCTTAGTAGTGACGGGGAGTCTCGGGAATCTAGATAAACCCAATATAGTCACAATAGCCGATGCTGCAGCTGCCAATTGGCCAACGTCAATAATAGAATCTTGGGAACACAAGCATTGCAATACAATTGGCTTAACAACTCTTGGATCTACTTTCTTAGTTTTCGCCAAGTTGCATGCTTGTCCCTCTGTCAAATAGCTTCCCCGCCATCCGCCATATATACGCTCTCTTCCAGCCTCCTGGGACTACTTGCGAACAAGTCTGTGAGGCTCGAGTAAGTCATCAAAAGGGCGCTATTCAGAAAGCCTTTACACGCCTTTTAGGAAAGAACACCCTCGTGAAAAAAGACCACGTTGAGATACGAGCATGTCTGCTGGTGTTACTGTTTTCGTCGCTGGCGCCAGCAGAGGTGATATACTCCAACATAACGTTCAGGACTTCGTTTACTTACAACACACAAGGCATTGGCAAAGGATTCATATCGTCCTACCTCACCCAAAAAGGAAACATAGTCATCGCAGCCATCCGCAACCCTTCAGAACTCGGCCCCCAATCTCTCCGCTCGCTCCCAGCAGGAGAAGGCAGCACTCTCATCATCTTACCAATAGACATGTCTTCCGAACGCTCCATCGCCAACGCCATCAGCCGCCTCCAGAACGAGCACAACGTCCAAACCCTCGACATCGTCATCGCCAACGCAGCGATCGCCACCACCTTCAAGAAGCTCTCCAGCGTCCCGACCGCCGCGCTCCAGCAGCACATCGAAACCAACGCATACGGTCCGCTACGGCTCTTCCAGCAGACACTCCCACTCCTGCAGAAGGCGGCGCAACCCAAATTCGTTGCCATCTCTACCGACATGGCGTCCATCTCGATGCTCGACTCGACGGGCAAGGTTCCCTTGGCCGCGTACGGTGCGTCGAAGGCGCTGCTGAACTACTTTGTTAGGAGGCTCTCTGTCGAGCATGAGGACGTGGTTGTGCTGGCTGTTCATCCGGGGTAAGTAAGCTTCGTCCCCCGCTGAAACGCAGCAATGTACATGCGAGATTAATCTTTGCTCAGATCTGTGGGGACTGAGTCAGCCAGAGCCGCCATGGCTGCTCTGGGCTCCGCGGATTTCCCTCAAATCAGCGTTGAGGAAAGCGTCTCTGCGGCTACAAGGCTGGTAAGTGCTCCATGCTACTCAATGCTTTTCTGGCTGTTTCGATATCTTTTTGCAACCGGTATATACCGGAGAGGTGACTCAGGGTTGTCCCAAACTGACAGCATCTTTCCCCAGATTGCTCAAGCTACAAAGCACAATGATAGCGGGCATTTTCTCAGCTACACGGGTGCAGAGATGCCTTGGTGAGCGGTATATGTCAGTCTGGATTACTGCTGCGGTAGCTCTCATCCCCACACACGTCAGATAATTCGACATGGAACTCACAGCCTCACACAAGCAGGCTTAAATAGTTACATACAACATTGCAATTCACTTGATCTCACCATGTTCTGCACACATGGCCGCCTGCATTGCTTCCTTCAGATCGTTCAGCACGTAATAGTTTCATGTAGTTGTGTAACGTGCTGTGATGAGCTTTCTCTTATATGCAGGTGTACAAACTCGGTCACTGCGGGATAAAACAAGGCTATATCGGACGACTCGAAGAAGTCAAAATAAAAGCCCCTCGTCGGTCTGTTTCAAGCATGATAAATTTCTTTAGTCTTCTTACAGCCAATCCATTCGCTCGAGGGATATTTTCTTATCTGCGCTCTATACTGCACAACGTATATGTAGAAACATCTGAAAAACAAGACCAACACCCGCTTCAAAGCCCATACCATCCTTTAATTTTCCAACCCCAAACGTCCATCCCCCCCTCTTTCCCCCCCAGCAAAAAACCGACGCCAACCCCCCCAAACCCCCAAACCCCCCCCCCCCCCGGGCTCCCACACCTACGCCCCCATCTCCCCGGCCACGACCTTCTCCTTCAAAATATCCGCAAGCACCAACCCCTGCCTCAACCCCACGCTCTCGGCAATATGCGCCAACATGCCAACGACCCAATTCTTCGTCTTCAAAGTCGACACCTCCTGGTTCCCGACGAGGAAGAGCGCCCACAGGAGCAACATGCTGCCGTAAGAGCGCACGATGGGCAGATGCATGGAGCCCATCTCCCAGGCGGAGGGGTCGGTGATGCTCATGCTGAAGTCGGACCAGGGGAACTCGAGGAGGCCGAGGCGGGTGAGGGCGGAGTCGGGGCGGAGGCGGTCGCGGGCGCGGGAGGCGGAGAGGTAGCCGATGTGCTGGGGGACGGAGGCGATGACGTCGGCTTGGACGGCGTAGAGGGTTTGGGTGGCGTCGTTGAAGAGCGTTGCGTAGCGGGGGTGGGTGAAGAGGGGAGGGGTTTTGGCGAAGCCTTGGAGGAGGGAGTGCCGGATCATGGCGTTGAGGAGGAGGCGGCAGGTGCGCATCGAGTTCCAGGACTGGGCCTGCCAGTAGCCTGGGTAGACGTGGTAGTAGCCGTTGAAGACGATGTCGGGGTCGGCGGCGGTGTGGACGGTTTCGTATCGCCAGGAGGGGGGCATGTTGGTCATGATGGAGACGATGTCGGCGTCCATGGTGAGAGCTCGGTCGACGATGTCGTGGAGGTCTGAGAGCTCGCCGCTGTGCCATTTGGCACGGAAGTTGGTCAGGTCGATCATAAGTTCGCGGAGGCGCCAGAGAGGGTTACGCGGGTCGGCGTAGCCTTTGACGGCCTCGTCCATTAGCTCTCTTACTGGGTCGGGGAAGACCACGTCTCGCTGGATGCAGCTGATGAGGAGGGTGGTTGTCATCTGGGTAAACATCCTTAGTCCCACTGATGATTTTAGTTGCTGGCGTCCTCGCAGGACGATTAGGGCGGCTGCGCCGCTGATGTGATTCTCCCAGGCTGTCAGCGAGTCGCGGGTGCGGCCGCTGTTGCTCTCAAAGACGCCGAGGATGATGACGGCGAGCAGGGTGCTGTCGCGGGTTGCGGCAGAAGGAGAGCGAAGAGCCTCGTTGGTAAGGCGGATGGCATCGAGATAGCGTTTCCAGGCCAGCTTCTCGAACTCGGAATCTCTCGTAGAGCGATACAGGCCATAGAGGCCGACGGCCTTCATGCTGGCGAACAAATGCTCGTCAATGCCACATGACCAGAGGTCGGCGCCAACGCCGGTGTTGGCGACGGTAAAGTTGTTGGAAAAGACGACATAGTTGCAGAAGTTGGTGAAGAAGAAGCCAGCGGCTCGGTCGTCCGGGGAGGGGACCAGCGCGTACATATTCCTGCCGGCCGTTGCGAAGGGCCTGCGGGGACTTCGGGCAGGCACCAGAGCGTTCTCTGCCGATGGCGCGCCGAAAAGGTCCAGAACGTCGTCGGCTGTGGCGTCTTCATATGACCCGAGCTCGGCGAACGGCTCGGGCGTTGGCATGGACGAGTTAGAGGAGACATCAGCAGCCAGTTGCTCGATCGGGGTAGCCTTCTGCCTGGTCTTGTCCCTGCGGACTCTCCTCTCCACTTTAGCGCTCTCGTTTCGGAACATGACCTGCTGCAGGTCCCGGTAGCCCGGGCACGTCCGCTTGGCCTTGGAGCATTGTGTGCAGCCCTGGGGAAGCGGGACTTGATCGCACTGGCCTCTGCTGTCAAAACAAACGACGCGTGCTGGGGAGGGCAGACGCTGGTGGGGCTACGCACTCTGATCTTCCTCTTGCGGCAATTCTCGCAGCCCTTGCTGGGCGGGCCGCAGTAGACCATGGCTGGCACTCCGGATGGCTCTGCAGACACAGGTCGGTACTCCCTCTGCTTCGCAAGGAACGTCAGGCAGATAATAGCAGCGCCATGCACCGGACGTCAGCGCCAAAGCCACGACGCCCCACGATGCGCAGGCGGCGAGCGTGGCGGTGCTGCCTCTTCGGGGAAGTGCTTCGCAGCCGGGCGGTCAGCGTGGGACGGCGAAAGGGCAGACGAGGGCAGACGAGGGCGGTCGCAAAGGTGACCGGAAAGGGAATGCAGTGCGGGCGGGGAGACGAGGCGCGGGCGCGGGCTGACGCGGCGCAGCAGGCCATCAGGCACCAGCACGCTTAAGCCTCGCCAAGCCTTCTTAGCGCCGCTTCTCAGCCCCGTGATCGCCCGCTACGCCCAATGCGTCAACCTGTGCGAGATTTCGGCCTGCCCGACCCTCAGGCCCTGCTTGCTCGCAACTGCATCGTCGTGATGGCGCCCGCCGCTGAGAGGCGCCGCATACACAGCCCCGGAGGAATTTTCACGCCAATGTATGTATATAATCGCGTGCTGTCTCTCCTGAGAGATTCCGTCCACACACCCGTCAATTGAGCCTTTTCCTTCCCTTGGTTCTTTCGAACTTCATCCGAGCCTCTGCCCCTCTCCAGGGCTCCTCCGAGCTTCTCCTCAAGAGCTTCTCCAGCGGTCCGCACCATCTCAGCCCTCCTGCCAGCATGACACACATCGACTCCCGCGCCGGCGTCTCCATCGCCATGATCATCCTCTACGCCCCCGCCCTCCTCCTATCCATCTTCCTCACCATCCGCCACGGCCTCGGCCGCAGCGCCGGCTGGCGCTTCCTCCTCACCTTCGTCATCGCGCGCCTGCTGGCCGCCTCCTTCCAGCTGCGCACCCTGGCCGACCCGACCAACGTCTCGCTGTACATCGGCGAGTGGGTGCTCCTCGGCATCGCGCTGTCGCCGCTCGAGCTGACCAGCCTGGGCTTCCTGTCGCGCGTCATCGCTAGCATCAACAAGACCCGGAAGACCCTCGTGACGCCCCGGCACGTGCGCCTGGTCGAGCTGGTGAATACGGTGGGCTTGGCGTTGGCGATTGCGGGGGGCGTGCAAGCTGGCGATAACTACAACAAGAAGGGACTGGTGCCGTCCGAGTTGACTAAGGTGGCCATTGGCTTGTTCATTGCCTCGTTTGTCTTTATTGTTATTGGGGCCGTGCTGGTGTGGCCGTCTGTGTCGTACGCTGAGTCAGGCGAGAAGAGGCTGCTTGTTGCCGTGGGTGTGACCGCGCCGTTCTTGCTGGTCAGGTTGATCTATACGTCCATGAGCGTGTTTGACCAGAGGAAGAACTTCAACCCCGTTTTTGGGAGTGTGGGCCTGCTGGTTGGCATGGCGCTGATCATGGAGCTTGTCATCGTTTACATCTTCCTGGGCGTGGGTCTTACGCTGAAGAAGGTCAAGAGGGAAACAAATGCTCAACCGGATATTGAGCTTCCGCCTAAGATGGCTACTGGACGGCGGTATTGAATGGGTATGGACTTATCGGAGAGGTAATGAGGCGTAAGGGCTGGGCCAGGTGACAGTACTTTGAAAAGCGTTGGAGCTGTTTTCGTTTGTGGAAAAATAGATTTCGTTGCATCTTGTATTTAGCATCGAGTGAGAACCCCCTCTTCTTCAATGCTACGCTGCTTCATGTCATGTCATTATGCTCCACTTACTCCATCGAGAGCACAGCCCTGAACCTAACCTTCCCGCTCACCATGTGATCCATAGCCTCCTGAGCTTTGTCAAGCGGGAATTTCTCCACCATGCACTTCACACCATGTCGCTGTGCAAAGGCAATGGCCTCCTCCGAATCAAGAGCATGACCAGATGGCCAGCCGTGAATGCTGATGCCCTTCAGGATCATGGGGATGGTGTTGACAGTAATCTCACCGACAGCTGCATCGAGGACATTAGTCAGCACCAGTCTGTGCGGTGTAGAGTCTCGTGGGGGTAGGGGCTGCTTACGTGCAAGGATAAGGACCTTGCCCCTCGGAGCACATCCATTGACGAGCTGTCCCATGATGGCCGGGTTTGGCGCAGTCACAACAACCAAGGCAGCACCGCCCATCTTCTGCAGAGCTTCGGCAGTGTCCTCCTTGCTTCCATCAATGTAGTCGGTAGCGCCCAGCTTCATGGCAAAATCTCTCTTGGCGCCATCGCGCGACAGGGCCACGGTCCGGTAGCCCATCTTCCTTGAGTATTGCAGAGCCAGATGGCCCAGGCCTCCAAGTCCCTGGATGGCAACGGTGTCGCCAGGGACGATGCCCATATTCCTGATGGCGTTGAAGACTGTCACACCAGCGCAGAGCAGCGGCGCAGCCTCAATGGGGTCAATTCCGTCGGGAATGCGTACCGCGGCCTCGGTACGGAGGAGGCAGTACTCGGCGTCTGCAGAGATTAGATACAGTCACTCCCTTGCTATCCGGGTCCATTGAAGGGTGTTTTGGCAACTTACAGCCACCGTTGCGCGTCACGCCGTTGATCTCCTCGTTGTCGCAAATCTGGAACAGACCACGGTTGCACTGCTTGCAGAGGCCGTCGTGGCCACCGTGCCAAGGCCCACCTGAGTCCATTGTCAGTGCCCGAACGTACCATTCTCATGCCAAACGTACCAACACGGTCTCCAATCTTCCACTTCTTCTCGCCGGGACCAACGGCAACAACATCGCCAATCATCTCATGGCCGGGGACGATGGGCCTGCAGGACTTATCAGCCACATTCTAGGAGGCGGGGTCAGGAGAAGGCGTACGGCTGACCAAAGCCACCCGTCCGGACAGCCTCGTCGGAGTGACAGACACCGCAGGCCACCGTCTTGATCAAGATCTCGCCCTCCTTGGGCTCCTTGAGCGGGAGCTCCTTGATGGTGAGCTTCTCATTGACTTTCTCCACCACGGCGGCTTTGTAGGTCTTGGGGAGCGAGGGAGACATGATTGAAGAATTGGCGGGGCACAGATGCTAGGATGGTGGAGTTGTTGGTTTTCTGTGCTTCTGCGTCGACTTTGGCAGCTATTTAACCTCCGGACGCGATCAGAAGCTCACCCGCCAAGCTACAGAGAGACTGACGTCGACACTGCGCAAGGACGCGACGCCCCGCGCATAGTCCGCGGCGCTAGCGGGTTGGCTAGCTGCATCCGGCGCGCAGCTTCGTGCTGGAGTAGGCGACAGACAGAAGAATTGACATCTGACGATAGGAAAAACAGCCGTAGGAGCCGCCATAGGCCAAATTTCAGGCCCATGCCCGTTGACTAAACGGCCGGCAGGGTGGTAGTAAGCAAATGCTATTCGGCCCGCATGAGGGGGCCTGCTTGGCGTCTCGGTATACAGGAAATACAGGAAGCCATGCGGATCCTCCAGACGGTGATAGTACTAAGCCCGCAGCTGTTTCCGAACAGGCCAGGCCAGGCGCTTACTGAGTCGCAGGCAGATTGCCAAAGCAAAGACAGCGCTGATTACTTTACATGCGGAAGGTGGCGATCGGGCGAAGTTCTTTGCGGCTGGAGATCGGCACGGGGGGAGACGACACGTGCCTCGGGACGATGGTATGAGAGCCGCCCGGCTTTGGCGGAGCGGGCGCGGGGCGGCGGGGGTGGACGTGACGGGAGTCTCTTGCGGCGCTGGCGCGGGAGACGGGAGGAGCCGAATGCGATGATGTCAGCGGCACGTGACTGGGGAATCCGGCAATCACGCGTGCAGCGACTCTCCCACTCTTCCACCCCGCGAGTCAAGAAATGGGGGCTCGACGCTACCGGCACGGCCATGGCCCCCGGAAATGCTCTCTGCACGCGTTTTGCAGCTCGTCGAACCCGTCTCCGCTGCCATGGATAGCTTCGTGTCGCTCCGGCGCCTTCTCCGCCTCGCCCTGGCAGCTCTGCCGCTGAGCTCCGCCAAGAACCTCATTGTCGACACCGACCTGTTCTCCGACGTCGACGATGCCGGCGCCCTGCTCCTGGCTGCCACCCTGCCCGATGTCAACCTGCTCGCCGTCAATGTCAACTACCCCTCCTCTTACTCAGCCCTAGCTGCCTCTGCCGTTCTCGCCCACTACGGCCATCCCGACGTCCCAATTGGCATCGTGAGGCCGCTGACCAACGACTCCTTCTTCGATGACTACGCCTACGAGCTGGGCGAGTACGCGAGTAAGGTTGCATACCACTGGTCCGGTGGCTCTCTGGCCTGGGGCGAGGCCGACCAAGCTTGGGATCCGGTTGCTCTGTACAGGAAGGTCCTTGCAGAGCAGGAAGACGGAAGCGTGACTATCGCGTCCATTGGCTTCTTCGACAACGTATGATGCTCGTGGACATGGACGGGAGGGGAAGCTGCTGACGGTCACCGTGCGACAGCTCTCAGGTCTGCTGAATTCGACGTCCGACGGCTACTCCAACTGCTCCGGCGCCGAGCTGGTCGTCAATAAGGTTTCCGAGCTGGTAATCATGGGTGGTGGTTATCCGTCGGGCCATGAGTTTAACTTCTGGGTAATTCCAGCATCTGGTCGGGGTGTGTCGATGGCTAACGCGGAGACGACACAGGGCTCGAACAGCTCTTTGACTGCGCATGTCGTAAACAACTGGCCCGGCAAGATGACGTTTTCAGGTAATTGGGCGCCATACTCAAGCCATGATATGTAATGCTGATGCCGGCCGCAGGCAGCGAACTGGGCGGTAATGTGAGCTCCGCCGCGCGATTGACAGTCGAGGGTCCTCCGTCCGATCCCGTGAGGGCCGCCTACACCTGGTACACGGGATACAATAGGACGCGTTTCAGCTGGGATCCTCTTACCGTTCTGTATGCTTGTCGGGGGCTGGGCGGCCTGTTCGAGTACGGGAACGAGTACGGCTACAACTACGTGTATCCGAACGGGAGCAACGTCTGGGTGTACGACGAAGCTGTCACGGACCAGCGTTTCCTGCAGCTGAAGGGGGCCAATGCCACGGCCGCACTCGAGCTGGATCGCCTCTTCCTGGAGGGCGCGGCTCCTGCCGCTTAGTCAAAGACGAGGGCCGGCCCTCAAGGTAATCAAGCTACCATGTACTACGATCACATCATCACCCGTCGGATCGTCACAGCTACGTGACCGGGACCGAGGGGGCGGCGCACGCGATAGCAACACGTCAGCCGCGCCCGGCCCATGCGAATCCCGCCCGCAAACCTTCCGCCTCGCGTCCGCTGCCTGTAGTTCCCGGCACGCTAGCCGGCGATTTGCGGCGGCTCCCTGCGCTTTCCGCCGCCGGGCGGAAAGTCTTGGAGATGGGCTCATCTCCGCCGGGCCTAAGCGGCCCTTTCCGGGTTGAGTCGGCTTTTTCGGGAATCCGAGCCACCAATGCGGCGGCCACCACATCCACTCGTCACCGCTACCACCAGCAAAAATGCGTCCTGTCCGCGCCGGATTTTGTTACTTTCCCCTAAATCCGAATCGGAGAACGCTTCTAGAGACCCTCCGCCACGTGGCGTCCGTCGAGGGAAATTGCCGCTTTTGCTCGTATCTCGCAGCCCTCACAGGCCTGACCCATTCTGGCCGACGGTGGTGTGCTCGAACAACCAGAGCCGCTGCCATCCAGCCGACAAGAACCAGGCTTGCACGTCATACACTCAGCCGGGCCCGTGGAAGCAGCTGTTGACATGCGTTGTCGCTTTGGTAGCCGTGTGACATCGTTGGGGGATCAAAAGTGGTCAGGACCAAGTGGTAAAGATATGCAGCAGCTCGACCACCAGCGAACGCACCTGCCTGGGCTTGATATCTTACTTCACCTCCAATGCGCCCAGACCGCCACCGGCCGAGGCCCGTGGTTTCTGCCAAACTCGGGCATTTCGCTCTTCTTAGGGCGGAGGCGGGAGGCGAGCGAAATGCCCGAGCTCCGGGCGCCCTCTGACTGGCTGCGGGACTCTTGTAATCCCCATCCCGCCCCTCACTCGGCCTCGCGCAATCAGGAAAAGGTGCGAAACCAGAACCTTCCTGACTAAAAGGCGGCCTCATTTTCCTCCGACCAGGCCTGTGCTGCCTTCGGGAGACCTGGGCCCCTTCCGGATATCTGGGAACCTCCGCGGCGACCGGGAACGTCTGGTACCTACACCATGTATATTAGAGATATTCTTGACTTTCCCCCTTCTCTCCGTTGTTACAACTTCTTTTCTCAGCCTCACAGGACATCCTTTAACTTAATTGTAACCTACACCTTAATTCCTCGGCCTCCCAATCCGACCTGACTAGTGCCTCTCCCTCCCTCTAGATCCCTGCCTTTTTGAAGGCAGCGCGCTTGGAGCCTAAAAATGGTTTCCCACAACACTACCCACATCGCAGGCTCGTATCCTGCCGGCATCGGCGATGAAATAGTCCGCACCCTCTCGGGCCAGTCCCACAAGTCGCAACGGATGCAGGATATGGATGCCGACTCCAGGAGCGAGCGCTTCGGCTCTGAGGACGCCGATGAGAAATCGGAGAAGATGGGCCAAGCGGACGATCATGGAGCATGGCATATGTCCCCAGAGGTGCACGAAATCCGCCAGCGCGACGAAGCAGACGGAGGGAAGGCAAGAAAGCTCGGTGTGACCTGGCAGAACCTCACCGTCAAGGGCATCAGCAGTGACGCCACGTTCAACGAAAACGTTCTCTCCCAGTTCAACCCGATCGGCAAAGGCGGAAAGGACGTTCCCATGAAGACCATCATCGACAACTCGCATGGCTGCGTCAAGCCCGGAGAAATGCTACTCGTTCTTGGACGCCCTGGTGCTGGATGCACGACCCTTCTCAACATGCTGTCGAACCGGAGACTCGGATACGCCGAGATCACTGGCGACGTCAGGTTCGGTTCCATGACGAACGCTGAAGCTAAGCAATACCGCGGTCAGATTGTCATGAACACGGAAGAAGAAATCTTCTTCCCCACCTTGACCGTTGGCCAGACGATCGATTTTGCTACGCGCATGAAGGTTCCCTTCCACCTGCCTCCCGGCATCACGACCGCCGAGGAGTTCGCTCAAGCGAACAGAGACTTCCTCCTCAGATCCATGGGCATCGCTCACACCCACGAGACGAAGGTCGGAAACGAGTTCGTCCGCGGTGTCTCTGGAGGAGAAAGGAAGCGTGTCTCCATCATCGAGTGTCTAGCCACTCGTGGAAGCGTCTTCTGCTGGGACAATTCCACTCGTGGTCTCGACGCCAGCACGGCTCTGGAGTGGACCAAGGCCATCCGCGCCATGACCGACATACTCGGCCTCACCACCATCGTCACCCTCTACCAAGCAGGCAACGGCATCTACAACCTCTTCGACAAGGTCCTCGTCCTTGACGAGGGCAAGCAGATCTACTACGGCCCTCAGAAGCAGGCCGTGCCCTTCATGGAGGAGCTCGGCTTCGTCTGCGATCCCTCAGCAAACCAGGCTGATTTTCTGACTGGAGTCACGGTCCCTACCGAGAGACAGATTGCACCCGGCTACGAGAACAAGTTTCCGCGCAACGCCGATGAAGTGCTGGCAGCTTACGAGAAAACTCCCATCAAGCCCAAGATGGCTGCTGAGTACGGGTACCCGGATACCGAAGAGGCCAAGCAGAACACCCAGGACTTCAAAGACATGACGACCAGAGATAAGCACAAGAGCCTTTCGAAAAATTCCACTCTGACCACCAGTTTCTACACCCAGGTCAAGGCCTGTGTCATCCGCCAGTATCAGATTCTGTGGGGTGACAAGTCGACCTTCATTCTCAAGCAAGTCTCGACGCTCGCTCAGGCCCTCATCGCTGGTTCTCTCTTCTATGACGCTCCCGCTAACTCCGGCGGCCTTTTCGTCAAGGGCGGTGCGCTGTTCTTCTCTCTACTTTACAACTCTCTGCTCGCCATGTCGGAAGTCACGGACTCGTTCACCGGCAGACCGGTCATGGCTAAGCACCGCTCGTTCTCTCTGTATCACCCGGCTGCCTTCTGCATTGCTCAGATTGCCGCCGACATCCCGATATTGCTATTCCAGATCACTCACTTTGGTATTGTCGTCTACTTCATGGTTGGCTTGAAGTCCACCGCCGACGCCTTCTTCACGTACTGGGTCCTGAACTTTGCCGTCACCATGACAATGACGGCTTTGTTCCGCTTGGTCGGCGCTGCATTCCCCAACTTCGATGCCGCTTCCAAGGTCTCCGGTTTCCTCGTCTCTGCGCTTATCATGTACACCGGCTACATGATCATCAAGCCTAACATGCACCCGTGGTTCGTCTGGATCTTCTGGATCGATCCGCTTGCTTACGGTTTCGAGGCGCTTCTGGCCAATGAGTTCCACAACCAGATCATTCCTTGCGTCGGTGTCAACATTGTGCCCGGCGGACCCGGTTACGGCACTGGCGAGGGCGGACAGGCCTGTGCCGGTGTTGGCGGCGCCAGGGTGGGTGCAACCACTGTCTTTGGCGACGAGTATCTGGCCTCCTTGTCCTACAGCCACAGCCACGTCTGGCGTAATTTTGGTATTACGTGGGCTTGGTGGGTGCTATTCGCTGGTCTCACCATCTACTTCACCACCCGCTGGAAGCAGATGGGCGAGGGTGGCCGCAGTCTCCTTATCCCGCGTGAGCAGCAGCATATGGTCCACCACCTCCAGCCCAAGGATGAGGAGTCCCAGCCCACAGAGAAGCCCCGCGGCAACTCCGCGTCCGACAATTCTGACGACACTCTCAACAACCAGCTTGTCCGCAACACTAGCGTCTTCACGTGGAAGAATCTCACCTACACCGTCAAGACCCCTTCGGGTGACCGCGTCCTCCTCGATAACGTCCAAGGTTATGTCAAGCCTGGGATGCTCGGCGCTCTCATGGGATCCTCCGGTGCCGGCAAGACAACGCTTCTCGACGTCCTTGCCCAACGCAAGACTGACGGTACTATCCACGGTTCTATCATGGTTGACGGCCGTCCTCTGCCCGTCTCTTTCCAGCGGTCCGCCGGCTACGTCGAGCAGTTGGATGTCCATGAATCTTTGGCCACCGTCCGTGAGGCTCTCGAGTTCTCGGCTCTTCTTCGCCAGTCCAGGGACACGCCTCGTGAAGAGAAGCTCCGCTACGTTGACACCATCATCGACCTCTTAGAACTGCACGATCTCGAACACACTCTCATCGGCCGTCCCGGTGCTGGTCTCTCCGTCGAACAAAGAAAGCGTGTCACCATCGGTGTCGAATTGGTCTCAAAGCCCAGCATTTTGATCTTCCTGGACGAGCCTACCTCTGGTCTTGACGGACAGGCTGCATACAACACGGTTCGTTTCCTCCGTAAGCTTGCCGAGGTCGGTCAAGCCGTTCTAGTCACGATCCATCAACCGTCCGCCCAGCTCTTCGCTCAATTCGATACACTCCTCCTGCTGGCCAAGGGCGGTAAGACCGTCTACTTTGGCGAAATTGGCGACAACGCGGCTACGATCAAGGACTACTTCGCCCGCTACGGTGCACCTTGCCCTCGTGAGGCCAACCCGGCCGAGCACATGATCGATGTCGTCTCCGGCACCCTTTCTCAGGGCAAGGACTGGAACAAGGTCTGGCTGGAGTCCCCCGAGCACGAAAAGGTCACCAAGGAGCTCGATCAGATGATCTCCGAGGCCGCAAGCAAACCTCCAGGCACCGTCGATGATGGACATGAGTTCGCCACGCCCATGTGGGAGCAGACCAAGCTCGTCACGCACCGCATGAATCTGTCTCTGTACCGCAACACTGACTACGTCAACAACAAGTTCGCGCTGCACATCGGCAGCGCGCTGTTCAACGGCTTTTCGTTCTGGATGATCGGCGACAGCGTCGGTGAGCTGCAGATGAAGCTCTTCGCCATCTTCAACTTTATCTTCGTTGCGCCCGGTGTCATCGCTCAGTTGCAACCCCTCTTCATCGACCGCCGTGACATCTACGAGACGCGCGAGAAAAAGAGCAAGATGTACCACTGGGCTCCGTTCGTCACCGGCCTCATCATCTCCGAAATTCCTTACCTGATCATCTGCGCCATGCTGTACTTTGTCTGCTTCTACTTCACTGTCGGTTTCCCGGGCGCTGCGAAGCACGCCGGTAGCACTTTCTTCGTTATGGTATGTGCACTCTTCCTGCTGAAATAGTGACCACAAGACTGATAAAGCATAGTTGATGTACGAGTTCGTCTACACCGGGATCGGTCAATTCATCGCCGCCTATGCTCCCAACGCCGTCTTCGCCACCCTCGCCAACCCCGTCGTTATCGGAACCCTCGTCTCCTTTTGCGGTGTCCTCGTGCCCTACGCCCAGATCCAGGAGTTCTGGAGATACTGGTAAGTCCCCACCCGCGCGCCGCCAACCCACCCACACAGCCACACACTAACACCTCCCGCAGGATTTACTGGTTGAACCCCTTCAACTACCTCATGGGCTCCCTCCTCACCTTCACCATCTGGGACGCCGACGTCAGCTGCAAAAAGCACGAATTCGCCGTCTTCGACCCTCCCGCCAACCAAACCTGCGGCCAGTACCTGACCGTCTACCAGCAGGGGATGGGTGCGGCGTCGAACCTGATCAACCCGGACGCGACGGCCGGATGCCAGGTGTGCCAGTACCGGAGCGGCGCCGACTACCTGAAGACGATCAACCTCAAGGAGGAGTTATACGGGTGGAGGGATGCCGCGATTGTGGTGATTTTCGCGATTTCGTCGTATTCGATGGTGTACTTGTTGATGAAGCTGAGGACGAAGGCTTCGAAGAAGGCTGATTAGCTGCGCGCTACTCTCCGCCTTGATGTTCACTAGTATGAGGATGAGGAAGGCAGTTTGAGGTGCTGATGTTGTGTTGATATGTGGTTTCTCTTCTATCCCTCCCCCGTTACGGAGGCTTTCTGCTCTGGATCTAATACAGAAGCGATGGCGTTTACAAATCATACTAGACGGGATCAGGTTTGGCTTCGTTTGGGATTTCTCCAACTACTACTACGACAGAGCAAGAAGATTTACAGTCATGTGGGCGACCCAGAATTAGTTGGGTAGGCAAGTTGGTTTATGTTGCTTTCAACTTCATGAAAAAAAGACGAAATTAGACGAGCTGAGATTGTACTTCTCAGTCTCACTAAGCATATACTCTAATTACTTAGACACAAAAAAATCTCCGTATCTGAAAAGCATGAGCGAAGAAAGTTAAGCAACATTGTTCAACCCGTATGCTTAAAATGTGGAAGTCACGCTTCACGAACAAATCCTACAACTAGTAAAACACATACTACAATCCCTAAAACCCCGCTTTTGCCATCGCCTGGTCCAGCACTGCAAAACACTATAGCCCCATGACCACACCCGAGACTCAAAGCTGCTCCTCAACCAAACAACAACGAGGCATTCCTTCTTTCTCCCCGCCCACGCAACTAAGGTCTTACCACGCAAGTTTCCCCCTTCTCCACAAAAACCCCAAGCGCTCCGATAAACTCGTTCCGCCTCGTTCCGGTGCTACACGTACGAAGAACGAAGTGCGCACTCGGTCGGCCGGCCCTGTCGGCCTCGTCGGTTTATCGGACGGTGCTTGTGTACTTAAAGTTCCGTCTTCCGCCAGTCCCCACACGCACAAGTGGGGGGGTGGGAAGGGGTGCTACAAAAAAGACGGATGGGGACGGGACGGACGGAGGAAGGGGTTTTTTCAAGGGTCCGCTGGGGCCGACGGGGTTAAGCCTTGGAGACGGTGGGCGGCTGGAAGCTTAGAAATGCATGTATGCATGCGTGCTAGCAGGGTGGGCGGCGATCGTGAGTACGTACCAGTGGGTGGTGGATGCGTATCTCTGCGCTTGATGGGTTGCCGAGGGAGAGGGACAGCAGCTGGTATCTCGGTGGTTTGCCACGTCACTGGAGGGCTTGTGGTGTGGAAGGTGATTGGTAATAAGAGATTGGAGGTTGCAGTTCGGGTTTCCTGAACGGCCGAGTGAAGATCAAGAAGGGAGTGACTAACTTAACCACCAACAACCGTCGGCCATCATCATCACAGCAGCTCAATAATGAATCCCAGCAAGCCCGCCGTAAACGACGGATCTTGCCGTCCACATAAATTCCCGATACACAAACTTTGCTTTCCGGGCCAGTTCAGTAATCCCTCCATCCATGCTCGGTTCATCGCCACAACGACGACCCCTATTTTCAGGTCTTGATCTCCGGGAGCGGGGGCAAGCCTGCCTTCTCCACCGCGGTCCTATATGCATTCTGGTTCGGGGAATTCCTGATTAGAGCCGAAGAGGCATGCATTTCCGGGCGCCGATAGTGGCGGCTTCGGAGTTACGCGCGGCCACAGGACATTTTTTACTTACATAGCTATCCAAGCGCAAATCGTCCGGATGCATGCCGGAAGTGTTCGGGCCTTGTTCTTCGAAGTGAAAGATCCTGGCGTGCTTGGGGTCGTAGGGCTCCCAGTATGGAGCGTTGGGTACTGCGAGGATTCAGCGCAGTCAGTCACACCCTGTCTTTCGAGAAGACATCCGAAGGGACCGGGGAGAATATCCGCTGAAGTTATGTACTCACAGCCATGACGATTCGGATCCGAATGGTAAGCGAACGATAGCCACCTGCGCACGCACATTCGCAAAGGTTCGTCAGCCAGCAGCCAGCCTCTCCTCCCCTCCTTCATCCACCCACCTCCAGCAAGCCCCCCTCCCAAAAAAGATCAGATAGAAAGAAAGAGATACTCACATCCCCTGCATCACTTCCACCACTCTCTCATCTCCTTCTGTTTCCCCCCCAAACCCCCCCACATCCCCAAACACATACGCCAACTCCGCGCCATGCAAAACCCCCACCCTCCTCTCAAACGCCTCCTCCAAATCCTTCGGAAACTGGTAAAACGGCTCACGAAACACCTCCAACGGCGGTCTCTGCAGGAAGCGGTAACCCCAAGTCGGCGCGCTACTGTGATGCTGCGCCGAGAGCGCCATGCGGGGAAAGTCTTGGACGGCGTCGCCGAGGAGGGCTTCGGCTATGTAGTAGGTGTCTGGGGTGTCGGAGGTGGAGGAGGCGTTGAAGCCGCGGCCGTTGCGGGGGGAGGGGTGGGTGTGGTAGGTGAGGAGGAGGGGGTGGGTGAGGGAGGGGTTGTTGGTGTTGAGGTTTTCTGAGGGGTGGGGGGTTAGTTGGTTGGGAGGTGTGGGGGTGGTGGTGGTGGGGGAGGGGGGAGGGGGGAGGTATGCCTGGACTGACTTTCTATGACTGTTGTTAGGTAGGTCTGGTTGTTGGCGTTGCCGGCGGGGACGCGGCCGTAGAGGGAGCCTTCGTTGAGGTTGGTGCCGGTGATCTGTGTGGCGCTCTTCGCTTTAGCTGCGGGTCTTGCGAGTGGTCATTCCAAAGAGAGGGAGAGAGAGAGCGTGCTGACCAGAGGAATAGGAGCCACCTCCTCCGTCCAGTAGTACGGCATGCTCAACCAATCCCCATCAACCCCGAACCCAACCTGACTCTGCACGTAATCATCCAACGTCTGGTAGAGCGGGCTCGACCTCTGATACCAAACACCACTCAGCGCATCCGCCGATACCTCCCTCAGACACGCCAACGCCTCGTCCCCCACCGCCCCGGGACACCCCACCGCCTCCAACGTCCGCCCCAAATACTTATCACCGGCGGCCGGCAGATTCCCCTTCAACGCCAAGCTGGCCGGCGCCCCGCTCTCCATGATCGCGCGCTGGAAGAGCACGCCGCTCTCCTTGCGCACGGCCGCGTAGTGCATCTGCATCCAGACGTTGAAGGAGCCGGCGCTCTGGCCGAAGATGGTGACGCGGGAGGGGTCGCCGCCGAAGGCGGCGATGTTGGCGTGGATCCAGCGGAGGGCGAGGTGTTGGTCTTTGAGGCCGGCGTTGAGGAGGCTGTGGTGCTGGAAGAGGGTGTTGAAGAGGAAGCCGAGGCCGCCGGTGCGGTAGTTGAGGGAGACGTAGATGATGGGTTTGGATGCTTGGATGGAGTTGGTGACTAGGGAGGGGCCGTTGTACCATTTGGATTGGCCTGTGGAGTGGTGAGTTCTGTTTCCTTCAAGTTTTTTTTGAGGGTGAAGGAAGTGTAATGGAGAGGAATACGCACCGGCGAGATTGGCGCCGCCGTAGATGAATACCATGACTGGGAGTGGGCAATTGTCACGGGGATAGGAGCTTGCGGAAGGTCTGATGATGTTGAGTGTCAAGCAGTCCTCGGACAGGCCGGCTTCGTCGGCGAAAGACGGATCTTGCAGACATCCTGGCCCGTAGGTGGTGGCATTGACCTGCTGAGACTGTGATCCAGTGTAGGCCACTGGATCAGCAAAGCGGAGGTTTCCAACAGGTGGCTCAGCATAAGGGATGGAAAGGAACTGATCGATGCCAGGGATGCTGTTATTGCCGGTGTAAATGCCTTGAGAAGTGGCGACTTTCGGCAGCGGTTGGGGCCGACACAGGACCGTACTGAGAAGCAGCTGCTGCAACAGGAGAATGACGAGCAAAGTCATCGTGGAGACCAGGATTGCGCGGGGAACGCTGCTGCAACAAGGATAGAGACCAAATGCAAGCTATTTATCTACGACAAGGAGCCCTTGATAGAGCTCTGCCAGGTCCACGCTCCAAGAGACGGCTGCATGACCTCCTACGCCGCTCAGCACGCAAGAAAAGCGATCTATGATCCTGTTTGTCTTCTTTTGTGGTACACAGCATGTTGACTGCAGTCAGCATTTGCAGGTCCGCCTTCCAAAGCCGTGATAGTGACGGCAATGGCGTTGTCGCCTCAAAGCAGGCGTACATGGTCATGAGGTGCATACCTCAGCGGCTGAGAAAAACAATGATCTTCGCAAGCCACTATCACTGCCAAGTAGTATCCTGCTCAAGAACGACTTGAAAATCTCGGCAAGGGACTTGGCATGTGCGAGGCAGCTAATGATTCTCGGAATCAAAGTCCAAGTGTAATTGGTTGTAGGAATCCCAGAAATGCGGTTCCAATAGCAATAACGCACGCGACGATCCCCCGCGCTGGAGCTCGAGTTAGGTATGGACGGTAGGTCGAATCTTTTTGGTGTAACTTCGCGTGAATGTGTCGGCTTGGGCGTTGACGCAATTGACAGCAGCCACGTGCTATTTTTTCGATGTCAGAGGCCGCTGGTGCGTGAGATTCTGGTGCACGAAGCAGATCTGTACGACCGGGACGGGAACTCGGCTACAGTCATTGGGCTTCAGCATGACGCTGTGGTTGAACCGATACCTGCGGAGGAAGCAGATGACATGCCACACCTGCAGGTTCCCGCAGCTAATATCTTCGTTCCCACCTGACAAAGCAGTCGACACAGTTGTTGTCGTACGATCCCTGAAGCGGGACTCACCGTAAAACAGACCACGTTAGGGATTATAGGTGCTCATGCTGAAGGAGAAATTTTGAGTTTCCGTTCGGGCGTGATATTGGCATTCAACGAGTAGTGAATGCCAGTGGAGACGATCTGTCTCGCTGGCCGCACACCGCTAGTATCTAGCAGGATTATGAGCCAAAGTACTTACGAGCCAACTTCCTCTTCATATTGACGGGAAGAATTTCTGGGAAAGATGGGGAAGGGCCACTCAGAAATAAGTGCAGTGTGACGGCCTCTTTCTTGCAAGGCCTTTACCAAAATGTAGATCCCGACATTCTAACCCGTGGACAGTGAAGTTCAAAAGAACATCTGAAAGAAACAGATGCTTTTGAGACGCCATAACAAGGCCCTTTCAAAAAAATTCAACATCCTCCTAATCACTGCTACATCATCAGTCATGAATACACTACTCATGGAGAGAATCGATTTTATGCATTCAAGCGTGCGCACTGCTTTCAGTAACCAGAGAACAGAGCCTCGCCTAGGATGTACAGCTCGGTCTCACAATATCACTGCTGAGAGGTACGTGCGTAGCGTTGGTGTGGTACATGTTACGCTTGCATGATAGTGTTGTCATCTGCTCATGCACAACGAAATGTAGACGCATGCGCATTGTGCAGTTGCAGCATTACCAGATCGGATCAAGTGCAGGTAATCGATTTTGGTGGGTGGGGCAGAGAAAAGCCCACGGGGAATAAATTTTCGTTGAGAAATACCATGTCTTGTCTTCTCTCGATGTCGTAGCCTCAATGGAGAAAGCCACGAGGGGTGACGAAAGGGAAGCTGAAGGACAGTAGCTTACAGGGGCGTACGGCTATGAACAATACTCAAAACTACATATGCACAGGGGATATCCATACCAGCATGCGTTCTTCCCCACCCAGAACGCCAGATGTACCGCTCAAAACATTCCTCACTGCTTCAACTCCTCGGCAGACGCGATCTTGCCGACACTGTCTCTAACCCTTTCCTGCATCCAATGCGGCCAGGCTCTGATGCCAGTAACGGAGCTGAAGGTCTTTGGAAGGATCAACTGGTCACCACGACAGGCGAAGATCTGCTCCACGATGGAGCCGCCCACGAACTCGGGTGTAAGGAGCTTGCCCTGGTTTCTCTCAAGCATCTCGGCATGGTCGG
This sequence comes from Neofusicoccum sp. Z40, assembly GCA_037356075.1. NCBI lineage: Eukaryota > Fungi > Ascomycota > Dothideomycetes > Botryosphaeriales > Botryosphaeriaceae > Neofusicoccum > Neofusicoccum sp. Z40. The sequence goes on along the minus strand of JBAWJV010000033.1, from coordinate 50,407 downwards.
CAACGAGAGGGGTCTTTGTCCAGTTGGGGTGGACGACGGTTGTGTGGACATTGGGAGCGTTGTGGCGGTGGCGGAGCTCTTGGGTGAGGCCTGGAAGGAGAGTTAGCTCTGCATTGGATTGGGTGCACATGTATGCTTACCCTCGTGGAAAGCCAGAGCACCCGACTTGGTTGCAGCGTAGTCGGCAATGCAGGCTACAGTGACGAAGCTGGCCATGCTGGCAACGGTGACAACGTGTCCCTTGTCGTTCTGGATCATGTCGGGCAGGAAAGCACGGCAAGTGTACCAGTGAGACAGCAGGTTGACTCCAAAGATCTTGTTCAGCTCCTTCGGCGTGGTGTCTATGATTGTGTGCGAGGCGCCAATGCCGGCATTGTTGACGAGGATGGACGGGTTGCCCAGAGTGGACTTGATATGGTCTGCGGCGCGGGAGACGGCGTGGGGGTCGGTGATGTCGCACTGCTGGTAGTGGATGTTTGCTGGGAGACATGTCAGCACGCAGGATAGGCATTGGGGAAGCAGGGGTTCGTACGGAGTTCCAGTATCTTGGGCAGCGGCTGGACGTCCAGGACAGCGACCTTGACACCCTTCTCAGCGAGTCCCTTGACAACCACCGCGCCAATGCCACTGCAGCCACCCGTCACGACGGCAATCTCCTGGGGCCAGTTCCAGCGGGCGGCATCACTGCGGATGCTCCAGCCATTGGTGGCGAGAGAATTGAGCCAGGCATTGAGCTTGCCCACGACGCCAATAGTGAAGAGCCACTTGAGGACCGAGACGACGCGCGGGACGGTGAAGTGAGCAGGCAAGCGAGCCAGCTGGCGCAGCAGCGGCTCTTGCAGCTGCGGCGGGGCCTTGGTGAGCGCCCACAGCAGCGGGCCTGTGAAGAAGGGGTTGAGGAAGGCGCTGCGGACGGGGCCGGACAGGTCGATCAGAACTTGGGAGCGCTTGGACATGGCGAAGTTGGACATGGTCGACGGCCGGCGGGCCCAATTGGGCTTTATGCTCGCAGCTACAGCGACTTGGCTAGCCGGGCGTGGAGCATGTGGCGGAGGGGGCGCAGATCAGTCTGGGGAAATCTAAGGACAAGCCTCGGCAGCTGCCGCCAGCCTCGGCGGCGCGTGTCTTCCTTCGCGCAGCAGCATTCCTGCGGAGACGGGTTGTAGGCAACGGGTGCGCGTGAAGCCGCGGATCGTGTCTGGGAGTCGCAGCGGGGGGTACGAGAGAGGCGGAGGGCGGTGGCTGGCGGCGATAGGGCAGCTCGTAGGTCATGACGCTGCCACGGCGGGCTTGCCAAGTTGGGCAGCCCGCCTGCCGCCCCAGATTATTTTCCACTGCACCTTCGCCGCAGTGCAGCTCTGCCCGGCGTCGCCATGATTGCCCGCATGCGCTGCGCTCTTGCTGCGCCGCCTCCGCTCCCCGTCCACGCCGTCTGCCGCCGCTCCTTTCTGCTCCGCTCGCCCGCTCTACGCGTCCCGGCCTCTCGCGCCGCCTCTATTTCAACCTCTTCCCTCGCCGCCGTCAACGACCGCGCCAATCCGCCGTCCTCCACCCTCCCCGCTCCCGTCGACGTCCCGTCGCGCCAGCCCGGGCAGTCCTCGTTCTCCTACGCGCTCCAAGCCGGCAAGGCCTACCTGAGGTTCTACAAGACGGGCGTCAAGAATGTCTGGAACAACCGCAAGCTCGCCAAAGCCGTCAATGCGCGCCTGCGCGAGAGCCACGCGCGGAAGGACCTCACGCCGGACAAGCTGGTGGCCAGCCTGCCGCTGACGCGCGGCGAGTTCCAGCTGGTGCGCCGCAGCCGCTACGACATGCGGCGCGTGCCCGTGTTCGCCGTGCTGTTCGCGCTCATCGGCGAGTGGCTGCCGCTGGTCGCCGTGTTCGTGACGAGCCTGGTGCCCGTGCCGTGCCGGATCCCCAAGCAGATCGAGAAGGAGCTGCGGAAGTGTGAGGACCAGCGTCGCGTTGGCCGCGAGCTGCTGCTGCGGCAGGGCCGGAAAGCCGGGCTCCTGGTCGCTGCTGCGCCTTCGTCGGACGCGAAGCTGAGGACGCTGGATGTGCTGCGCATCGATCTGAAGCGACTGCGCAAGGACATGCGCGACCATCCGTTTACCTCTGTACCGCTTCTGATGAACCTTGCGCTTACCAACTTCAATGTGCGCTCGTCGTTTTGGGATCGGACGAAGCTGTACTTGGCCGTGCCGACGTTTCCGTGGGCGATCAAGCTGCAGAAGCATCTGAACTACCTGAGCATGGACGACGCCTTGTTGGTGCGTGACGGCGGTGTGGAGGCGCTGCGGCCCGACGAGGTGCGCGTGGCCTGCTCGGAGCGCGGCATTGATGTCTTGAACAGGGAAGAGGAATCTCTCAGGAAAGACCTAAAAGCCTGGCTGCAGAAGAAGAGAGGTGCGGAGTGGAGAGCGGTGTTTACGAAAGCGCAGAAGAAGGAGAACCAGTGATTTGCTGCGCGCCCGGACGAATGGGATGCGCATTTTCGGTTCCCAAAAGACATATTGTATAAACACCGCAGGTTCAGATGCACGTCGGAGGGAATTTCGACTTCATGTAAAAGCACCGGCATACAGGCTCTACAGGTCTTCACTCATGTATGATAAGCTGCCATCATTCTCTTCATGAAAATAGCTAGAAGCACTCGGCTGTATAATGAAAATGTAACAATTATTGGAATTCCAAACCCCTTCGCAGCCTCCTTGAGCGTATATCAATCCGGTCTTCCCAAATGATTGCCTGAAATGGTATCTGCACAGAATCCGGCCTGAGTGAAAGGAAAAGATCCTAATCAGATGAATCAACAAGACAAGATGAAGCATAGAGTGCATTGGAGAGACGCGAGCGAAACCTCCGTTCCGTTGCCCATGACGCAATGCGTCGGGTAATTCCCCAGCGTTATCTTATCGGCCGCCCAACTTTTTTCTACGCCCCGCAAAGCTGCCTCCCAGAGCTCGAAGAACAACTCCTCCTCCACCCACATCACAGCAACAATGCCGCCCTACGACAGCGACTCGTCCGGCGACGACGACGAGTACACCGAGACCAACGTCCTCCTCGGCTACGCCTCCAAAGAGCCCACCGACGACACCTTCAGCCAGCTCGGCGGACATCCAGTAAAGCCTCCCGCATCCACACCTTCTCCAACCGCAGCAACAGCTCCAGCTAACACCACACCTCCTCCCACAGACATGGCTCGACCCCTCCCAACCCCCCTCCCTCTCCCACGCCAAGTGCAAAACCTGCAACAGCCCCATGACGCTCCTCCTCCAACTCAACGGCGACCTCCCCGCCCACTTCCCCGGCCACGCCCGCCGCCTCTACCTCTTCATCTGCCGCCGCAAAGCCTGCCGCCGCAAAGACGGCAGCGTGCGCTCCCTGCGCTCCGTGCGCATCGACGCCGCAGCCGCCGAATCCGCGCGCAAGAAGCGCGAGGAGGAAGCGGCAGAGGAGGAGAAGAGAAGGGCAGCTGAGGAGGAGAAGAGAAAGGCGCAGGGAAGCCTGGGGACGGCGCTCTTCGGCGGGGCAGCGCCGACGCCCGCGCAGGCGAACCCCTTCGCTGCGAATCCTTTTGCTGCCGGTAGTGGGAGCGGTGCTGCTGCGGCGAATCCGTTTGCCAGTCCAGCGAGCGGGTTGGCCGCGAAGCCTGCGCAGGCGCCGAGCGCGACGGCGGCGAGTCTGCCCGACACTTTCGCGGACAAGGTGCGCATCTCGTCGTCGCCGCCGCCGCCTGCTGCTGCTGCAGCGACTCCGGCGCCCCGCCCCTACGAACCCTGGCCCTCCTCCGTCGACGCTTTTCCCCCGGCATATCCCTCCTACCACCTCGACGCCGACTACGAGACGCTGTCGCCAGAGGATAACAGCATCCCTGCCAACGCGCAGCTGGACCCCGACGCGGCGGAGCCCAGCAGCGTGGCGGAAGGCGGCGGCGGCGGCGGAAAGGAAGACAAGGAAACGTTCGAGAGCCTGATGGACAAGGATTTCCAAAAGTTTGCGGACCGCCTGGCCCAGAACCCGGAGCAGGTGCTGCGGTACGAGTGGCGGGGCGCGCCGCTGCTGTACAGCAGGAACGACCGCGTGGGCAAGGCGCTGGCGCCGCTGGTCGAGGAAGATGCAAAGGTCAAGACGGCTGGGGCGGGTGGGTCGGGGTTTCCGAGGTGTGCGAACTGTGGCGCGGAGAGGGTGTTTGAGTTGCAGTTGACGCCGCAGGCGATTGCGGAACTGGAGGCTGAGGAGTTGGGTTTGGAAGGGATGGAGTGGGGGACGATTATTGCGGGTGTTTGCTCTAAGGATTGCGCGGCGAGGGATGTGAAGGATGGGGAGGTTGGGTATTTGGAGGAGTGGGTGGGTGTGCAGTGGGAGGAGATGGCGGAGAGGAGAAAGTAAGATCGGTCGGTCTCTTGATTCAGTTCTGGAGGAAAGGAACGGAAGGGAGAGTAAAATGCAGCGTTGGGCTTATAATATCACATAGCGGCAGCGGACAGCAAAATGAAGGGATGATTTTTCTCGGCTTCTCATTTTGGAGGGAGTCCTGGTTACTTGCTGCCGTTGTCAATGCCCAATTTCTCAGGCAGAGCCATCTTCGTGCAAAACCTTCAGCCGGTGGGACCAAGTGGTCGCAATAGAGAAGCTCTTCTCTAAGACCCCAAGTAATCACAGCCGACTTGAATCCCTCGCTCGGCGTGCTTCCTCCCTTTCTTTCGCGAATGTTCGCTTTTCTAGTTCTCGGACAGAGAAGAATGGAGCAATAGTCTTGGTCCATTCTAGCCAGACAGGACCCACCGCATCATATGTCATGTCTCGTAAAACGCCGTTTTTGGTTGCCCTCCCCACCGCCATGCATGCATGCAACCATTTCTGGTCATGCCTCGCGAGATATCTTTCGATGACGAAAAGAAGAAGAAAAACACCAGATGATGATGATTAATGACTTCGAACTGGGAAGAGAAAGTAGCAGGAGAAGCAAGAAAGGATCGAGGCAGCGGCTTTTGTCCGTCTATGCAGGCTGCTCGTAGGCCCTCTTGATCAACCTCGAGAACTCTGTAGGAACAATGTCAGCCGGTGCCTGGTCTGCGAAATGAATAGCCAACTTACGGTCAAACTTGACGTTCTCCCTCACAACCGTTCCCTTGGCCTCGTTCTCCTTGTTCAACGGCACCTTGACGGTATTACCATCAATAGCCCACCCACACACCTCGCCGACAAAGTGCTCAAACTCCTTGCCCTTCTTATTCAGCCAGCTCTCCAGGATCGCGCGCTCGATCTCGCGCACCGCCTGGCTGACCGACACGGCAATGCGCACGCACATCAGCTCCTCGAAGCCCGAGACGTCGGCGATCAGGTCGGCGTACAGGTCGTCCGAGTCGAGCGTCGCCCAGAAGCCCGCGTAGTCGGCCGCGCTGAGCAGGTTGCTGAGGATGTTGAGCTTCTGCACGGCTTCGCTGAGGGCAGGGTCGCCGGCCGCGGGGTTGGAGGTCGAGGTGCTGCTGAGCGGCGCGAGGATGTGGGGAGGCAGGAGGGAGAGGCAGAGGCTGAAGTCCGGCGAGGGGAAGACGGTCAGGGACTTGACGAGGATGTTGGTGATGGTCTCGTCGCGCGCGAGATGGGGGTTGAATTGGTAGCTGGAGGACCGGGAGTGAGGTCGTTAGCCGTGTGCGCGGTAGAGCGAGAGTGTGAGGGATGATGCGGTATGGTGTTGTGTGCATTCAGATAGAGCTAATAGATAGGCTTCAACGGGCGGAGTGATTCAGGCTCCTTTGCCCTCAGGTAATAGGAAACGTTTGTGGTTTGTTGTTCATCATTGCAACGGGGTAAAGAAGAAGAGCGCGAGCGGAAGAGCGCTGGCGATTAGAGAGAGGGACGGGCGAGACGTACAGCTTCAGCAGAGCCAGGTTCGAGTAGCAGTCGTAGGTCTGGTTCTCGCACTGCTGCATCACGTAGTCCTGGAAGACGGCCGTGGTCTCCGGGTTGTAGCGGTCGAGGCCATTGAGGATGGCATCGATGTGCTCCGGCCGGTCGGGCGCGTAGTCAAAGGGGACGCCCATGGTGGGTGGATGGAGTGCTGGGGGCTTTGGGCCGGGTGGTGGATTTGGTGGAGGGGTTCTGTGCTTGTGGTTTTGTCGCCGTCGCTCGGAATTTCGTCGTCGCGAACGCAAGTGGGCGCCTCCACGTGATTTTGCCTGATTCGTCAGGCTCCAACACGAAAATCCATGAGCCGCGCATAATAACAAATGCCACCAGAAGTGCAGCTGTTCTCGGAGCGTCGTATTGGAGTCACCTCATTACTCGGTTCGATCATTTGAATTTTTTTGGTGCGTCGATCAGGTCTGCTTGGATTGAGCAACTGTCGAGAAACTACCTTACAACCTGAACCTCCGTTTGATCAGTGCTATTGTGAGGCTATATGTTCTCTGTGCTCAGCGTTGACTGCAATAATGCTCTGTATACTTCAGTCCTTGAAGCTGTTGCCTGCCCTCACTTCTTTTCAGGCTCGTCCCTTGGCATGTTCACGCCCATCATACCCATCATGTTACCTGCCGGGCCTGCCATACCTGCCTGGCCCTTGAATGCCTCAAGCAGGTTCCTCGCCAAATTGTAATCGATGCCAGCCACCTCCTCCACATCATCGTCATCGTCGTCGTCGTCCTCCAGCTCCTCAACATCATCTTCGGCCTTCTCCTTGCCTTTACCCTTCACAAGCTTTCTCTGTTCATCTTTTTTCGGTTTCGGGTTGAGATCCAAGGCACCCGACTCCCTGAGTTCCGCCTCCATACTCTCCATCATCTTGCGGAACTCCTCGGCTTCCTTCGGATCGTACTCATCCTCGTCATCCGAGCTCAGCTCCTCTACTCTCTCGGAGCCCGGAGGCGGAGGCCTCTCAGGCCCGAACATCCTAGCCTCGGTCTCCTTTTCCTTTAGTCGCTCCGAGACCTCCTTCTCCTTGTACTTTTTGAGTTCGTCCAGCGGCATCTCCATGATCTCCTTGTAGACGTCGTCCGGCATGCCCATCATCTCGCGCATCATCTTCGAGAACTCTTCCTCGTCGAACGACGCAGCCTTGTCCTCGCCCTCGCTGCTGACTTCGCTCGCGTCGTCGTCGTCGTCGTCAAAGTCCATGTCATCGAGCTCCGCACCCTCAAGCCCGGCAGTGTCGTCATTGAGGAAGCTCTCGAAACGCTGGACCATTTTCCGCAGGTTCTCCTGGGCTGCCTTGTCGCCGAATCCGTCTTTCTCTGCAGGGCGTGCCTCGGCACTTGCGCCCTTTTTGCCGGCAAGCTCCCGCTCAAATTCTTCGTAGTTGATGTTCATCCAGCTATCGTCGTCCTCTCTCATGCTCCACTTCTTGATCTCGTCTTCTTTCGGCAGTTCCTCATCCCCGCTCTCCACGTCCTCCAGCAGCATGTGAATCTCCCGGACGGCGGGCTTGTCCTGGTTTTGCGGATCGGCAACCAACATGTCGAAGCCGCACGCCAGCTTCATACCCATTTGCAAGCGGTCCCTGCTCTTGTTGGGCTTGACCTTCGCCAGCACGGCCTCCCAAACCTTGGGAGCAGCAAACTCTTGCGACTTGAGCTGGGCGTAGCCCACTTTGGTGAAGCGTACACTGACGGTGACAAGGTCTTCGGGTGGAAAGCGGAGTGCGCCGGGCTCTTCCTTCTTCAGTGGTTTAAGAGAGATGGGGTCGCGGAGGTAGAAGGCCTCGACGGCGGGACTGATGTAGGCGGGTTTGCGATGAAGGAGGAATGCGAGGTTCCTGGGAATGGTGACGAGGGCATGGTGGAGATTGTCAGAGATTTCGGCAGGATAGTTGCGAATGCGGTAGAAGGCTTCCTCCTCGACCATGGCGGAGTGTACCATTCTGGAGGGCTGCGATTTGATGAAATGCTTGGCTTCCTTTACTGATAAAGGTCGTTTGTCTTCCGATCCTTGTACTCCCTCCAAGGGAATGACCTTCAGTTGACCGCCATTTATCCAGACCTGGAGCACATTAGCCACTACTTCAGCCAAGCCCAAAGACGACCTACTCTGTTCTCTGCCACCTCTGGGTTGAGCCATCTTGGGAGAGCGTTTGCAGCTTCTATGAGCAGAAATTCTCCGTCGGTGTCGTAGACTCGTATCCAGGCATCGGCGTGCTGCTTGCTTAGCTCTCGGAGCATGTAAACGATCAACCACTCGTCCGCCACAGAGTCGCCGCAATTCGTAGTTCCACGCAGCATCCATGTCCCGTCTTCCCTCTTCAAGTCCAGGTTAAACGACTCGCGCTGCCAGATGTAGTCACTGAGCAGTTTTTTGGACAGGACAGCGGCGTCGGCCTCGATGCACCGCAATCTCTCCCGGATTTGAGAATCAGTGGTGAGCTTGGAGTCGATGATATAGATGGTGTATTCCACGGTATCGTCCGGGAGTCTCTTGGGAAAGCCATCGAAGCCCGCACCGAACCATTTGAAATCATCCTGGGGAACCCCGCCGATTTCGTCGCTTTTCTCCATGGCGGACGGGCAATTTGCGAGCCAGACGAATTTCTACAGGCCCAACACAGCGCGGAGGGAGCAGCGGCGGTCTCTCCACCCGGCGGCAGTCACCGGTGAAGACCCCGAGCACGACTAGGTCAGTTTGACGTCAAGCAGGCGCAGCTGCCGGGGGTCGCAGGGCGAGGACGGCGGATGGCAAAGACGGCAGGTCTTGGCACACGCACGCTCGGCCGGAGTCGCGGTCCGTGCACAGGCAGCGGCGCCAGACCCAAAACGACAACAGCAAAATAAACAACAACTCCAGAAGCGGCAGCCCGCGCAACAACAACCACCCACCTCCGCGACGCGCCCGCATTGAGCGCCCTCCCGCTATTCTTCCGCTGCGCATGACACCCGCATAGCAGAGCTGCCCCGCCCGACAGCCGCCATGGCGCACCTCTACCCCGACACCCCGCGTACCGAGTACGCCGACCAGACGCGCCTGACCGCCGCCGACCTGGACATGTCCATCGAGCCGTCCTTCCACTCGCCCTCCAAGCACGGCGACGACCTGGTGCGCCAGATGCGCGGCCAGCGCACCCCGCGCGGCCTCACCACCCCGAGCGCCCGGAACCCGCTGGTCGGCCGCCGCAACCCGCCGGGGAAGCAGGAGTTCACCCCGCTGCTGAAGAGCGCCATGAAGAACCGCATATCCTCGGCCTACGACAAGGAGAACGGCGTCTTCAAGGGCGGCATCGAGACCCCCGCCGCCCTGAAGCCCGGATACAGGTTCGACAACAGCCCCGCTTTGCCCGAGGCCAGCTCGTTGTACGACCACTCGTCCAGCGAGATGACCGAGTTGAACGATCCGGCGCCCCCGGCTGCGAGCAGCAGCTTTATGTCCACCCCGATGGCTCTGCCTCGCGATCGCGACGGTGTGCTGGATCGCGGGAACATGCTCACCTTGCGCGAGCAGGAAGCTGTGCGTTTTGCCGCCCCAATGCGATGGCATTCATTGCGCTGACTGTAGCATTGCGTGTAGAAACTCGCGCAGATCGACAAGGAGAACTTCGGCCTGAAGCTCAAGATCCACTTCCTCGAGGAGAACCTGAAGCGAAGCGGCCCCGAATTCCAGCAGAGCACCATCCGGGAGAACGCAGACCTCAAGGTCGACCGAGCGCAGCTGCAGGTCGAAATCAAGAACATGAAGAAATCGCTGCACCGCGCGGAGAAGGATCTCGAGGATTACCGCCAACAACTGCAGGACTATGCCGACAAGGTCAAGCGCAGACACACTGACGCCAGCTCGCGCGAGGAAATTGACGAGTTGAGGAAATTGGCTGAAGAAAGGGCCGCTGAGCTTGAACAGCTGCAGGAGAAGCTGGAATCGGCCGGTAACAACAATGAAGAGATGGAGAGGCTGGAAAATGACATCGCAGATCTTGAGGCTGAGCTGCGCCAAAAGGACCAGCAGCTCGACGAGAAAGAGGAGCAGTTGGAGGAGCTGCATGCAAAGTTAGAGTCGGCCGAGGGCGGCGCAGACGACGAAGAAAAGCAGAAGACCATCAACGACCAGGCCGACAAAATTGACGAGCTCGAGGACCAGTTACGGCGGACAGTCCAGGAGAGAGATGAAAAGGAGGACGAGCTGGAGGAGCTCCATGAGAGACTCGGGGCCATTGAAGGCGAGAAGGAGGCCCAGCTGAAGTCGTTACAGCGTCAGCTCGAATCTTTTGAGAGGGCGAAGAAAGAGGACTTTGCGGCTTTGGAGGAGAAGGTCCGGGAGAAGGACCTCGATATCAAAGCTCTGGAGCGCCAAGTCCAATCCACAGAGCGGGAGAAGCAGAGCGAAATTGACGCTCTGCTTGACCGCGTGCGGATCGCCGAAGCATCTGGTGGCAACCAGGCCCAGCTTGCCCAACAGGCTGCTAACGACGCCCGCGAGAAATTACAGCAGGTGACCCGCCAAAAAGACGACGAAATCTCCGAGCTGAAGGTCCGATTGGACGCAGCCGAAGCCTTGGAGGACAAACTTGAGGAATGCCAACACCAACTACGCCAGTATGTTGAGGATGCCAAGCGGAGGGACAACGACGAAGAACAACGGGAGCAGGAGATCCAAATCCTGCGTGAACAACTTCGTGCCAAGGAACGCGACATGAGCCCTCTGAAGAGGAGAGCTGAAGCAACCCGGGATCTTGATACCCTTCGGACCACCTTGGCTGAGCGCGATCGCGAAGTAGCCAACTTGAAGAGGACGGTCGAGAGTCAAGCAGAGTCTTTGGAGGAGCTCAGGCGGTCCCAGTTCGCCGCTGCAGGCCGTTCGCAGGAACTTGAGGGTATTCAGAAGGCTCTGGAGTTTACCCGCAAGGATCTTGAGCAGAGCCGTAGGACTCAAGAGCAAGCCAGCTCGGATCTCGTTCAACGCACTCAAGATTTGAATGTGGCCCGGAGGTCATTGGAAGACCGCACGAAGGAACTGGACACCGTCCGGAAGACTCTCGACGAGCGTGCAGTGGAGCTTAGCGACAAGACCCGTGAGCTTGAGACCACCAAAAGGACCCTGGCCGAACGTAATGAGGAGATTGAACTGCTTCGTCACAGCATGGAAGAACCGGACACTCAATTTGAGATTGTCAACAACCTTGCCAGAGAGCGGGAGCAGGACCTGGACCGTCTCCGTGCTACTGTTAACGCTCACGAGAAGGATCTTGAGGCCCTTCGGAAGACTGCCGATGAGAGACTCCATGCCATCAATGCGCTCAAGGAGGAGCTCGTAACGACTAAGCAGGAGCTGGAGGACGAAATTGAAGTACTCATCGGCAGTACCGAGGAATCGGATCTTGAAAAGCAGGACCTGGAGACGAAGATCTCTCAGCTTGAGAAGGAAATCCAGGGCTCCTATGAGCTGCAAGACAAGATTGAGCCTCTGGAGAAGAGGATCCGTACTGCAGATCGGGAGAAGGCCAGCCTGCAGACCGAGATAGAGTCTCTGCAACAAGACCTACGCATTGCGGATCAGGACCGCGAGTCACTTCAGGCCCGCGTGCGCAAGCTGAGCCAAGAGCTTGAGGATGTGCGCGGCAAAAACCCCGACGGCACCACCTCTGGCGAGCGCCGCGACCTGCACGAAGCCGTCAAGTCCGCCCAGCTCGAAGCCGAGGAGCTTCGCCTCGAGCTCTCAGACCGGGAAAAGAGGCTCTCGGACCTCGAAACCAAGCTCCGCCAAGACGTGCGCGAGAAGGAGAAGAAGCTCCGAAGCGCGCAGCTCGAGAACGAGGAACTGAAGCTCCAGATATCCGAAAAGGACGGCGAGCTCGAAGCCTACGCCACGCGCTTCCAGCGCGAAGGCGGCGTCAGCCGCGACGCGGCCAAGAAGCACACGGCCGACCTGAAGGAGCTGCACGAGATGCTGCGCAACGCCACGCTCGAGGTCGAGGAGCTGCAGCTCGCGCTCGCGGAGCGCGACGCGCAGATGGACACCCTGGCCAAGGAGTCGCGGCAGCTCATCCGCGACAAGGAGCGCAAGCTGAAGGCCACACAACTACAACTCGAGACCAGCTGCGGCGGCGACGACGGGGCCGCAGAGCTGAAGGCGCAGCTAGCAGAGAAAGACAAGCGGCACTCGAGCGAGCTGAAGGGCCTGGCAAAGCAGATCCAATACCTGCGCGCCCGGTGCGCCCGCGAAGAGAGCTTCAGGGACGGCCTAGCCTACGAGAAGCGATTCTTCATGATGCAAATCGAGATGTACAACCAATGGTGAGTCCCCCCCTTCCCTCCCCCTTCCCACCCTCCCCCTCAAACCAACCCAACTAACCACGGGAACCCACAGCACCCAAGCCGATCTCCGCCTCATCGAAGAAATGGGCATCACCCCCGACCGCTCCTTCCACGACCACTCCCACCGCAAACCCTCCCTCCGCACCGCCGGCTTAGCGGTTATCGCGGGTCTGCGTATGCGGCGCATGCGCGATGAGTGGGCTAAGAGTCGGAAGCTGCATGATGCGCTTGTGAGGAAGTTGGAGAGTATGAGGAGGGTGCAGAGGGGGAGTGCGGGGGGGAGGAGCTTTGTGAGGTGAGAGACATGCTGTGGCTGTTGAAGTGGGGCGCGGGCGGGGGTTAGTTGGGTTGTGTGGCGTTCGTTTTTTTCTTTTGGGGCGGTCGCGGGCTTTTGGTGGTTGGTTGATATGAATGAACTGAACGGGCTATGGGGGGTGGCGTTGTGAACGTTTGTGTATAGTGTGCGGCGCTTACTTACATGTACGTACTTCGCTGGAGTATTTTGGGGGTTCGTTTGGGGGTTCCTTTTGGAGTCGTGGGTGGCTATTGTTTCTTTTTCTGGCTGGCTGGCTGGCTGGCTGTTGGCTTGTTTACTCCGCGAGAGCGAAATGTAGCGAAAAGCTTCATGCATTCATTCATTCGTACCAGCTACATTCGGGAATATTATTTGCGCATGACGATTCGTCTATTTATTTCTCCATGTTTTTCTTTCTTTTGGATGGACTCGGCTTCGTTTGGCGCCTTGTCTTGTTGCTAAACAGGGAGTCCAAAGAGTAGCGACCTTCCCATAAAATCTACGATATGCCATATCGGAATCAAGGTGAGAGACCAACCCTTACAGATCCCACCACCTCTCATGCACGTCCCTCAAATCCACCTCCCCGGGCACACGCAACCAAGCCAACAAATCACTCCCCGCATCTACCTCCCCCGCCGTCCTCCCATTCCCCAACCACGCAAACCGATTCCCACTCTTACTACAAACCTCCCACTCCCAGTCCTCCCACCTCGGCTCCCTGCGCACCCAGTTGACGTGGCTCCCGGAGCCGGGCCAGACGCCGTGGACGCGGCCGCCGGCGCGGCCGCCGTTGTACCACGAGCGGCAGTTCTCGGCGAAGACGGTGCGCGGGAAGAAGGCGTCGCAGTAGGCGGTGAAGTCGTCGGTGGCGGCGCGGGTGGGGACGGCGGTGGCGAGGTGTTGGCGCGAGACTTTGCGGAGGAGGCGGGCGATGTAGGTGGTTTGGGCTTCGGCGGCTTGGGGGATGGTGCCGGCGACGGCGCCGGAGTTGGGGCCTGGGCTGGGTTGTTGGTGATTCTCTTTCTTGGATGCGGAGTGGAGACGGGGTTGGAAGGAGGGGGGTAAAGAGAGGGGATAGTGGTTGGGGAAAAAGGGCGGGGAAGCTGAGTGTCTGATAATTCGGAGAAGAATAGGTCTTACCGTAAAGGAATAACAAGTTCGGGAAACCTGGAACACCGATACCTAGGTAGCTGTACGGGAAACCGAATTTTCCATCATGCTTCCAGTCACGGGAGAGGTCGTAGTCGCCGCTGACGATGGGAAAGGGCGGGGCGAAGCTGACGTTTGCGCCCGTCGAGCAAATAACAGCATCGACAGTCCGGTGCACGCCATCCTCCGTCTCGATGCCCGTCTCGGTGAAGCGCTTGATAGGGGTGCGAATGAAGCTTACATTCGGCTTGGTCAGCGCCTCCAGGTAACCCGGGCCAGGAGTCAAACGTCGACATTGAGGGCTAAAGTCCGGCACGATCTGCTCGAGCAGCTCCGGCTTCTCAGTCAGCCGCTTAGCCATCAGGTTGGTGAAATTCTCGCGGGCGTTCTTGCTCTCCTCGCTATCCTTGAAAGCGGCGCCGAATCTGCGCCAGTAGGTTTCCTCGAGGGCCTTACGGTACTCGAGATACTTCTTCGGATCTTTGAAGTCCTCGAGTTGCTCCTTCGAGAAGGGCATGGGTTCGGCCAGTCGATCGCGACCGCCGAGGGAGCCGGCGATCCAGGTGGGGCTGCGAGCGTAGTGGTCGAGGTGCTTGACAACCTTCTGAAGCTCCGGGACGATCTGAATGCCGCTGGCGCCATTTCCTATGACGGCGACAGACTTGCCGGTCGGGTCGAAAGAAGGGTCCCAGTTGGAGGAGTGGCGCAGAAAACCTTTGTAATCCTTGATGCCTGGGTAATCGGGGAGCTGCGGTAACGTTCAGCGGGTTTCGTTGTGCTGAATGCAGGCAGACATTCGTACTTGCCAAGCATTGAAGTGGCCAATAGCGGGGATCAAAAAGTCAAACGACTCTTTCTTAACTTCTTTAGTGTCGAGGTTTTCCACGGTCAAGGTCCACTGCTTCTGCGAGGGATCCCAATCTGCGCGAAGGACCATTGTCTTGAAGCGAGTCTTCTCGTAGACGCCGTACTTTCTCGCAATTGCTTGCCAGTAGTCCCGAATCTCATCACCTCTGGCAAACTCCTCGGTCCAGTCATTCTTTGGTTCGAAAGTACTCTGATAGCAGGTCGAAGGCACATCACAGCGGACCCCCGGGTACGTGTTCTCGAACCTTCAGAGGAGTTAGAAGCTGGGCGTGTAATTTTGCAGTAAATCATGTCCGCACCATGTGCCGCCCTGGGAGAGTTAGAGGATGATTTTGATAGCTAGTGGGATAGTCGTGCCGTACCACGTCGGCGTTTTTCTCGAATATGGTGAGCTGAATGCCAGGGACCTTGATGGGCAACAGAGCTCCCGCTGTGACTCCAGAGAGGCCTGTGCCGATGACGGCGACCTTGGATCGTCAGTAGACTGGTCATATGACACGTCACCGGAGCGGCAGTCTACCTTCAGCTGTCGAACTTCGTCAATGAAGCGATCCTCGAGCTCGAAGTCGGAAACAGTCCCGTCTGCTCTTTTGAGCTTGGGGTACGAGAAAGTCGCGCCGTTGGACACGGGGGTTGTGGCGGATGAGGCAGACAGCTCATCAACAGCAGCAGCATAGACAGACTTTGGCTCGGAAGGCAGATGGCCATCGCGGGCATCGGGGACGCGAATCTCAGCGGCCATGGCGAGAAAATGGGCAGTTGAATGCTTGAGCGGAGGTCTAGCGGGGCTTGGTGAACAGACGCGTCTATATAGAGCAGAACAACAGCTGGGCGTGGCCATAGCTTCAAGAGTGGATGCGAAAAGAGGCACACAATCGACAAGGCTGCGGTAGTCATGCAGACTGGCGACGAATGAGCGGCAGCGCAGGCAGAGGGTGTAGTGGGAATCAGTTGCGAGAGCGCAATGATGTGATCCAGGGCAGCGATGGTGCAGACGTTAGCGTCGACTCTGCGCGGCAGATAAGCCTCAGGCTGTCAGAAAGGCGAGAGCTGTGAGTAAGCACACGCCCAAGCTAGCCATGTTGCCGGATGCGTGTGCATGGCGAACTGGACTCTGGGCGGCGCAATTGCATTCTTCATGGTCGGGGTGTCGGGGTACGATTACGACAGCGGGGGCCGGGTCAGGCCATGGCGTGCAGCCGACATAGAACGCGACGCAGCTGCCGGGCTGCGTCACTTCTCGAGGCATGGCTGAACGCAGAGTCGGTCGAGGCGCACCGTGTCGGCAGTGGCGGAGAGCTCGGGAAGCGCAGGCACAGGCGTGGTGTTGAGGGGCGCCAGCTGGCCGAGGGCGCGCAAGACTCGGCGTACGCAACAGCGGGGCCCGCCCAGGCGTCGCGCTCGCAGCTCACGGTGCAGCGGACAGCTTGGGGCGACGGGCGAGTCGCGCCGGCAGGGAGAGGGCGTGGGCGGCATATGAGCAGGCAGGCGGCTCAACACGCAGCTCAGCTCCCGATCTCCGAGCGGAAGTCCGGACGGTCGGCGTGGCTGTGGCGTCTCAACAATCAGGTACCCCGCCCTCCCGCGCTGCATTACTGGATCCGCGCATGGGCGCCGAATCACGCCCACGCCCATTGGCGCGACACTCCCACTGCCAGCCCAGCTCCATTTCGTGCCCTGCATCCCATCCGCATCCTCTCCTCGCACCACAACGCCATGAAGTCCTCGTCCGCTGCTGTGCGCGTGGTGCACTCGCTCGCCCGCCACGCAGCCCGCCCCACAACCCCCTCACCATGGCGTGCCATGTCCACCGTCGTCGACGGCCTGGGAAGCACGCCCTCGCCGCCGCCTCCGCCGCCCGCCGCTGCTCCGGGCTCCGTCGAAGCTGAGCGGGAGGCCAATGCCCGCGAGGTTCTCCGCAAAGCCGTCAATGCTACCGCCCCGCGCAACAACTGGTCCAAAGATGAAATCGCCGCCATCTACTACACCCCGCTGATGGACCTGGCCTTCCAGGCTGTGAGTCACGCCCATCTCGCTCCATTGCCCTCCTGCGCTCGCGTCCTGCTCGCATTGAAGCCATTGGCCGTGTCAGCCCGCTCTGCGATGCAGTGACAAGCCGTCAGCCAGCACCACCCAGACTGACACCATCACCTCACAGGGCACCGTCCACCGCCGCTTCCACAACCCCGCCGAAGTCCAGCTGTGCACCCTCATGAACATCAAGACCGGCGGCTGCACCGAAGACTGCTCCTACTGCGCCCAGTCCACCCGCTACCAGACCGGCCTCAAGGCCCAGCGCGTCGAGAGCGTCGAGTCGGTCCTGCAGGCCGCCCGCGTCGCCAAGGAGAATGGCAGCACGCGCTTCTGTATGGGTGCCGCCTGGCGCGACATGCGCGGCCGTAAGAACAGCCTCAAGAACATCAAGGAAATGGTCGAGGGCGTCCGCGGCATGGGCATGGAGGTGTGCGTGACGCTGGGCATGATCGACGAGCACCAGGCCAAGGAGCTGAAGGACGCCGGCCTGACGGCCTACAACCACAACGTCGACACGTCGCGCGAGTTCTACCCCTCCGTCATCTCCACCCGCACCTACGACGAGCGTCTCAAGACGCTGAGCCACGTGCGCGACGCCGGCATCAACGTCTGCTCCGGCGGCATCCTGGGCCTGGGCGAGAAGTCCAAGGACCACATCGGCCTGCTGCACACCGTCTCCACCCTGCCCTCGCACCCGGAGAGCTTCCCCGTCAACGCCCTCGTCCCCATCAAGGGCACCCCGCTCGGCGACCGGAAGCCCATCGAGTTCACAAGCATGCTGCGCACCATTGCTACCGCCAGGATCGTCATGCCCTCGACCATCATCCGCATTGCTGCTGGCCGCAAGACCATGTCCGAGGAGAAGCAGGCCCTGTGCTTCATGGCTGGCGCCAACGCCATCTTCACCGGCGAGAAGATGCTGACTACCGAGTGTAACGGATGGGACGAGGATAATGCCATGTTTGGCCGCTGGGGCCTGGTGCCTATGAAGAGTTTCGAGAAGTCGCCGCAGCCGGCGCCGGAAGTGCAAGCGTAGATTGTTATGTTATGAGAGTCATGAAATAGAGAAATACCATTGAATACCTTTTTACAGACGTCTATCTTTTGCCCGAGCTTTTGCATCTCTCAAAAGCCCAACATTCAAACTCCAGTAGAAGTCTTTTTCTTTCTCTCATCTTCAAACACATTGCCTCCAACTTCCAAACAGTCCCCACACGTGATCCACCCGCTAAAGCCTCGCCTTCTCCACAACACACTCCTCCCGCTGCCCCGTCCCCTCCTCCCGCCTCACCACCTCCCCCACCCCTCCACCCCCCTCCGTCTCCATCTGCGCCTGCGCCACCCTCTCCACCACCCACGACCTCACCGCCCCAACCAGCCCCTCCACCTCCGCCACCGTATTCCCAGCATGCAAGCAAATCCTCACGCGCTCCTTGCCCTTGGGCACCGTCGGCGCCACGATCGCACGGACCATGTAGCCAGCGCGCTGGCAGTGCTGCGCGAGGCTGCGGGGGTGCGAGGTGAAGAGGGGGAGGATTGGGGAGGGGGCGGGGGGGAGGTGGGGGGTGATGTGGAGGAGGGAGGGGGGGATATTGGTGGTGAGGGTGTGGAGGAGGTGGTGGAGGAGGTGGGTTAGTTTGTGGAGGTTTGAGAGGAGCTGTGGGGGGGTTAGTGGGTGGTTGGTGTGATGGGGGGGGGGGGGGGGGGGGGGGGGGGGGGGGGGGGAACTTACGGGTTCGGTTTGGCCGGTTGTCATGAAGGAGTAGGTGGCGCTGATGCTGGCGAGGGAGGGGAAGGACATGGCGGTTGTGTAGATGAGGCTGCGGGCGTAGTTGATGAGGTAGTCCCTGGTGATTGGGGAGCAGAGGACGATTGCTAGAAGACATCAGCCAAGAGGTAGGTAGCGAGAGAAGGAGAGGAGAGGAATCGCCAATTACCTCCCGAACACCCCAACGCCTTCCCAAACGTATGCACCCGCGCAAACACCCTCCCCTCCAACCCCAACGCGCACGTCAACCCCCTCCCCCTCTCCCCAAACAACCCCGTCGCATGCGCCTCATCCACAATCACATACCCATTCCCCCGCGGCAACACCTCCTCCACCACCTCCACCATCTCCCGCAACGGCGCCACATCCCCATCCATACTATACACCGCCTCCACCGCCACAAACACATTCGCCTTCCCCTCCCGCACCCCCTCACCCAGCCCCTCCAACACCCCCCTCAGCGCATCCGCGCTATTATGCCCAAACGCCACCGCCCGCCCCGCCGCCCGCGACAGCCGCATCCCATCGTGCACGCTCGCGTGCACCAGCTCGTCGTACACAACCACGTCGCCCGCCTGCGGCACGCAGCCGAACAGGCCGACATTGGCCTCGAAACCGGAGTTGAAGAGCAGGCCGGCGGGGGCGTTGTGGAAGGTGGCGATGCGCTGCTCGAGGGTGGTGGTGAAGGGGGTGTTGCCGTCGAGGAGGCGGGAGCCGCCGGAGCCGAGGGGGGGCGGCGGGGATTGGGGGGAAGTGGGGGCTTGGAGGAGGGAGAGGAAGGTGGTGCGGATGGTGGGGTGGGTGGAGAGGGAGAGGTAGTCGTTGGAGGAGAAGTCGGCGGTGCCTGGGGGAGCGGTGGTGAGGCGGCGGAGGAGGGAGCGGGATTGGCGGCGGGAGAGGAGGGTGGTGAAGGTGGTTTCGAGGGGGGTGGGGGGCTTGTGGGCGGACATGGTTGTGGGGGGGGTTTCTTTTCTTTGTCTTTCAAATTCCTTGGAGAGAGAGGGATGGAGGAGAGAGAACGGCTGAGCGTGTCGACAGTCCCAAAGCGGAAAGTGGGTGGTGGTGAGGACGAATTTCTGCGGGTCCCCCGGATGACAGTGGCAGACGCGTGCCTGGCCCACGGTTCCTAGCTCTTGCAGCGGCCCAGCTCTCTCGATAGCGGCGACGAAGACAGCGATCGGATCCCCAGGGCCAATGACGCGGATGCAGGGTCAATTGGAGCAGGGCGACGCAGGTACGGACGCCGGGCGCGGACGTTGAGAGGCATCGGCGGCGGCTCGGCTGGCGCAGGCTCACGGATGCGCGGGAAGCCGCGGCGATCAACGACGCGCCGAGGAGACACGGCCGGCTCAACAGTCAACGCGCCCCACAAACTCTGTCGCCCCAGCCCAACCCATTTCTCCGGCTCCCCATCCTGCCGCCTGCTGTGTGACTGTGTCAGTCACCTCACAGCCGCCGCCGATCCTGCGTCATTGGCCTTCCACGCCGCCCAATCTCCGGCCCACCCAACCACCGCCTCTCCGCCGAATTGTCCTGCCCATGACACGGTAACGGCATCCAACTTGCGCGCCAAGCTCCCTCCCCTCCACCTTCGTCCGTCTTTCTCCTCGCTGCGCTGCCATGGCGCCCGTCGCTGGGCTGCTCTGGCGGTCGCTCCGCGTCCATCAGATCTGGGGCGCCAACACCGACGTCGGCAAGACCATCTTCTCCACCCTCTTGTGCGGCGCCGCCCTCCACCGATGGCCTGCCGAGAAAGTCACCTTCCTGAAGCCCGTATCGACCGGTCCTCTTGACGAAGCAGATGATTAGTGTGCGTCTTGCTGTGCGGTCAAATTGGCTCGGACTATGCTTATACCGCTTGCAGATGATCACATCCCCCATTGAAGACGCGTCGTTCTAACAACAACGCCTTCAGTCATGTCCGGAACTTTCTAAAGAAGTCTGATGAGCCTGGTGATAATGACAACTTCGAAACCCACTGCCTCGTCCAGTATGAAAAGCCAGTCAGTCCCGATATTGCCGCAGCTCTGTCGTCCAAGGTAGGCTTTCGATCTGAAACTGCGCGCATATTTCCCTGATAACATCCTCAGGGCGTCCCTTCCGACTCAGAACTGATTTCGGCAGCCCGTAACTTTGTTTCTCAAGCCTCTTCGAAGCCCGGATGGCTCTTTTGCGAGACCGCCGGCGGTGTCCACTCCCCAGGTCCTTCTGGTACTTCTCAGGCCGATTTGTACCGTCCGCTAAGAGCACCTTCCGTCCTGATTGGCGACTCTAAGCTCGGTGGCATCTCCGCAACCGTCAGCGCCTTCGAATCTCTTCGTATCAGGGGCTACGACGTGGAGTCTGTGCTGCTCTTTGAAAATGACGAATATCAAAACCACCGTTATCTGACCACCTACTTTGAGAAATTCGGAATCCCTTGCACGACCATCAAGCAGCCTCCTTCTCGCAAGGCGAACAAAGAAGAAGATTTCATAGCTTTGCGCGACTATTACGAGGAATGGTCAAAATCACCAACCCTTCATCAAGTCCTCAAGCACCTGGAAACTCGGCACAACCAACGCATCGAAAATTTGAGGACCATGTCTCAGGAAGCGCACGACACTATCTGGTACCCGTTCACGCAGCAGAAACTCCTTCCCCCGGGAAAGATCACAGCCATCGATTCAGCCAGCGGTGACTTCTTCCAGACGCTCCAGTCCAACGACTCTGCAAGCGGCAACTCACTCCTCAAAGCCTCGTTCGACGGATCTGCATCTTGGTGGACGCAAGGTCTCGGTCATGCAAACCCGCAGCTCACGCTGGCCGCTGCATACGCCGCCGGCCGGTACGGGCACGTCATGTTCGCCGAAGCTATCCACGAGCCTGCACTCAAGCTCGCAAAATCCCTACTAGCCGGCGCTGACAACCCGCGGATGTCGCGCGTATTCTACTCTGACAACGGTTCCACCGGTATCGAGGTTGCCGTCAAGATGGGTCTGCGTGCGGGTCGTGTGCGGTATGGTTGGGACGCTAGACAAAAGCTCGAGATTTTGGGACTGAAGGGCAGTTATCATGGCGACACGATGGGAGCCATGGACTGCTCCGAGCCGTGCACGTACAACGAGAAGATTGAGTGGTACGAGGGCAAAGGCTTCTGGTTCGATTACCCGACTGTCAAGATGGTCGAGGGCAAATGGGTTGTCGAGGTACCGGAGGCGCTGCGAGAGAGCCTGGGCCAGACAACGGAATTCGGCAGCCTCGCTGAGGTCTTCGATGTCGAGGCCAGGGACAAGGATGACCAATGCCGTCGATACGAGGCCTTCATCACCAAGACGCTTGAGGATCTCCAGAAGCAGGGCAGGAAGTTCGGTGCCTTGCTGATGGAACCCGTCGTCCTCGGCGCTGGTGGCATGCTCTTCGTGTAAGTCATCTTTCTCCTACACATTCGAACCATACTGATACCCGCCACCAGCGACCCGCTCTTCCAACGCACCCTCGTCAACGTCGTCCGCCGCTCCCCCCACCTCTTCTCCAGCACCCCCAACACATCCACCGCCACCGAATCCCCCGACGCCTCCACCGCCGAAGACCCAACCACCAACTGGACCGGCCTTCCCATCATCCTCGACGAAGTCTTCACCGGTCTCTACCGCCTGGGCCGCTTCACCGCCGCCTCCTTCCTCGGCGTGCACCCTGACATTGTCGTGAATGCAAAGCTGCTCACCGGCGGACTCATCCCGCTGTGCACGACCATGGCCAGCGAGAGCATCTTCTCTGCTTTCTCCAGCGACGATAAGAGCGATGCGCTGTTGCACGGGCACAGCTACACCGCGCATGCCGTGGGTTGTTCTGTGGCGGTTGAGAGTGTGAGTTCGATGCAGCGGATGGAGGAGAAGGGGGCGTGGGATGGGTTTAAGGAGAGCTGGGTGAGTGGGGCGAAGAGTGGTGGTGGGCAGCAGAGCAGACTGCAGAATGAGAAAGATGTGTGGAGCGTGTGGTCTCAGACATTTGTGGACGAGCTGTCGCGGCGGAAAGAGCGGGTTGAGGGTGTTTGGGCGCTGGGATCTGTGTTGGCGATTCATATGAGGGATGCGCAGGGCTCTGGTAAGTGGTTCCTCTTTCATTCTCCCCAACAGCTATGGCGCGCTCTCGTTGCCGTCATGCTTCAAACCTGCCGCCATCTTATTCTTATCATGGTTTCCCGCGTATATCATCACCAGACACATCCAAATTCGTACTAACACAGAATGAACGAGCAGGCTACACGTCCAATGCCGCCCGCGGCCTTCAAGCCGAGCTTCTCGCAGGCTGCAGCGATGAGTGGAACGTCCACTCACGCGTGCTGGGCAACGTGCTCTACCTCATGACGTCACAGACATCAACCAGGGAGACGCTTCGCGACTTAGAGAATCTCTTGAGTAACGCGAAAGCATTGCGCTGAGATTGTAGACCGGTCGATTCGATCGAGATCAAATAGGAAAGGCAGTCATTCTAAGATGATGTAAGTTTCCTGAAATTAAAGAAAATCCAACCCGCTACCAAATTACTCCGTCCCGCCTCTTTGCATGATAAGCAGGAGGTACTCTTCATGCCTTGTTCCATGCCTCCTGCATGAAATATGAAACAATCTTCTCCAACAGCCTCCTATCAGGCTTATTCACCTTCGCCATCGCGTCCGACCACTTCCTCACCCTATCCGTCTCCCACTCGACTTCAGGCCTCTTCTCCCTCTCCTCAACCTTCCCATACTTCCCCTCCCAAAAAGCCACCAGCTTCACCGGCGGATTCCTCACCGGATCCTGATCCGACCTCCTCAACCTCTCCAACCACTCCCCCACCCCCACCTCCTCAAACCCCAACCCACACTCCCTCAAAATCGGCAACAGCTCCCTCGACCAATGCAACGCATGTGGATTAACCACATTAAACACCCCCGCCGGCGCGGCCGCCTCCCCCTCCCCCATGCCTACACCAACCTCCACACAAGCCCTCGCCACAACATCAACAGGCAACCACCTCACCCCCTCCTCCAACCCCGGCAACGCTCCCACCGTCACCGCGCTCCGCAACATCAGCGGCACCGCCTCCCCCGCATTCCAAATCCCGTGAACAGTGTCCCCGGCTATCTGCCCGACGCGCAGCACCCGCGCGCGGAGGGAAGGGTGTTGGGACGAGGCGCGGATGCAGAGGTGCTCGGCGATGAGTTTGGATTGGGCGTAGCCGGTTGCTTGGGCGGTGGTGAGGGAGGGGGGGAGGGATTCGGGGATCGTTATTATTGTGGATTTGGTGGAGGTGGTGGAGGGGGTGGTGGTGTTGTAGACGGTGCTGATGGAGGAGCAGAAGTTGAAGGATGCGGGGCGCGGGCTGTGGGTTGAGAGACAGAGGTTGAGGAGGTGGGTGACGCCGGCGAGGCAGGAGGATTCGAAGCTGCGGAGGGAGAGGTTGAAGTTTACGGCCCAGGCGCAGTGGATTATGCTGGTTAGGTGGGTGTGGAGGGTGGAGAGGGTGGCCGGGGGGAGGCCGAGGTCGGGGCGCGAGAGGGTGGCGGGGAGGGCGGTGATTTTGGTTTGGGAGGCCGGGGGGAGGGTGGTCCAGAGGCGGCGGGTTTGGAGGGATTGGATGATGCGGGTTTGGGCGGTGGTGGGGTCCGGGGCGCGGACTAGGCAGTAGATTCGGTGGATTTTGGGGAGGGCGGCGAGCTGGGCGGTGATGTGGGCGCCTAGGGAGCCGGTTGCGCCGGTTACGATCTGGGAGGGTCAGTGGGAGGTGGGGGAGGGTCGGGGTTCGGTTACTTACGACGTACTCGCCCTCGACTTGTCTGGGCTGTGGGACGTGCTCCTTGAAGTTGGAATACTTCTCGATGAGCGTCTGCATCTCCTGCTCCTTGGATACCTGACCAGCGTCCTCGCCCGTCCTGAGAGAGTAAAGATGACGAGCAAGCGCCGACACGCTGGGAAAGTCAAACACGCAGTTTAACCCCAGTTGCCTTCCCCCAAGATCCAGCTTCTTGACAAACGCCGTCCGCAGCCTCGTCGTCTGCAGCGAATCCATCCCCAGTCCAAAGAAATCCTGGTCGTCCGTCAACCTCGACGGGTCAGCCAGACCCATCACCTCCGCAACCTCCGTCCGGATGAAGTCCCTGAGCTGCGGCTCCTCCAGCGCCAACGCGTCACCTCCGGCCTGCTCCTCGTACATAGCCTCGATCTCCTCCGCGAACTGCCGGTAGAAAGCCTGTCGAACAACGGTTCCCTTATCCGTCACGCGGTACTGCGTGTCATGCGGAAGCAGAAGCACCATATCCCTATCAATCTTCGCATAGGCAGGGAGCGTCGCGTGGGCAGGCTCAACAGCCTTGAACACCTCATCCACAATCTCCTCCCGCGCCACACCATCACTCTCCCTCGCCAGCACCACCGCGAGTCCCAACCGCGCTTTCCCCGCACCAAACATGACAGCCTCGTCAACGAAGACGCACTGCCTCACCGCGCCCTCGAGCTGCAGCGGATTCGCCTTCTCGCCATTATTCAGCGTCAGCGTATCGTCGAGACGGCAATAATACTTCCACGCGTCCGGCAGGGACGGATGCGCCGTGAAGCAGTCTTTGGTCGCGTACGCGCCGTCCGGGCGGTTTGACGCGACCTTTGACGGCCAGCCGTGCAGACACACGCACTCGAACAGCCCGCCGCCGCGGTCCTCGAAGCGCAGGAACGGCTTCACCGCCGCCGCGGGCCGGAGGTAGTCCCAGCCGGGGTCGTCGCGCGGGCGGAACGACGTCATCAGCTGGCCCGTCTCCGTGGAGCCGTAGTGGCTGACGAGGTGGACGCCGTGGGCCGTGAGCTTGTGGCCCAGCGAGTCCGGGCACGAGGACCCACCGAACATGACGATGCGGAAGCGCGCGAGGAGGTCGAGGCCTTCGCGCGTCTCGGCGAGGAGGTTGAGCACGTAGGGGACGCCGTAGAAGATTTCGAAGTCGTGGGCGCGGATGATGGCGATGAGGTGGTGCTTGGTGAGCGGGAGGCTGGCGTTGTACAGGTGGATCTGCTTGCGCGAGTCCACGGCCCGGAACAGCGAGCCGATGCCGTGTGCGTGGAAGAGTGGCAGCGTGATGAAGCCGCGCATGTTCATGTTGGTGGCGTAGTTCTTGAGCGCGGCGCGCTGCGTTTGGAAGATGGGCTTGGGCAGGCCGGTTGAGCCGGACGAGTGGATGATCCAGGCGACGTGGTTCTGCTCGATTTCGGGGTCGAAGGCGCGGTCCATTCGTGTGTCCGTGTTGGAGTCCGTTTCGTTGATGGGGTAGTTGTAGACGTCGCCTCCCGCAATCGGGATGACGGCGAGGTCGGGGATGTTGTCTCTCTTCAGTGCGGCTGCCACGTCGGCGAAGGACTTCTCGATGACCATGTGTCGAGATCCGGTGGTGCTCAGGAGCGACGCGTGCGCCTCCTGTGAGATTCTTGTCGACATGTACATGACCGTATGGCCGAGTTTCGTCAGCGCCAACATCGTAATCAGGTAGTCCAGGTTCGACGGCCCCAGCAGGCCAATCACGACGGGTTTCTCGTTGGAGCTCTTCCGTTGCGGTATCAATGTCTGGTACTGCTGCGCAACGCGGTACGCGAAGATGTCCAGCTGCCGTGCCGTGTAGTCGACATACTGGATGCCAGATGAGGGATAGGATACCAGCGGCAGATCCGGGTCTGTTCGTGCTCGACTGCACATCAACTCGTCTACAGTTCTCGGCTCCGGTGCTATCGCCTCAGGCTCTGAGTCCGAATCTACGGTGTTGACTTGTGCCCCGAAGCCTGCTTTAGAAGCAGCATTCACAGCCTCGGCCGCCGTATGGGGGATAACGGACAACATGTTTAAGCGCGGTAATCGCTAAGCGGTATTGTGCCAGCTGCTGGGAATTGTAGAGAGAAAGAGATGGCGAGGTGTAGTGTTTTGCAGGCGCACTGAGATTGAAATAAGTGATCACCGTTGAGGCCGAGGTACCCATACGACACTTGCCGCCAATCGTGACTTCTGAATGCCGGCAGGATACATTTCCGATGGATGCGCGGCCCTCCCCCGCAGTGGAGCATTGCCGTGTTGCCCCCGGTGCGCAGCCAGTGATGTGACGACATTCTGGCGGAGAATGTTGCAGTGTCGGATTCTTATCCGCAGTCCGTTCCGACGCCGCCCGTTTTGCCACATCCAACCGTGGCTCTCTTCAATACAGGTCTGTATAGGTTGGAAAGCAATGATGAGGACTAGCACAGCATTCGGCAAGATATGCGTCCTTCCAGTGCCCAAGTTGGTGTAGTTTTGCATATCACTCTAAGCTGCTTTCGAAGGCCTTGCAAATGAAGTAGACTACAAAAGAACATGCACGTTACTGCATTAACCAAAAGGTTATCATGGAAGTTCGAACGTCTGGGACGGTCCGAAAGAGAGCGGGAGAGACCTACAAGGCCAGGGGTCCCGTATGTGAAGAGTCGAATCATCCATCAGAATACGAGTGCGGGGGAAGAAATATGCTTTTGTATCTAAAAGAATGCTTAACTCTCACATGCACGTTGGCTGCCATATAGTGCAGACTGGTCTCACACTACCCTGAGAAGGAGATCTGAAGCCGGAGATGCCTGGGTGGCTGCCGGCTGCCCAAGCCACCATTTCATCTTCTGCAGGAACAGACAGATCTCTCAGGGATGGTGCGTGAAGATCCCGCTGATCCGAGTACACATCAATCCATTCTTGTCCACAGAATTCAAGTTGATGCAGGGGTACGCTTTCATGGCCAATGAGCCCGTGCATGCACAAGGATCAGACTGAGTTGAATCACATACTCGCTCTGAGGTAATACTGATGCAAAATACATCGTAAACCACGTATCACTAAATTGACCAGTGTTCCGCTGCTTTCGAATAGCTGCGTATCATTGACTTGTTGCTGATCGAGAATCCGATATTGCTGGGTATCATGCTTGTTGAGATGCTTGGACCTCATTCCCGTAGACGTGCATCAATGCAGGTCAACCAAGCCGTCCAATGGACAAGGGCCCAGAAACTATCAACGAGGTATATAAGCACGATTAGGACAAAGGAATCGCCGGGGCGTGGTTTTTCCAAGAGGTCAGATATTATTTAGACAAAAGAAAGGCGATAACCAAAAGTCAAAAGACTTCGCGGGGAAACTGATGCATGCTCTCGTTTCAATACAATTCAGGTCAAGGTCATTTTCATTTGCAAGTCAAGCACGGAAACAAAAATAATGCTAGCATACTAAGGTATTAATGCAACATCCAAAGTTTTAATCAGCTTCAGAATAACGATAGTAAAGAGAGGCCTCGTTGGAGAACCGCCAAACCTCCTATGATTGATGAGATCTGGAGTAAAACATCTAAGATAGCCATTAAAGTGTTTCATGGAAAAGGTATAATAGCAAATACGGTGATCATATGGCGTTACAAACCGACTTCGCACATCTCGTGACGCTTGGGATAGGCGTTCAGTAAGTGAATTAGTTCACATGAACTATACAAGCAATATTCTTTCCCAGAATTTCCGCTTAATGATAAATTCCCTCAAAAGCAACCGGAAGGCGTGACCAAAGAGCACCGCAACAGAAGTTCAATGTAGCTACGAGGCAATGAGTTTTCTATTGTATTGATATATCTTGTGAATTTGCTAAAATCTCATGAAAGTCTTCGTAAAGCCAAAATGATGAATTGTCTGATGATTCTAGATGCTTCAGAAGCCTGTTATATGCATGATGTCGGTGGATTACCTCCCTCGTTTCCTCCAGGGCGGAGTCGCCCTCTCAGAGGGGCGCTCTGAGATGATACCTTCCGTCACCGAGCCTCAGGCAACCTGATGCTTACGAAGTGCAACGGAATTCTATCCAGAATGCAAATAAACACTGCTCAAGTTTTGCGGTTGAAAAAGCGTCTTTAACATCTGATAAAGAGACAATTAGCAAAGACAATCCTCACCAGTTGCTCTCGATTAACGGTAACACCACTCTGAGTAGTCCGACACTCTCCTCACCCCACAACAACAGCAGCAAGATTCAAGATGCAATGGCTAACACTGCGTATCGACCTCGAGGCCTCAACCATTCCCCCCTCCCTTAGAGAACCAGTCCGAAATCCCGAACACAGCCACATGCAGATGAAAGAAAAAGCAACTCCAGATAATTCTTGTAGACTGCCACACCGTGAACGGTGTGGATGCACGCAAGCCGCCGATCAGATCAGGCAGAAGACGCACTGACACCGACCGACGACCCACGTATATTTTGCCACTCGGAAAAGGTGAGCCGAACGCAATACGACCTCTCCAATGATATCACTCCAAGGGGACGAATGTACAGCATCAATCAAAAAACCCAACGTAATTGTAACTTCCTGCTAAACAACAAATCAATTTACCACGGCAAGAGCGCTTAGACGATAATTAAAAAAAAAAAAATCTCGCAAACTTGCTGGACGAAAAACAAAAAGGGTTAATCGTTGTCTTGCGCTCCACACTTCCCCCCCCAACCAAAAAAAAAATACCACAAGAGAGAAAAAATGACGTACCTACTGCACGACAGCATCGAGGCAGGAAACCCAGCAGACTGCCCTCCCACTGGCCAACAACAACGCCACACCAACACCCCTGCATCCCGCACCTCCACAGCACCAGGAGGCAAGGCGTGCCAATATTCCCCACACCTGGCCAGCAGCACGGGATCGCCAGACGACGACGACATGCGTGCAATCTGGCCATTGCCCAGCCCCGCACCACCACCGAAAAGCGGAAACTCGATGGGCGCGCTCGTCTCTGAGTGTGGAAGGTGGAGCGGTCCTGGCCAGCCAAGCCAAGCCCCCCCGGTGCCCGTTATGGCGTAAGCACTGATCCACACACTTGACCACCCTGCTGCCGCTGCCGCTGCCGTGCCCCTCTCTCTCGATCGGCGCTGATCTAGATCTTCTTTCCGTGGACCGCGGTTGATGACCCTGGATTGCGTGCTTTCTGTTCCCCGGTTGTGCGTTGCATGCATGTCGGCATTGCCTGGTTGGGTAAGGATGTGAGGGAAGTGAAGCAACGTAGACGACAGAAGAAGAAGAGAGAAGAGAGAAGAGACGGCACGTCTCGTCGAGAGGACGGACGATGGATGGATGGTGGAAGATGCTCCGTTGTAACATCGGCGGCTATGTTTCATTTGGGGGAAAGGGAAATCTGATCGCGCGCATTTCAGGCTCGCCGTTGCTTCCTTGCGAAGCAGCAAGCCGTCGTTGCTGCTGCTGCTATGTACGTCGAGAGCCCGTCTCCTCTCATAGGTCCAAGTCGCCCGCGTAAAAGTCCAACTCAACGTTTTCCCGGGAAAGGGTGGGTGATCGGTGTAGGGATGCGATGAGGCGGGATGCACGATAAGAGTACTACGCGGTTGAGTTGACGAGTGCCTAGACTGAATGAATACATCGGGAGAAATCGACTGGACGCTTTATTATCCCGGAAGGATCGAAAAACAAACATTCCGGCTTCTGCACCCCTCTCTCCCGTTGTTCAGCTCACCGTTGTTTTCGTTGTCTCTTTCTCCTGCATAGATTCGATGCTTCGATTGCATTCTACTAGATTCTAGACAGTAGGCTCCCGAATGCCGCGCGGGCCGCGTGCCTGTTGCATCTGCATCGGCCAATCGCTGGCAAGCAAAACACCTCGAATGAGAAGGGGGAAAAAAGAAAAGAAAAAGGGTTCATCGTTGTTCGCGCTTCGCCCGAACGGAACAAAAAACAGCCATCGATCGGCCTCGCCCGCAGGAGACCGGGAATCCTACTGGTCGGTCTGATTCCTACCTTCGATGCCAAAAGGGGAAACACGCCTCACCGAATCCTTGGTCCTGTGACTTTCTCGAGGACAACGAATCTCCCAGGCATCGGCGTCCCGTGCAGCACTGCAGCAGTACGTAGCAATCCGTCGGACGCTCCGAACACGAAGGGGAAACCAGCTGCAATGACCTCACCACGCATCTCTGCCCGCGTGCCTGACGACGAAAAAAGCAAACGGCCCCCACGCTGCAGACAGCCGCGAGACGAAGAGCCGGCATGCGGTGAGCACGTATGTTTCGGCAAGCGCAGATTGGCTGGTGCGGTTTGCCAGCAATCATCTCGCGCATAGCCGCGAGCAGGAAACCCCAGTCCGGCAGAGCAAGATGCATGTTCCGCAAGCATTGGTTGCATATGCCGGTTGGAAGCCCGTCCACTTCCGCTTGGCGCAGAGAAAGGGAAAAGAAGGTTTGGGGGAGGGGGGCCGGCGGGCCACGTGGGCAAGTCCATATGACCGGTACAACACATTCACCTACCTTGGCATTGCGCAATCGTGCACACCGACAGACGGGAAGTGAACAGCAATGCGGGAGGAGGCCGTATTTTCCTGTCCCTGGTGCTATACCAGGTCCGCGGGGAACATGTCAAGCGAAAAAAAGTTGCCGATTGCACGGCGACTTAGTGTCCGGTGGCGTGGCGGTGGCTAAGCGATGAGGTGAGCGTCCGAGGGCAGCGGGAAGATGTGCGTTTGGCGAGATTGATTGTTGATATAAGGTTAATTGCTGCAAGGTTGAAGTTCGGAATTGGCGGTGAGGCTTTCATCAGGGTCTTGAAGCTGAACGCCACAGACCAAGCTGCTGCCCGCGCATACGACGATAGGGCAGTCGTCATCTGGCCTCGGGAAAGCTGCTGTTTCTGTGAGCGTGGGTTGTGGCGGCGGTGGTGGTGCGATGGGCAGTGACAAATCCCCACCAGTCAGCCTCGGCTTCTTGGTGCTGCGTGATCGTCATGCATCACTTCCCGGATCGTCAGTGTCGAAGCCTCAGGCACCTAAATCCCACCTCACGTCTCCACCTCCGCCTCCGCTCAAACACCTGGTGCGCCATCACGGCCTCCTGTTCCCCCAAACATCCAAAATTCTCCGGCGCATAGACGCCCAGACGTGCTCCAGAATCCTACGAAACGCCTTCTCCTCCACCAGCATCGCAGAATGCGTGGCACGGAAGGACGGAGCTTCCAGAAGCCACGGGCCTCCGTGTCAACCCAAAGCGCCCTTTTTTGGACTCGTGCATGCGACACGTCGTACCGAGCCCATGAACGTGCCCAGCATCTCAACCGCCGGCCTCGCAGTTGTTGAGGTGGGGGTTACACCCGCAATAACGTGGCTGCGCGAGGACAGCGGTAGCGATGGCGTGGTGGCTGGACTGAGGCAGTCCGAACATTACGTAGGCGGGCTACGTACTCCGGAAAGGCCTCCGCGGCTAACGGCAAAACATTTCTCACTGGTTGGCTGCGTTTGACCGAGATTTGGTGCGAGGGCGATGCTCTGGACACATGTGCTTTGATCGAAGGCAAATGAAGAACGCCGTCACGAGCGAGGAGTAGAACATCACGGAGTCAGCAAAAAAATTCCCCGAGGGATCCGGTAACGGCTATAGGCTGGGTGTCGATACTCGGGGAATTGGCGGTGTTGCGGGTGGCGTTTTATCAGCTGGGTTGGTATAACGACCATGTTGACTGTCTTGGAAGAGGCGAGCGCCAGAGCTGTGAGATTTGCCATGACTATGGGGTCGCCTATTGAAACCAGCTGCCAGTCAGTGTTGATATCGGTCTTGCCCTGACGTGCTTGAAGGCATTTGTCGGCCTCAAGACGGTACCTGTGCAAAGACCAACGGCGGCTGGGGTCATCCCTCCTCGTACATGACAAGAGATGCAGAACGATAGGGGTGGCAGCACCAGCGCCCCTCGAAAAAGTAGGTCTGTATGCGCTCGGTTGTCGTTTCAGGAAAGCGTGGCGTGATTTGAGTGTGTTGGAGCGTGGGAGGGCCAAGAGAGAATGGCCGAGCGGCCGGGTCTCGAGGGGGGACATGTATAAGCAGCCGGGTAGCCCCTGAGTAAGCAGCCAAGTTGACGTCGTTGGAGCGCAACGCACCCCACGGACCTGCCGCTTGACGCTTCTCGTATTAGCTGACGACGATAGGTTCCTGCACATCATTGAAATGGGCGGACCCTGTAACGCCTGTGGAGAATGTGGGGAACCAGGTGGCGTCGATGTGACGGGACTCCCCCGATCCCCTTCCCCTGAGATTGGCGATCAGGAACGGCGCTCCGGGGTAGGCTTGGGGCGCAGAGAAGGCGCTGGAAGGGCGTGGGACACGCTGGACACTGGCGGAGGGCGGACGAGAGGGGAAACAGCGGGCACGGCGGATGCTGAAACGGCGTCGACGGCCCCCAAGGGGCGTTTGGAGGCAGCTGCAAGCCCGACGGGAGCAGCCGGGCCAACGTCCAACAGCTCGGCGGCAAGGCAGGCGGGCTGGTCCCGGTCGAGCTGCATCGTCCCGAGAGCCGAAGAGAAGTAAAAAAGCTTAAGGGGCCTGGCGCACGGCGAGGAAAATGGCGCGGTGGGCGCGTTGGGCGATGAAACGCACTCAATCCGCGGCGCTGCTGGGCCGGAAGAAGCAACGGGAGCGCAGCAAACAAAACACCAGCAGTCCAATGGCGGGCGGCGCGCGAAACAGGGCGGCCGGAGATTGCAGCGGCAGGGAAGGCGCTCCTCTATCGTCGACGTTGCGCGCGAGACGAGTGTTCGGGAGCGAGCCGTGTGAGGGCGGGCGGCCGGGCGGCAGCGCTGCGCGGCCGTTTCGCGTGCATCTCGATCCAGAGCGTGTGGGCGGCAGACGCGTCAATGGAGGCGTGCGACAAGCCGTGTCGCAGCGGGGGAGGAAGAGTTTTCTCGCGGCGCGCGATGCGATCGGGCGCGGTCGCGGCCTGAGCGCTGAGGCAGCGAGTGCGAGCAGCGACGGAGGCAGCCGCGATCCGCGGAGCCTGAGATACGCCGGCTGCCGAGGCCCTGCGCCGGCCACCCACCACCCCCTTCGTCGTGCCCGCGCTCGAGCTGCTCTCGCGCCATGGCGCCCGTCTCGTCCGTCCGCCGCTGCCAGCGCCGCCGCCCCGATGCCTCCCGACGCGCCGGCCCTGCTGCTGAGAGCGACGCCTCTCTGGGGTTGCACCAGCCCTGCAATATCAGGCCCCCCACTAGCCCTTGTTCCAGCCACCCACCCCCCGTTTCACCAATCGCCTGCTCGAGCTCCGGCGCAGAAACGCCGATCGACAGGCCGCGGCCAGGGTCGGCATCCTGCTGCTTGGGAATCGAGCGGGAGACCGCCAGGTGACGGGGCCGCAGACGTTGCAGCAGTCGCCATGCGTTTCTTCCTCTCTGACCACCAGCAGGCAGACGGTGTCACCGTGACACGAGAGCGTCTACGCACGAGAGCTGCCCGGCCGGCGGGTGATCCGATGCTGCCGCCGCTTTTGGCATGATTCAAGCATTTAATCTGTAGTATTTTCATCGTCTATTTGTCGTATTTATCATTTTTTTAATGCGTAGCAGCGGCCGTCTGACCCACTATAACTGCGGCTGTTGCAACTTTAGACTACCCTATCCCGTGCATCCATGCGGCTGTTGACTCGAAGTCCGCGGCTTTTCTCCCGATGCTATGCTGCCTGGGGTATGCATCTGCGCCAGAAAACGCCTGTGACGCCTCCACACCAAAACAACCTTGTACAATGCCAATGCCGTGCCCCTCCCCAGTCCTGTCTATCGCCTCTATGCCAGTAATGTTCGCGCCTGCGACTCATGCAGTTGAAGGAACTTGGAACTTGCGTCTGCGCGCTTTTTTTGTGTCCTGCCAAAGCTGCCGCTACCGCTCCAAAGGTGACGTGCTTTTTGCCCTGAGATGTGGCGTCGGTATACCCATTCATTACAGTCGTGACGCACGACGATCGCCATCTGAAGTTCATCCGCCCATTACCCGACTGTCTCGAGGGCCTGCTCGGATTCTTGAAAGAAAATGAGGGTTGTTTCGGGACCGTCGCGGCCTCTATGCTTCTTTCTTTTTCTTCTTCTACGCCGTTGTCGTCCGCTTGCCGGGCGTCGGCCGCGCTCCCTTGAGGTGTATGCGCTTGACATGGTCTCTCTGCGCGCGCCATGTTAGCGCCAATATATAATCAAAATGAGGGTGCAATCTTACCATGTTGTCCACTCTGCTGAATATCCGCTCGCAACCGTCCCATTCGCACACGACCCCTGGGTTATGCTTGGCTTCGTGCCGCGCCAGATCCTTCTTGCTGGAGAAGCCGCCGCCGGTTGCCTGGGGGCAGCCCTCGTGCCTGCAGAAGAAGGACTTGGTGTGCCGCTTGTGGTGCTTCCTCAAATCACAGCCCCGCGTGAAGACGGCCTTGGAGGTGCATCCGGGATAGGCGCACGTCCAGGTGCCGTTCTTGTTGAGGTAGCCGTAAGCACGCAGGTCTGCCGAGTTGGCGCCGGGCGAGATGGAGCGGGAGTATTCTGCAACGCTGCCGTCGACGGAAGGCTGGGGGGAAAAGGCACCGGTGGAGGCGGACGGGGATCTCGAGCCGCGGGGCACCAGCGTGTAGCTCGAGGGGAGGGTGGTTTCCGGGGTGATTGCTTGGGGTTGGGAGTAGGCCATGGTGGGCGTGGCGTAGGGCGGTATTGAGGGCACGGCCAGGGCGGGCTGCTGCAGAGAGGGTTGCGGGGCCATGGAGTGCTGCGGGGGCCAGTATTCCTGCTGGAAGGAGCTGTGGTGGGGGACTTGGTGCTGCTGCGGTACGTATCCGGTCATGGGGATGGGGGCGGATCTGGCGTCGAGCAGGTGGCGCGGGGGCAGCTGCTGCATGTGGCACGGAGCGTACATGGCGGACGACGAGGGCGGGCAGGTCTGGCCCGGGAACATGTCCATCATGGCCAGGTCCGCCTCGTTGTAGTAGTAGGTGGACATTCTCGAGGGCATCTAGGGAGGCGGATCGGCGGCGAGGCTGCGGGAGGCGGAGGGCAGCAGCGGTGCCGGAGCAGATGCTGGTTCAGGAAAGGCTGGGGAGGAGGGCAGAGGTCGAGGGAGTCGACGATCTTTATGAGGGCCAGCGAACGAGTGACTGGAGGGGCGCGCAGATCGGGCGAGGAGGAGTGAGGTCTGCGAGAGCGAGGGGCCAGAACGGTGCATAGCGGGCTGCAGGATATAAGGCTGAGGAGAGCTACGCAGCTCGACGTGGCGGAGCCTCGTTGTTCCTTGTAGGCGGGCGTGATTGGCCAACCCCGAATTTACGAATATAGAAGCTGAAACGGCTTGGAAGTCACGCACATCAGAAATTGCAAGGCTTCTGAATCAAGCTCCCCGGTTATCTCTGGGGCTCAGCGGTGACCGCCCTCGGATGGTCTGACCAGTGTATGCCGGCGCGCATCCTGCCGGTTGCGGTAAGATGGCAGGACGGGCAGCGCTGGGCGGCGGGTTTTCCAGAAGGCGATGGGCCGGCGGCAGGCGACAGCGCAGGGGAACCACGGCAATGGCGTAAGCTTGGGCGGGACATGGCGTTTCAAAGAAACATCGGCCTGACTTGTCGTCGAGTCGGCGCGCGGAGGCGGGCGGGCGCGGGCCATCAATGCGATGCGATCGCCGGCAGCGCAAACCGCGCGGCGCGGCGACGTCTGGCGCGGCGAGGGCGTCGGCGGCTCTCCGTCTCAGGGAGGGTGGCAGCGGCTCTCCTGGCCGCAGAGGCCCCGAGCGGTCGTGGAGAAGCCGGGCGATGCCTGCTGGGGGCGCGCTCGTGGCGGCGCGCGCTCGGGGTATGATCCGCAGGCGCACGTGTTGGGCCTGTGGCAGCGGCGGCGGTGTGGCCGGGGCGGTGGGGCGACACAAAGGGCCGTCGTCGAGAGAGCAGGTGAGCCGGCTGAGCCTGACTAAGCCGCTGCAGGGCGCCTGGCGCCGTGGACCCTCGCAGCAGAGCCGCAGCAGTCGCGACAGCGCGAGAGTCGGCGCCGAGCGTCGCCCCGGCCGAAATTTCGCGCGCGGTGGCAGATCGGGGGCGTGGCAGCTGCCGGGAGCCCTTGCCCGCGACGGCAACCGCACGGGGGATCATCTGCGCGCGCGTGTCACGGCGCTGCCTTGGCCTACGTCGGCGGCCGCTGCGGCTGAAGCCCACGACACCACGACACCACCGCCCACGCCGCCGCCGTCGCACGCGATCCTGCAGCGCTCGCGCCCGCCGTGCGACCTGCCGCCTTCTGCGCGCCCGCCGCTCAGCTGCGCCCGCCGCTGTGCCCGCGCCGCTGCCCCCGCGCGCCCGCCGCGCTCCCTCACGACTCAGCGCGCCGACTCGCGCGCGTCTTCCGTGCCCCCGCCATGCCCCGTCCAGCAGCCGTTGGCGAGCGCTGCTGCGTGCTGACCCTTCGAGACAAGATCTGCCGCCCATGCTCGAGCATCGTCATTTTCAGCTCCAGCCTGCCGGTTTCACCTTGGCGACTCATGCGCGCAACTGCCGTGCGCGTCCGCGCGGTCCGCAGCCGAGCACGACTAGTGACGCCCGCCCCTGCCCTCCACCGTGCCCTCCCGGCCTCCCGCAACGGCCACTCGCAACGCCCGTAAAGCCGCGGGCGATCCGGAGCCCGTCGTGCTGTCCTCTGCACGGGGCAGCCCAAGCACTTGACCGCATCTTCGCGCGCGGCGAAACCTGTGCGTGATTATGTCGACCACCGCCGCCGATTCTCTGGATTGCCCGAACACTTTCGCCGGGCCCCTATGCGCAGACGACGATAATGCCTGTGGGCTACGGTCCTCCAATCATCGAGCCCCCTCTGCTCAACGGCCAGCTTGCAACAATTCGGAATTCCCCCGTCCCCCAGCGCCATGTGGGTTCTGGCCATCGCCCGCCCCAGGCCAAAGGAATATGGGCGTCCCCTCCAGCTGACTTGTCTCGCGTACCTGCCGCTCCTCAGAGGCTCTGCTCCACCCATGGCGTGTCCGCAGACCCTGATGGCCCGCCGCCCGCCGCCCGCCGGTTACACTGAGATCTCTGGCGTTGCGGCTCATGTCGACCATCGATCCACTGCCGGATGGGCGCTCGCCAATCTAGCAAGCTGCGCATCCCAGGTCCACTGTGCTTCTCTTGCCCTGTACGGAATCGCCCTGCATTTGCTCAGTTCCGCCCTCCGCCATGCCATCAGCGTTTTCGAAGCGCGACGCTGTCCACCAGCGCCAGAGGCTTCCCATTCCGCGTCACACGGCAATGGCTGGTAAGTAGGCTCTGGTGGGAGGTATATAATCTTGGTGGTGTATTCTTGTTTTGCTCGTCATCACTCCTGCAAGCAAGAACATCCATCGTACTCAATCCCTCAAATCTTCAAATCTCAATATTTTCATCCGTCCTACTCCCCAAGCGTGCACCATTGCCCTCGCCTCACTCTCAAATCCTCCCCAAATCCACATCCAAATCTTCAATACAACCACCATGTGCTACGAATGGACCAAGGTCTGGCAGTGCAACCACGGCCCTTCTCCTCAAGAAGCTCCGCAGCTCCAATTATGCACTGTTGGCAAGCTCAACGTCTCCGAGATTGAGCGTGCCAATCCAAACATCTACGCCGGCCTTGGACCTGCGCAAATCAAGCAAGTCCACATGAGCGGAGCTTGTGCCTACATAGAGGACGTCCGAATCCTACAGGCCGGTTACTGCGCCCGTTGCCGCGAAGAGAAAGCAAGGGACCCAGCCAACTTCAACCGGGAGCTGATCTGGGTTGAGGAGGCGCCAGGGACGCACTTTTGATAACCGATCTGGGACGGCTGTTGCATGGATCGTTTGGCAGGTTTTGGCGTCACTGCTTCTTTTTTTTCTCCCCCTTGCCATTCTGGCAATAGATCGACGACTGGCGTGGAGAGGAGCTTCTAGATTCTTCAGCCATTCGGTTTGTCTGGGTTTGGCGTTCGTGTGCCTTGTTTCTTTACTCCACGTCACAGTGGCTACGTCGTCCTTCGTTTTTCGTTTTGGTGGTTTTGCTTTTTCGCTAGCCCAGTCGGATCGATTCCGGGGCTGCAATCTGCACGTCATTGCATGCAATGCAATGCAGCCATCCATCGAGATTTCTTAGCCAGATCATTTTCCCCGATCCGATCTGGGCCTTTCGGTTTATCGTTAGACTCATCCCACAAATCTTCAGCCAACCTCTTGCACCTTTTACGCTTTTGGTCGGTGGTGCTTCCGATGTGCTGCAATTGAAAATTGGCTGCCGACCTATGAATCTTCTTGAGACATATGATAGGTCGTCATGATCGTATTTACATGCAGCTTCATGTACAGTCTCCGCCTATCACTTCGGGTGTTCTTCCGCCGTTATTTTCTTTTAATATACTCTGTGAGTCTATGTTACTCGGCACGCTATCGTTCTCAAGGGTTCCATCACCATAGTTCCACCGCATTATCTTGTACAACAATAGGTTGTTTCCTCTGAATGGCTGTTCTTCAGGTCCCCCCCTGGCTTGCTCCAATTTTCTTTGCTGCTCCCCGGAGCAGGGTCCGGGAAAAGAAATATCGCCACAACTTCTTACTGTAGCATCATTGGCAACGCCAGCTCCACGCCAACCCCCACGCCTGAATTGCCACAGACCAGCTCAACGTAGTCCTGAGGAATAGTAATCAGCGGTAAGTGGCTGCTACCCTACCAGACCGGAGAAGCGACTAATTCAGAAGGACGCACACAGAACCTCGACTCGTGCATGGATCGGCAATGTTTTGCTCGTCTTCTGCATGTTCCCCTGCATTATCGTGGCATGCGTTAGTGTTTCTGCTCTCCGTCGATCGAGCGAAGGCTGCTGACCCTTTGATCGCCATGCATACACAAAGGCTCTGGTACGGCTCGTGCAAATCATTGGGAAACATCTCCGTGGAGTTCCTTTCGAGATTTCCGCATGCAAAGACAATCTTTTCTGGAATGGCTCTGCCCGCAGTCTCAAAGGGCTGACGCATTAGCCCAGACCATTAGCAATATTCCAGCAGGAGGCATGGCAGTGCTTTGGACGCGCCAAACTTACCTTGGGTATGGGCATCCGCTCGGACGAAGTCTTCAAGTCCCGATGTCGGCTCGGTCCGCGCCGGATCCACTGGGCAAGCTTGCCTCGTTGCTCAATTCTAGCACATGGCACGACAAGCTCTGGTCACCCTAAAGCTCGGGACAGCTGGTCCATTACGGTGGTAAGCGCCGAAGAATGTCTCCGATGCCTTCCAAAAATAAGGAAGGCTGCACCGTCAGGAGAAGATAAACATGGCTAATGTGTAATAGCAAGGCCATCTGAAGAGCCAGCGCCAAAGACAACCTATCAGAGAAACGCGCACACGCCCAAATCACGCCAGATAAGCTTAAAGGGGAGCAGATTACAGCCCGACACGCCCAACACATCATAACGCAATCCAGCCCGAGCAAGGTCCGGGCCCAGAACCGACCGACCCCATCCAAGGCCCTGGCTCCGTTTCCCCCAGCCGGAGAACATGATCCGTACAATTTATTTTTCCCTTGGCAGATCATCACGCACTGTTGCGTCCTGCAGGGCTCTGGCAATCGCCGCATGGGCAGCCCTAGCCTATCACGGCCGGCCGCAGTGGAGCCCCATCCTATACGGGGTACGGGGCAGAAGAGTCTGGGCCTCTCGAGGCCGCGTCAGGCGGCTGCAACGCAGGGACCCGCAGGTGGACGGCCGGGGGGGCTTTGCTGGCGTGCCGCGCGCATCACATCGATCATACAGAGATCGGACCCAGGATCTGTATGGCGTATACAAGGGTGGAACAAGAGGGGGTCGGTGCGTCTAATGCGCCTGGCGGTGGTTGGCCTGGGGAGGCGGCGGTCCAGAACGCGGAGCCGGGTGGGTGGTGGTGGTGGTAGTGGTGGTAGAGAGGGCCGGGGGGGCCACCAAGCAATCCGAAAAGCGCCGACGGTGACCAATTCAATTCCTGGGCGGATCCCGCTGCAGCTACTTACAACAATGAGCGAAACCTTCTCCCTAATTCCTTGGTATCCCTGCAACTTTCCTTTTGTGACGCTTTCGCTCTTCGAAAGAGGACGCTGCCCTTCAGCCGGTGACGACAGCGGTGGTTGTCAGAGTGATTGGGGGGGCAGCGGAAACGGGATTGCGGCGTCACACGGAGCCTCCGAATCGCCCAGTCGGGGAGGCCATGCGGCTCAGCTGATTGGCAAGGATCCAAGAAGCGAGAAATGGCCAGGCCCAGACCCTCCGCCTTCGGCACCACAAGAAAAAGCTACATGTAGTCTCTTCTTCGAGTTCGTTCCTTACCTTTGCTAACGGACGTCTTCCGTTTTCCTTCTTTCCTTGATTTTCGGCATCTCCGACACAGGGCTGAGAATAATCATCAGCCTCGTTCGTCATTGCGTGAGTGAGGTGGGGGGGAGAAAAAGCATGCACAGGCGCCAAATAAGGTGCGCTGTACGTTTGGGCATCGGTTTGCTCCGCTGTGCTTTTCGTGGGCGCTGCGGTTCGGCGGTTTCTCTTCGGTGTTGGTGCCGCAGACGCATTCATTCCGCTGCCGCGCGGACTGAGGAAGGAAACGCTGTCGGACTTGTCGTAAGCAACCGCTCTCTGTAACGTCAAGTTGGCATGGTGTCCTTTCGCATTGACTTCATTGATCCTGGATTGTTGTGAGTCAAGCTGCTATTGCATGGTTGAGCCTTTTCAGCCCGAGTATCAAGAAATAATAGCGAACTACTCTTGCCTTCTTCATCTTTTCCACAACCTTCAAAGACGCCAACTATTACGAGATTTAGAGTCTGTGTGTAGTATTTAGCACTCCCACTCTTCTTTCACATTGTTCTTCAGTCTCCAGTCAAGAGAGAGGGGCCCATCGCTACGCAGCTTACCTTGCAGCGTCAGCCGTATGCTACAAGTCAAGCGAGAGGACTCTTCGACTAGAATTGAGCAAGCTTGAC
Organism: Neofusicoccum sp. Z40; assembly: GCA_037356075.1. Lineage (NCBI taxonomy): Eukaryota > Fungi > Ascomycota > Dothideomycetes > Botryosphaeriales > Botryosphaeriaceae > Neofusicoccum > Neofusicoccum sp. Z40. The sequence continues at coordinate 9,283 of JBAWJV010000033.1, read as the reverse complement.
CAGCGGGAACGGATGACGCATCTTGCCTGACCAAGTAGTCTTTATTAGGTTGGACGGCTGTTTATTGAAAGAAGTAGGACGCCTGAAGTGCATGTCTGATGGACAATCGACATGGCAGTTACCTTTCCGGGAGCGAAATAGAGGGGTAAATTCAAGCGAGAATGGCATATTTAGGCTGTTTTGGTAGGATCGCAATCCCTAATGCGGATCACCACATTCACCTCGGCGATTACCTAGCTGGTGGAGCTTGGCTTTCCGACTGCCCGTCAACAGCCCGTCCTTCATTGTCACGGCTTCCGTACCACTGCCAGTACCGACCCATCATCTCATCAGGTGACGTCGCGTGCCTTTGACTCGACGCGCATACACTCATTGGCAAGCATCTGGCGTGGGATTGGCTCATAGCACACTCAATCGCTTCAAGTCAACGCGTCTGACAGCCTTTGGTACCTCGCCTCGACTTCTGACCGAGCATCGTATTGATATTACCGTCGGCGTGCGCGGCGGCGCAGACAGTACCTCAAGGTTTCGTTATCCATGTAGGTCCCGTCACCTATTTTTCTTTTTTGCTCCCATAGTGGATGAATGCCCCGTCCTGTTCTCATCCTGTCGCTTTGCTCTTGGTGTTGAAAGGGGAAGCAACATTTAGAATTCACTTCATTTTCCCCCTCCCAGCTGATCACTTTGACAAATAACCATTCGTACTCCGATGGCGGGGGCGGGCAGAGGTGGTTTTGTCAGGAGGTTTCGACGGATCGGTGGGGTGATGGGAGGGTTTGGGATGTCGAGGGCCGGAGGCATGTGGCGTCGACGATGCAGGATGGGAATTTGAAGGCGCCGACGAGGGGATCGGGGGAGAAGGCGAAGATGTAGAGGTGGGTAGAATCTTTGCGCTAGAGTCGAGAGGAAGAGCTGGCGGTCTAGATAATTTCGGGTTTCTCTTCTGTTTTTACTCTAAGTCTACAATTCCATCTAATTGAAGACCCTGCATGCCCGCACTACCGCATGGGGTCAGCACGGATTAGGCAGGGCCCTGGCTTTCCATTGTACAGCGGGACTGCCTGTTCCTCGTCTTGTGTTTCAGTGAAGCTACCTCCGGCTCACACGGTAAACTTGACCTTGTTCTCCTCGGCCACAGCCTCGGCGTCCCGCTTCACCTTCTCGGGATCGCCAACCTCGTCGAAAATATCGAAGCCCCAGCGCGCGCCGGGGAAGTTGAAGCGCTTGTGTCTCTCGAGCGCGTTCAGGCTCTGGAAGGCGTCGTCGGGCAGCTCCCTCACCTTGAGATTGGATGCGATGCGGTGCGGCGTCACGCTCTTGGGCAGCACGACGGTTCCGCGCTGGACGCCCCAGCTGGCCAACAGCACGCCCGGATCGAGGCCCAATGCGGTGGCGATCTCGTGAGCCTTGGGGTCGTCGACAGTGCGCGGCTCGCCGGTCTGGTTGTTGCCCAGCGGCGAGTAGGCCTCGACGAGGATGCCCTTGGACTTGCAGTAGGCGGTCAGCGCGTGCTGCTGCAGGTACGGATGCGCCTCGATCTGGTTGACGGCGGGCACGACGGTCGTCTTGCTGAGCAGGTCGTCGAGACGGCGGATGTTGAAGTTGGACACGCCAATGGCCCTGGCCTTGCCCGTCTGCAGCAGCCGCTCCATGGCCTTGTACGTGTCGGCCGGATCGACGTCATCGAGCTGGAAGACGCCGCGCTCGTCGAGCGGGAAAAACTTGGCGCCCGGGGCGAACGCGACGGGCCAATGCATCAGGTAGAGGTCGACATAGGCGGTGCCCAGGTCGGCGAGCGTCTTGTCCAGCGCGGCCTCGACGTCGGCCGGGCGGTGGTTGGTGTTCCACAGCTTGGAGGTGATGAAGATGTGGTCGCGCGGGACGCCCGACCTGCGGATGCCCAGGCCGACCTCGGCCTCGTTGCGGTAGATGGCGGCGCAGTCGACATGTCTGTAGCCTGCGCAGCAAGACGTCAGCGGGCCCACCGCAGGGCAGCAGCAAGCGCGCAGCACGCACCCTCGCGCAGCGCAGTCTCGACGGCCGCTTCAACCTCGTGCGGCGCCGCCTGCCACGTTCCAAAGCCGACGGCGGGGATCGCGGCGCCCGTGTTGAGCGTAAAGTGCGTCGGGAGCGGCATTGGGGGGAGAGAGCGCAGAGGAGCGTCCAGACGGTGTCGCCATGGCCGGGCGGGCGGGCGCTGCTTAGATAGGCGCAGGCTGTGGGCTGGGAGTGGAGCACGTGTCGGAAGCGCGAGCGGATAACTGCGGCGCAGCGGAAAACGGGCGCAGCGCGTCGCGGCCGAGGAGCGTCGCGCGTGCGCAGGGCCCGCCGGGCGAGTCCTTCGCGCGTGCGTACCGCAGCGGCCGAGGAGAGTTGCGGGCGGGCGGCTGCCAGGATGCAGATCTGGGGTAGAGCGTCTTTGCGCGCCCCCGCACGGCGGATCTACTAAAGCTGCGCGCTCCCAGCGTTTCCGCCGCCATCGCCGTCTTTTCCGCCTGCCCACATGGCTGCCGTGTCGCCGCTGTCCGCCGCCTCGTCCACGCCCGCCGCCACGCATCCCGAGAAGCGCAGGAAGATCACCCGCGCCTGCGACGCCTGCAAAGCGTATCCCGCCCGCCCCGCCCCCGCTCATGCCCAAGCTGACCCGCCGTGCCAGCAAGAAGAAGCGCTGCACCGGCACCCAGCCGTGCCCCTCGTGCGACAAGGCCGCCAAGCCGTGCACCTATCTGGCCAGCTACACCCGCGGCCGCTTCACCACTCCGCCGTCGTCGCGCGGCCTCGACGCCCTGATCCTCGCCGCCGAGTCCCACCACGTGAGCTTTGCCGAGCGCGAGCGCCGCGCCTCCGACGCCAATGCTGCCTCGCCCGTCCTCAGTCGCCCTGCCCAGTCCCCGTCGGCCCAGACGCACCGCTCGCTGAGCTCGGCCTCGTACGCTCTGCCCGCCCCGCAGTCGCCCGGCCACGCCTTCGCCGCCCAGCCGTCGGCGCCCTCATCCTACCTGCCGCCGCTTCCGACCTTCCAGGCCCCTCAGCCGAACGGCGGTGCACTTTTAGAACAGCGACGAGCTTCTCTGCAGCCGCCACCGCGGCTGTCGCCACCCGACCAATGGCGCCCCCCGCCGGTGCACGATCCGACGAGCAAGGAACCCTCGCGCCGGCCCTCCCCGGAGCCTGACGGAAACTTTGACGGCCACTACCTTGGCCCGAGCTCCGGCGTGGCCTGGCTGCGTCGAGCCTTGAGGAAGCTGGGCCAGGCTCGCTCTCTGAAAGAGAAGTTGTCCGACGACGAGAGTCCCAGGGATGTCACCATCTTCACCTACGGCGATAAGACGGCCCCGCAAGCTTCGGGCCCTGGTCTTTCGTTACCTTCGTTGACGCGCACCGACTATCTCTTCACAAGGTACTTCGAGTTCGCCGCGCCGACGTACAGGTTCCTACATAGGCCCACTTTGGAGTCGTGGCTTGCGGCCATGCACGATTCGAACTCGTCCCTCCACCCGGCGAAGAAGGCCGTGGCCTTGGTCATCCTCGCCATAGCCACTCTCTACGAGCTGAGCAAAGTGGATGACCCAGAGACGGACATTCGCCGGGAAAGCGAGATGTATTATCGGGAGGCCCAGTCTCTTCTGTCCAAAGAGACAGGCCCTGCCACGCTAGAGTCAGTCCAGGCTAGATTCGCGCTGGTCCACTACTTGCTCAGCACTGCGAGATCCAACCAAGCCTGGTTCACTTTCGGCACCACGGTGCAGCTGGCCATGGCTCTTGGCCTGCATCGACGGCGTTCTCTGGGGGAGAAGAGCTCCCTCATTACCCGCGAGTGCCAGAAACGACTCTTCTGGTCCATGTATACAACAGACCGTTATTTTTCCGTCATGTTTGGGAGACCGAGATGGATTCAAGACGACGACATCAGCCAGGAGTATCCTCTGTCTGTCAACGACGAAGACTTGACAGCCACCGAGATCATCTCACCAGGGCAGAATGACTGCCTCGAGGACGCAGCCGTATTCCACTCCAAGCTGGCCCGGATAGTCGGAAGGGCGGCCAAAGAACAGTACACCATTCACATGAAAACAGAATCCGAACGCATGGCCGCTGCGGCAGGCCACAACCGAGAGCTCAGGGAGTGGAAGGCCGAGCTGCCAGCTTACCTGTCCGGGGCGATCAAACCGTCCAGCCTCATTCCGATTTTCCGTCGACAATCAACAGTCCTCAAGCTCGCACACGCGCACGCCGTCATGCTGGTCAACCGACCATTTCTCCTCAACCTGACCCGATCCGGAAGCTCATTCGCCCCTTCCAACCCAGCCACCCGCTCGTCCGTGGACGAATGCCTCGGCGCCGCTCGCACTGCCCTCGAGATGGTCCTCGGCTTCATAACAGAAGGCCAGCCCTTCTCCTCCTTCTGGTTCACTCAGGTTCGTTCGTCCATTCGCTCGCCCCTCCACCACACAAACTAACTCCACCCCAACCCAGTACGTCGCCTTCAACGCCCTCTCAATCATCTACCTCCACCACCTCCTCCAACCCCCCCGCGACCGCGACCGCGACCGCCCCACCGACCCCCTCCTCCTCTCCCTCGCAGACACCTGCCAACACTACCTCGCCGACGTCACCGAAGCAAACGCTCCGAGCATGCGCTACAGCATCATCCTCGAGGAACTGCGCGACGAGCTCACCAGGCAAGTCGCCTGCGACGCCACCGCCGCCGCCCTCAGCCCCCGCTCCACCATCCAACCCCAAACCCAAACACTCCCTAGCGATGGCGCGATTGTCCTTCCTACTACAAACGACAATACCGCTATGGTGGTTGATGGGGGAGGAGGGGGAGCGGGAGGGGGAGGGGCAGGGGGAGGGGGAGGAGGAGGGTTAGTGGCCGACCGCGATGATGTTGACGGTGCGAGCAGTAGTAGCAGTGGCGGCGGCGGAGGCGGCGACACCGATAACGCGGCTATGGAGGGGTTGGATTGGGATTTGGATTTTTGGCCGCAGTTGGATTCGTTGCCGATGGCTTATGTTGGGGTTTCGGCGGGAGGAGGAGGGATGGTGGGGGCGAATTGGGGGTTGGCGGAGGTTGTGGGGGCGGAGGGTGGGTGATTGTGGGTAGGTAGGTAGGTAGGTACTGTCGTCGTCGTGTGGTGTGTGTGTTGAGAGGCAGATGATGGGGGTTTGAGATGGTGTAGAAGATAAATGTTTGGGGAGTTTTGTTGTTGGTGTATACTTATGTACATCGGTGACATGAGAGGTTACGGGTATGTATTCTGGTGGGTTGATAATGTATGAGTGGACTAGTCTTGAAAATGTTGTGCGAGTAGTTGGCTTGACTGTAGTTGATGAAAGCGAGGAATGTTGTGATTGGTAGCATTTTCACATACAAGAAGGCTGCGCCGGCTTGCGCTGTATATTATGAGACACACCCTACCTTTTGTATGCATTGTGGCAACGATTCTTGCAAGGATCCTACTACGTTGACCCCCCCTCTAAATTAAGTCTATAAAACGCCGCTAGGTAGTACTAGCGCATGCGAGGAGGGTATATAATAGGCGTAGCGTGCTATAATAATAATATATACTATCTAAGGGCGCGTAGAGGGTAAATTATAGATAGGTACGGAGGGTATAAGGTGAGTGTATGGGAAGGTAAGTGTGGAGGAAGGTAAGTGTGGAGGAAGGTAAGTGTAGAGGAAGGTAATTGTAGAGGAAGGTAAGTATAGAGGTAGGTAAGTACGAGATACGCGTAGAGGGCATAAGATAACCGTGGAGGGTATAAGGTGCGTGCGCGCGCTGCTCAATACTATGGAAAATTACCCGATTAAGAAAATTATATCTATAATTTTCTTAGGGGGTCAACGTAGTAGGATCCTTCTTGCAAATGTGGGAGCTCTCAAATGTTTTATCGTGCCTCAGTAATTTTAAGGTAGCATTAAATAGTAAGTTACTGTCACACGCCTGTTCATAGATAGAGTAGATAGTTACCCAGCGACCGCCCGCGAGGAGCCTGCGAACCGCAAGCGAGAGCCTTGCGCCTCGCTTGAGGGAGCCCTGCGGCCCGCGCCCCGATATCTATCAAGGCAACGGCCCCAGGACTCGCTCTGACTCCTCACGGCCCGGGGATTCGTCTAAGCCAGTCAACCAGACCTCAACTGCCATCTATTTCCCCTGTTTATTCCTCGTGTCTCACATCTTGATACAACTACCTTCATAGGTTTCTAAAGAATCTAAGAGATGAGAGAAGTAAGCCTCCTAAAAATCCGCCATTGTTTAGTAGAGTTGATTCGATGCCTTCTTCGTGATAATAGAAAGTAAAATCAAATAATAGTGATCTCTTTCCGCTCGACATGCACAGGTGGAGTGGTACCTTCTCCATAAATTGTGAACGTGCCGACTCGTCGATAAATGGGTGACGGCTCATCAATGCGTTTGAGCACCAAACCTCTGTGGTATCTGCCGCTATCACCAGCGTTGACTGACAGAAGGATCAAACAGACCACAGTATCATCAGGGTATGCGTGGGGTCCGTCTTTGCCGTAAATCTCCTCCCATTTCTGGCATGAAGCTTTCGCCAAAGATTCATCCAGAAAAATATTTACCAAGTATGATTTGATTTGGCGCTGCAATTTGAACGTCTGCCCTCGCACTATCAGTTTTGCCTTGCCTTTTGGGGGTCCAAAATCATTCTTTGTTGCGGGAGTCCAGGCTATGTCAACGATTTCCGCACTCAGATCTACTACCGGAGGCAATGTTATACGACCGTCGAGCGACCACCACCACCGGACTGGTGTTGTCGTTGATGCCCATGACCAAGATGGTGCATAATCGAAGGAGTGACGCTGGACTACGATTCCCTCTTTGACATCCCACAGAAGACTGAGTGGATCGTCTTGCCATATCCCACATGCATAACTCCCACGAGTTCTTTGTGATGTGCGTTCGGCAATTCCAGATATGGCGGGAAGCAAATCCGTTTTGTAAGTAAGCTCCCGTCTTGTCAACTCAGTTACGGCATCACGCCAATCCGAATAGCGGTAGAAATTGTCTTCGTCCGGGAAAGCATTCGTCCATTTATGGAAACTAACAGGGCCATATTTGCTGCCGATGGCTCCAGGAGAACATTCGCAAAGTATGTGATGCTCACACTCCCAAACCATTTCATGCTTGAAGAAGTGTATCGTTCGTCTCGCCAGCGCCCATTCTTGGAGGACCCAAGCCCGATTTGAAAGCTGACTGAGGTGGTCGGTCGGTTCATTTTGGAATCGGAAGGTATGTCCAAATGCTGCTCCAGTAGCGAAGGAAAAGGCAATTTCAGGGCACCGTCGGACGATAATGTCCCCCGAGAGACCATAGTCTGCTCCATTCAGGCTGACGGCTCTCCAAGAAGTATCAGGCCGTTCTGTGAGGAAGCCCTCGTCGCAGTCCGCAGCAGCCTCAGTTGTGATTGTCAAGACCGCATTTTCGTAATAGGATCCCATGCTTTGGGCTTCCCGGCTCCAATCATCCTTCTCGTCCTGCATTATGCAAAGGCTGTCGATCCATAGATACTGGATACCAAGTTTCCGTGCCACGAAAACCGCGTCGCGGAACGTTTTTGGAAGATCTTTTTCCGAGATACCACGTTTAAGCTCTTCAAAAGTTTCTCGCGTCAGTTGAAGAGAGCATCCGCCCCAGCAGTGACTCAGAGTTGCGTACGGTGCGCTGCGGTTTTCCGACGTATGCAAAAATATTGGAGAAGTGCCATCGCCCAACGAAATGACTCGAGTTGGCAAAGGGGCGTTGTTTTCCACGACGCAGTCGCTGTGAACGTCAGGATTGCCGGAACATTCCCGCAGCCAATGGCGCAAAAGATCCATACTCTCTTCAGAGTCCGTGTATCTCGATACGGCGCGGCCCCGTCCCATAGGTATGTGCTGTACTTGATCTAGACTAAATTAGCACTATGACACCATAACGAAACGCGCTGGGTCAACCAACCTTGCCCCCTGCACATGTGCAACTTTACATCTTCCTCTGCTAGCCTGATATGCAATTTAAAATCCAGATAATCATATGCCATAGGCTCTCTTCTTCCAACTCTCAGCGCTTGAATATCTCTCGTAGGAAAGTATTGTTCAAGTGCGTCCTTGAGTAAACGACAAAATTCGCATGCGAGGCTCGACGAAATCAGTTGCTCGAATTGGACATATTTCGACATCTCCCCTCGCAGTCCGGAGAGATTAATGTCACAAATGAAGCAGGTACGACCCCCTGGTCCAGGATGACTGCTCTCAGCGGATGACCGCTCGTCGTTGTGCGGAGGCAAGGAATCATCCATGAATGGAGCGAAAGGTCGTAAGAAAGGTCGTAAAAGACAAGCTGTAGCTTGTTAGGTTAGATGAAGGAACCTCATCGAAGAGGTGTTTGTCTGTTGCTGACGTGGCAGATGGGCGAGGCTGGCGTTCTCGGCTTTCCGCACAGAGCTAGTACAGAAGATGGATTACTTCAGCATTCATGCGCCAATCATTTAGATTGCAGAGGTTTCACGACATTCATCCTGAGCAAGTACACCTGAATACCAAGTTTAACTCTCTATTTAGGTTTTTATAGAGATTACACCTCCCCTCCTTAACCACCCCTCTCAAAGCTCCCTAACACCCTCCTCCTCATCCCGACCCTCCACCCCCTCCTTCCCCCCACCAACCCACCCATCAACAACCAACCTCGCCACATTCCTCCCCATCAACGCACTCGTCTCCATCGTACTAATAAACCCCTCCACCCCACTCGTATACCACAGTCCCACCCCCAACCGACTCTCCTCAAACGTCACACGCGGAAACTCATACGGATAGCTCCGCCACACCTTCCTATGCACCCAGGACACATCGCCCTGCCCCAACTCCTCGCCGACATCGCCCTCGCCGTCGTCGTCGACGACGTCCTTCTCGACGCCGAGGATGCGGGCTAAGAAGGCGCCGGTGATGGGGGCTGGGGAGAAGATTTTGTAGAGGTGCTCTTTGTGGCCGGTGAGGGGGTTGCGGGCGGTGCGGAGGGTGCTGATGCTGTAGAAGGGGGCGTCGCCGACGAAGCCGGGGATGGTACGGGAGGGGGGGTCGGCGGTGGGGGAGAGGGTGGTTAGGATGACGGAGGGGAGGGGGTCGTTGGGGGCTTTGTTGAAGGCAAGGGGGGAGAGGCGGTGGGGGGGGGGGAAGGGGGGGGGGGGGAGGGGGGGTATGGGGGGGGTTTTTAAAGAAGAAGAAGGAATAAGAGATAAGATAGTGAATGGAGTTAAGAAGTGTGATCTTCCGATC